>JBAMNC010001198.1:0-435604 GCA_037902135.1 Cetoscarus ocellatus
AAATGCTATGCAGGTATTTGCATTATTCAATATGCTGCAGTGACATATTGTCAGCTCGCACAGCACATGATGGACTTGAAGCACAGCTCATTCACCAGAAAGGACAAGAACAGGCACAGCAAGATCCAGCACACAGGAAAAAATATACAGCTGACAGCAGACATTTGAAAAAACTGAAGAGCAAACATCATGCAGTAACAGACAGCATAGGTCACCTTGGTTTAAAAGTCGAGGTAAAGGTCTTAGAGAATCATTCTCTAAAATGTTTCATTTATTAAGCACAAATTATGTCAATATGCCAACATTTGCTCTTAGACTGAAACATTGTTTTTGCCGCATCAGGGATTTTTTTTTTATTTTTACTTGACTCACTGAAATTACTGAGGAGAAAAAATAAGAAATATTAATTTAATGAAAGTCATCAAGCCATTTGTTAATGAAAAAAAATGGTGCTGCAGCAGGTAATGTACGTGCCTCACAGCAAGAAGGTTGCTGCTTCGAACCCTGCATCAGTCATAGCCTGTCTTTGTGGAGTTTGCATGTTCTCCGTGTGCGTGTGTGAGTTCTCTCTGGGCACTCCCACAGGCCACTGGCTTCCTCCCACAGACGAAAAACATGCTTGTTAGGTTAGTTGGTGACTCTTGATTGGCTTTAGGTATGAGTGTTAATATGAATGGTTGTCTGTCTCTCTATGTGGCCCTGCGATTGGCTGGCAACTACTCCAGGGTGTACCCTGCCTCCCGCCAATGTCAGCGGGGATAGACTCCAGCCCACCACGACCCTGAAAGGGATCAGCAGTGTATCTGATGGATGGATGGATGGAAAAATGTAGTGTAATATTTTTAATTATTTTGATTTTAGATTATTTGTATCCTAAATGATTTTTTTGCATCAAATTTAGGCTGTCATGCGAATGACCTTCAAAAACAATGCAGGATATGATTGATTTTTTTGCTTAAAACTTGATACAAGACAATAATATCCACATATGCCTCAACTGATCAACAATCAAAGATCAACAATTAAAGACCTTCCATCTTCATCATGAAGACGGAAGATCTCCATCGAAACATGTAAAGGTATGAACTAAAAAACCTTCTTGACTGTTAAAAAAGAAAGTAGAAGCCTGTTAATACTTGTTTTGATGGCATCAAACCTGATCAGTGCATCATAGGTCTGTCACTTTTCACAAAAATCATCTCTGTTTTCGAGCATACACGCTAGTAACCAAAGATATCCAAACCATCCCCCGCCCAGCTGCAAAACCGACACAAGGCAGTTTCATTTGGCTTTTTTCTGCGCCACTTGTGGTGTCATAGCTAATGAGTGAGCCAGCTGCTTTGTGCATAATCAACATAGACAGCCCAGTCTTTGTATATTCTATTGACATCAGCGGTGTGGAGCCCAAAGTGCTTCCATGCTTCCACAGAATTGTTTTGCCTGTCCTCCATTTTCTTGAGGTTTACTTCCTGTTGTTGAGTTAAAGAGAGCAATAGACAGTCAGTTGCGCTGGAAACACCCTCTGTTAGATCGGGTGGTTCACTGCTCCAGACACCCTAATGTACTGCAGAGCTTTAAATTATCAGTTTGAATGTATATTTACGGTTACAGTACAGATTTTTACCTCCATGCTCAAACAGATATTGAAATATATAGTTTGAGGTGACAGCCCTGGTGCATCAGTATGTAAAATGTTTCCCTTAGATATCTGTTTCCAGGAATTGTATATGCATATAGAGCTTTCTTTAAAACAAGTTTCCATGTAATTACTGTAAAAGTTAAGGTGGTAATCAAAAGCATAGCCGTTTGCTCTGGTAGATGACAGTGATGAATTACCTCAGCCTGTGTAAGGTGTGTGTGACAGCAAGAGCATGCATTTTGTTAGAATTCTTTGTGTGTGTGTGTTTTTGGGGTTTCATGACAGATGCATTTTGTTATTCCCCTCTGTGAGCGGCACTTGGCCAGCATCTAAAAGCAGACAATGCAGGGCTGGAGCCAGCCAGGAGCAGAGGAAATCCCACCCAGTGTTTGTCCACTACTCGTGTCTTTGCTGTCTTCCTGCTCACAGCACAATACAACAAGGTGCCCTTTGCAGTTTATTGCGGAGTTTTAATGTGCTCTGTAGGTGCACAGAATTCAAAAGCTCGCTGCAGAGTGACATTTTTCCTGCTGCGCTTCTCTACAAGCATAGGGACGGGCTTCTTTTCAAATCAAGGCAGCATAATCTATTTTGATGATAGTGACATGCACTCTTGGAAAAATATTAATAGCACAAAGTGGGAGCCTGTATTCCTGGATGGTGAAATGAGGCACTTCTGCAGCCTGGATCCTGAATAATGATCATCAGGAAATTATAATTTTCTCCCAAAGAGATGTGTAATGATTATGAAATTAGTTCTTTAACCGCACATCAGATAAAGAGAGTAGCACATGCAGTTTTATTAGATTTTAAAGCATTATTAATCTTTCATAAATTTAACATATCTTTAGAGAAGAGAATGAAAGAAGACCCACAATAAGGTGAGCTAATTTCTTCTTAATGCATTTTGTTACAGATTAATACAGCTTTAAATCAGGAGAGGGCTGTGCTCAAGATATAGAATGATGCAATGGCTTGGCAGTTTTTGCAGATATCTTGGCTCTAAAGGTATAATTTGTCAAATGTTTTTATAAAAATTAATTGAGGAACAACTAAACCTGTCAGATATACATTAAGCTGGGTTCTTCTGTTAGCTCAGATATTTCCTACAGCTTTGAAAGCAAAAGATATATTGAATTTTCTCAACCATAACAGCTGCTTTTTTCATAATTGCTGTCATGACAAGACATGTCCCTTGCTAGTGCCTTAGAAACTCATCGAAACCACAATGTAGAAATCTGTAAACTGAACATTTACTTTCAAGGATTCAGGGTTTTTATTTACCAATTCTTTGTATGTGCATGACATACAGAGTAGTTGAAATTGCGTTTCTCACTTTCGTCAGGATAACAAGACAGATTTAAAATTAAGAGATTGGTTGCCTTAATTTAAACATGTGCAGGTTTAGTGAGAATGTTCTTCCACCCAACAAACAAGCTGTTTTAAGACAGCCCTCAAGTGCATTATCTGCTGGACTGATTTTGCTGAAATATTCAGGAGATGTTGGTAATGGCCAAACCTAAAACTGATTAGATTTTGGTGGTGATTCAGATAACTGCCATTAGTGAACAATTGTTTTTGCACAATAACTGTCTAACTATTAATGATATCAACATGACTCTGAGTGCTAGCTTTGGGTTTACAGGGTCAAGGAATCATATTATGATGGTAACTTTATCATGGAACTATTGTAGATGTAACAGCAATATGTGAGCTACCTTGGTGGAGGTTTGTGCTCTCTGAGTGCTGTCTTGTCTTCAGAATGATACTGCTCAGATAATTTCTGTCGCACATATTCTAAAATCAGCTATTAATAATTTTTTTAGATTCGTGTCCCAATATCAATCAATATAATCAAGATAACGATTTTTGCCATAACTGAGAGACCCGATGACAGTTATCTTGATTTTTTGTTGTTATTAAAAGGTGCTGGATACTGCAGCAGCCTCACCTGAACAAGTTAGAGGAAGCTGGAGGATGTGCCTTGTTATGATTTGATTATCTGTTCAAATGTTCCTGTCAGGGATGTCCTGATACCGAATATCATATTGGGCTGATGTCAGCATTTTTTAACTGATTGGGGATCAGAATTTACACTGATAATTTTAACCTTGATGTGTACGTCAGGTTCTGTAAGTTGAGCACACTTTATGTCAGGCTGTAAATTTGTTAATGATGTAGCAGTAGTAGGCATGTGGCTAAATTGTTAGTGGTGTAGAAATACTTCAATTTAGACTGCGAAAATAGTCTAACAGCAACTTGCAGTGTCTGCAAAACTACCATTTTATGTGGAGGTACAAGAGCTGCTTTAATACAAACCGTTCGATACAACATTTAAAAAACAAAACATGCATCAGAAAACAGAGTGTTCTCTGAAGCCACTGAGGAATGGGAAGAGGCTGCAGAGCCAAAACAACAAACTGCCCCAGAAACATTTATAAGGCCAAAAAGATTACAGACCATGTGGTTGAATTCATCACTTAGGACAACCGGCTCACCTCTGTGGTGAAGAATGTAGGTTTTTGTCATCTGTTAGAGCTTTTGGATCCACTGTATGTCCTCTCACCACTACAGTGCAGACACTGCTTTACTGGAGCAAAGTTCATTACAACATATGGGGTGATGTTGCACTATGTGACTGCTGTGAATTTAACCATGGACATTTAGAGCTCCAAGGTTTGTCTCACTTTATCGCTGATCCCTGCGTTTCAAGGAGATGCTCAGTATACAGGGAATCAACAAGCAGCAGGTACATGTCGTTCTGCGTTACAATGCTAGAAATCTGAAAAAGTTGTGGATATTCGTTTATGTGGGTTCAAAGTCTGGGCTGCACTAATTTTTCAAATATAAGTATCTGCCTGTAACAAGTCCTGATCCAATATTTATATTTATCCCGACAATACAGCTGCACACTTATTTTTTTACCAGAAAAGTGTGTGAACAAATCTGCAACTATGAATGCCTTTAACAAAAAATTTGTGTCCTTAATCCTTAAATATGATGATCAGAGCTTCTTGTTTCATGTGATTATCAGTTCCATGATGGTGTTGACTGCACTGTAAAGTCTCAGAATTCCATGCTAACTTCTAACTGCTGTCATTGTTTTGGTTGAGAGCCTCCAGAGCAAATTTACCCACTGAGCATTTATGTTGAAACAGAGAAGTAATTTCTGTGTTTGTTTCTGTTGTATTTAGTCACTTTATCTTGTGATAGTGATTTACAGAGAAGGCCAGAGGAGACAGGATGATAGGGGTTGCTGATGTGACTGTTTCACTCACTCACTTGAAACAAGGACAAAGTTTTTAAAGTGCCTGTGTCAGCACTGCTGCCCCATCAGGGCTTTCAGAAATGGAAAGACAACAAACATTTCCTGGGGTGGGTGTCCCTGCATGTGTTTGTGTTGCTTCACTTGTGCGTGTGTCACACTGAAGAGGAAAGTGTTGGGGAAACTGGGGGTCAAAGGGCAGAATGGTCTTCAATACATTCAGCTGTACACATGCTGAGTTTGTTTCTCTATCACATCAGTCTCAAATTAAACAGTTGTTCTTTTGGATGTATAATAACAGAAGTTCGATGATATAGTTTGCTCTGAGTAGAGCTTAGCAATATACTAATTTAACTGATTAATTCATTTTTTAATTTCAGATTTAAAGTACAAAAATCCACGTTTTCCTGAACTTATTCTGCCACCAGTTTTGCTTCCCTTTGGCCTACATAGTTTAAAGCCACCCACACATTTCCTTTCATCAGAGCCGTAACAGTATTGCCATTTGGCAGGTGGCTGGTGCAAGTTTCAAAGTGCGATTTTAGGCAACCTCAAGGTACGGAAAAAATAAGCTTTTAAACTTGGGAATAGAACTCAGAAAGCATTAGTCCTACCAATACTATGAGATGCAAGAAATGCTCTAAGTCTATCTTTATCTGGGTCTTTTAAAAGCTCTATATTTTTTTTACCTTTACCTTGTTAAACCCACAACCTGAGTGTGTGTGTGTACATATTTTTGCCTCTGTTGTTTCCAGCAGAGGGCAGTGTGTGTGTGTGTGTGTGTGTATGTGTGTGTCTCTGTCTCACAGGACAACATCATTTATCCCTTTGAGTGTTTTTGGGATGATATTCAAGATCTTTGGCTCAGAAATCCTTAGTCACTTGGATGATTCAGTCTTGATCTGCATCACTGTTTGCAAGTGTTTGAGCACATTCTTGTACAGTGCTGATAATACAAAAAGGGAGCTCAGAGTAGTTAAAGCACTATGAGATTCTTCCACACAAGCATGAGAATTATTGATCACATCTGCACGTATACAGACTGTATATTAGTCTCACCTCGGAGCAGTTATCCAACTAAAGTAATTCAAGAGAGATATATAGATATTTGCATCAGGAGGACATTTATAATGTCACAGTTTATAGGCTATTTACTACCTGTTTCCTTGCTGCTGACATTGTTTCTCCTTGGGGATTAATGAAGTTCATCCATATCAGATTTTATTAGAGGGATATCTATGGGTGTAAAAACAGTTGACAAGGTTTAGGAAGTGAGTTTGTGACCAAGGGGTTGCTGGTGGAATTCAAGCTTGAAGGAAAAAGGTTAAGCAGGGAAAGTAAACAACAACCAGCCAAAAACCCTTGAGCAAGGAAGAGTGTTGCATAAGTAACTTTTGCATGTAAATGAATGAGTGCTCAAAGCAGGAAGGTGCAGACAAATGTGTGCTCAGTCCTTGCTCCAGGTTTAAAAGAGGGCCAAAACTTTCCACTTTTCTTCCTGAACTGTAAGTCTCATTTTTACTCCTCAGGCGGTAGTGTCATGCAGGTTTCCAGGACAGCTTACATTAAGTGAGCAGGTGGGATTTACTGTTTGGCACTTTGCTGGGGCACAGGGTTGTTATTGGACACGTGAGGATTCGCTCTGTCAAGCTCAAGGCCACCCTGGCATCCATAATTTCGATGCCCAATAGAAAGTTACCCAGGTCGAACAGCAATAAATTGTGACAGAATGCACACAGCCCTGGTCAACTCCTTTTAGTGGGCTGTAGAAATGTTTAGGTGTCCTATAGATCTGTGTGTGGGTTTAGGAGGACTATTTTTACACACTCAGTACCAGGTCCAACCTGCTTCGATTGCTTGTTGCTCCTCATGCACACCTTAAGACCTGTGGTTCTATAGCTTTTCAGGCTGTGGCTTCAAAACTTTTAATGCTTTGGCAACAACAATGCACTCTGCAGACTTTCAGGGTGATATTAAAAGTCTGTTTCAAAACCACCTACCAGGGCACAGTGGCTTAGTCAGATGAGTTTTAACCCATAAACCTGAGAGTCAAGGGTTGAAGAAGCCCCCAGGAAATCACGATTTTGCAATCGCAACATTAATGCGAATTCAGCCAATTCTTGGGAATGCACAATTTTGTTAAATCACTGCAGCTTTTTTACATTTTTGGCCATCCATCAGCGCTCTTTTTCCCACCCAGACCCATGCATCAACATCAGATTTCAGACTGACAACCCTGTTTGCAGCTGGGGTCAAACTATCAGCTGCAGTCAACGCTAAAGTTCATAAGAGCAGCTCCCTGAGGCCTACTCCAAATCAGGAGCAAAAATCTTTTGCATTACATGCATTTTTTGGTCTTATTCATTTCGTTGATAGCTAATTTGTATTTTATTGTGTTTATGGCGAATGGCGTCTATCTGCTTGTCATGGACTCAGGAGTGAGGCAAGACACGAAAACAAAAAAAATGTTGCCGTATCCCTTTAACCCTGAACCCATTCACGTGAGAGCTCACAGCAGCAGATTAATGATAAGTTTACTCTGTTCCCCGCTGGTCATGTGTGCTACACTATGCTGAAAAATCTAATTCTGGATCAGGTTTTTTATGTTTCGGTATTTTTGGTATAACCACATGTAAAATTTAATGGTATTGTACGGTTTCTAAAACGTGGTATCGAAAAGTATCAAAGTATCATTTTTTTGACAACCTTATTCATTTGTAAGGTGTATTGTTAAACCATTTCATCTGCATTTGCATCATAGAAATCAAAAATAGTTATTTAAGACTTAGAAAGAAATTGCCCTCTCTCGTGGATAACAGCGACCACCTTGAACTTTTCCAGCATCCCCAAATGTTTTCCCCCAAGAGACTTAAAACCTTTTGCAATGGTAGAATTTCTCAAACAGTTCATTGTTTGTTTTATTGTTGTAATATATTTGGCATGTATTTTTCATTAACAAGTGAAAAAGTGCAGAGCCATCCAGTAACAGCTTTACATGAATAACATTTAATTTGCCCTGGGACTAACAGTTTAACCCTACCTCTTAAGTTTGGTTGAATCTGGTGGTGGGAGGGTTGTATTATTTTGCAGTCGCAGCTAAATATATGGTGATAGGAAGTTGCCAATAATGATCCTGCAGTGTGAGCTCATTTCCTGTTATCTGAGTGTGTGTTGTAGTGCTCATTGCTGTGCTGAGGCAGCCAAATTTCAGGACAATGGGAGGTTAAAGGGCATGTCTGGCACCAAAACCATGAAACTCAAAACATGCTGCAGATTGTTTTCTTCCTGCAGTGTGGCAGGGAGAAGCTATCCCTATTCAATTTTGAGGCTGGGAGTGTGGTTTCTGCTTAAAATAGTCCATAAATTCTGCAAGTTATCCTGCAATTTAGGTTTTTATATCATTTGAATAACCACTGGGAGTAATTCATTTTGGCCATACCATTTTGAAGAGTTTTGAACATCCCCAATTCACAAAAAATCTGTTATGAAGATTGCAAACAGGAATACCTGCCTTTTAAAACAATGCATGGGTACCAGCATGTGATTTTTGTACTATTTTCAGTCTTGATGCATCCTTCCCTGATTTTTTTTTTTAAATGCATACCAGTGTTTACCACTAGATAACAGATCAACAGCATGTCCCAGCGTGCCCTTTACTTGTATTTATCTGATGATTTGGCTGTCTTCACCAGTAAGCTTTAAAGTTGTCCAAACAACACAGCTCCCCTTTTCACTGTTCCTCCTATGATTCCACCATCAGGACAAGAGGTCTACATGAAGGAAGGCATCCCATTAAAGATGCAGAGGCAGAGCATATTTTGTTTGCTCCACAACACTTCGACGGCAAGCAAAGATCTCCCTATAGTTTATCCATCTTAATCACATATTTCATCACATCAAGACAAACAAACTGAGAAACTCTTTTGTCCCTCAGGCCATCAGACTGTACAACTCCTCACTCGGGGGAAGGGGGAGTAACAGGAAGACAGAGGACAGGAGGGAGCAGTAGCCAGCCAGTAGCCATATTTTTATTTATATTTATATTTGTATTCATTTGTGTTTTTATTTATATCTATCTTATTTATATATATGTATATTTTTTTTATCTGGAATATAATGCTGCTGCTGGGATCTTAATTTACCTGAGGGAGTCTTCCAATGGGATCAATAAAGTTCTATCTAATCTAATTTAATCTAATCTAATGTTTCAGAAGAGTTAAAAACTGCATATATGGCCAGCAAGTAACTGGTAGTAAAAGAAGTGCTCTCTTGACTCTAAAAAATACATATTTAACTAGTTCATCAGCACGATCCTTAATTGGTATTAGTTATTAGGTACTCTAAAACAGTTAATGTGAAAGTGTCTTGAGATGAATGTGTTTCCTGTTTCATGTATTTTACTAGTCATCACGTCCCTGCTGTGTGTGTGTGTGTGTGTGTGTATTCACCTGTGTCATCTCAGTTACATTTCCCTCAGATGTTTTTGCCTGAGAGAACATAATCAAGTTGTTCCTCTACAAATTAAATCTGTAGCCAGTTTGTGACCTGAAATATGCCCTCAGCCCCTTTGGAAATACTTTCAGTGTGTTTCTGAACACTGCTGCACGCACACACACACTCACACAGGAGGTATAGGAGTCAGTGTTCTGATAGCTCCTGCAATAGTATATTTGAGGGCAGCTGATATACAAGGACCAGCTGCTCTCCTCCTCCTCCTCCTCCTCCTCTTCTTCTTCATCATCTTCTCTTCATTCTGCTTCCTTCATCTCCCTTTTCTCATCTACTTTCTAGTGTTATTATGATTTCTACAGTGCCACTCTCTCTTCCTGTGCCAGTATACAGCATAAACATCAGCAACAAAGAGGAAGCTGATGGGAAAAAATCGACCTCTATAAACGCACACACACATACACGCACATGCACACACAAACTGACAGGCACACAAGCTCACAGACACACAAATGGAGACAAAATAGACGCCTACGCACAGACAGTGAGACAAGATAGACGCCTCTGCATGCAGACACAGAGGTGTAGTTAAAATGTGCACAAGCACGCGTACAGTAGACTCACACACACGTGCTCACACACACTCTTGGCTGCTAATGAAGGTTGTTCCCAGTCAAATGGAGGGAGCAGGATTCCCTCACTGATTGATGACTCACTGAGGCAATAGCTGTCGCCTCTTGTGCATCATTACTTGCTCGGCTATATTACCATTAATACCACACAACTGCGGACGCAGCCACCTCAGGAGCCCCGTGGCTTCTCATAACAGGATCTGCAGGCTTTAACCACCAAGTGAAAAAAAGTCTTAAAGCTGTTGCAGAGGCATGTTGGCATCCAAATGAGTTGTGCACTACATCCTGACATCTGGCACAAGGACAAAAGGACAGCACATAGACTGCAGCAGCAGCACAAACCTGCACAATACCAGACTACAAATCAGTGAAATCACATCATTTCTGCAGGCCTTCACTCAACGTGACCTCATATAGGGAAGTAGAAAAGCTAACAAAAATCTTTTTACGAGAGGATCATGCACCTGGAAATAACTTTCTGCTCAAGATTTTATGTTTAATGGAGTTTTTTATTTGACATAAACTGACAAGGAGAATTGCAGATTTTAGGAGGGCGTAGCTTGGAGAGGGAAATTAGAGGCACAAACGAACAGAAGGGTATAAAACTGAAATTTAGTATATGCTATGTCAAACTGTCAATCTCAGATGTTATATTAAAGGGATAGTTCTTTTTTTTGAAGTGTGGTTGTGTGAAGTGCATGTCATGAGCCTGAACGTGTGCCGAAGTGTCACAGCACAGTTCTCTCTCTGTTCGGAAATCTCAGGACAGACCAAATGCTGTACATTGCTGTACATGGTGCCAGACTCTCTACATAAAGGAAATGTGGGAGAAAACAAGCCACTTAAACAGTGTGGGGTCATCACACGTTCCAGTTTGTTTACATCTACTTACTTTTCCACTACCAAGCCCCTTTGACTAGGACAGCCTACGTGTCCTTCTGCTAGCAGCGTAAGGATCAAACTATGGTCCTTCTTGAATTTTGCCAGATACACAAATAATACATTATCCCAAATAAAAATTAGCTTAATGTACGAATTTTGAAGTATTATCTTGCAGACCAAGCAAGGTCTTTTTGTGTCAGTGTTTTTATAGCTCAGTTTACCACAACAATAAAAATACATGTGCTATCATGAATAACACTCATCATTGAAACTGTGGTGTCTGTCTATACAACATAAACAATCAGTTTAAGCCAAATACTTATTTTAGAGATGAACTTTCATTCTGCTCCTCTATTTTGTCTTTGGGGCGGCTTGGTAGTGGAAAATTACGTGGATCTAAAGAAAACTGTAGTGTGTGATGACCCTACACAGTTTTTGTTGCCTGTTTTCTCCCTTTAGCATTTAAATGGGAAAAGCAGAAAGCAGTGAAAGCAAAGAAGTGAAAAAAAGTTGATTTAGCTGGACGTGGGACCTTTAATTCATATCAAATGGATATCCTATGGTGGCAAGCTGTGTTATATCAGCAAATACCATTTTGTTCTCCAGAAAATCGTTGATACATTGATCGTGATGTACTGAACGTGGTTATTTACAGCCCTAGTAATATATCACCTTTTTCTTTTTTTTTTTTTTTTTTTTTTTGCTTTTGGGGACGGGTAGGCCTCAGATTTGTTGAGGATTTCAGGAAAGGTAAGTTTGAAAGCCTCCATAATACTGTGAACTTTGTCTTCATGAAAAGCAAAATTGTAGTTTCAGCAGCAACTTCATTACCAGGGCTACTGTAAATAGATTAATTGAAATAAAAAGAAGTGAAAAATAAAAATAAAAAGGATCAAACTTGTCCAAAAAGCACTTACCTACAGTACTGATAGATAGAGACTTTATTCCAGATGCAAAGATCCATATTATCAAAACATAAAACTATGAATATTGATAATTCTTTGTTCTGTTTTAACTTTATGTCGCTCGTCTGTTGTTTTTATTTATTTTAATTGTGTTACTTTAGTTACTCTGTAAAGTGTCCTTGAGTGTTCAGAAAGGCGCTTTTAAATAAAATGCATTATTATCATTATTATTATTATTGTTAATAAAATAAAAAATAATTAAAATGCAAAGAGACATTTACTCCAATAGTTCCAGTAACAAGATATATCTAGTAGCACTTAATGAGGGTTGAGTCATTAACATCAAAATTTCGTATTCTGAAGCAGTTATTTGGCACATTAATTTGTACATTACATTTCTAAGCACAGCATGAAATGTGGGGACATTATAAGTGACAAACAACTGACTTGCCATCTTGGTAATTTGAGAAATATTCTGAGATCATCATTGTATGCCACCTGCAACTTCTTTATTCATAGTTTTGAAGAGTTCAAACGTGCAATTTAATACATAAATTACTTTAGATTTTGTGAACTCAGTTTGATGAAAAGTCCTTGAAAAGAGGTCCTGCTGGTGCTGCAGTTCTGTGTCTTGGATAATTCTTGAGACTGGGCATTGTTTAATTTTTCCCATTCAAATATTTATGCATATAAATTGAGCCAAATGGGTCATTTATCACTGAACAGCATTGATCCATTGTGTTTGCCTCTCAGTTCAGATTAAATTCTTTGTATAAAACACACAGCACACTGATGTTTTGTTTGCGCTGGGAGACTTGTCATGAAAGCAGGAGGCTGTAAGTGTTTATCTCCGGCTCTGCTGTTTAGAAAAGGTGTACACTGCAGGTATGTGGGACTTCTTAATCATATTTGATTCCAGACTTTGTTGGAAGAGCTCACAAAGACGCTGTTAAATACGAAGAACAATCTTCACCTCTTGATCTGCTTTGGATTTTTTTATCTCTCATTAGTGACTTTAAGTCTTTTCAATGTTGGTCTTGTGCTTGATGTTTTATTCTTATATTGTTTGCTGTTTGATCTGTGTGTAGCTTTTTGTCATGTGATTAATAGTTTACTCTGCAAGTTTCTCACTTCATCGATGAATGACTCCAAAAACAACTTGACTTTATTGAGTGACCTGAATTCAGCTTAGACCTTTCGATGTGAAGCTGCCCCATGGTCTGTGAAAGTGTTGCACCCTATCACATTTTGACTCTTGCTTTGTTTTTTGTGTCTTGCTTTCTTGCTTTCTTTTATTGGAGCAGCGGGAGTCCTTAGAGAAACGTGTAACCAGTATGGAGGTTTCTGGCAGGATTCAATCCCAGGCCAGCAGGGGGGTACAGGCGGCTCTGGAGGCGGGGGTCCTAACTCTCTCTGTCTTTGCACCTTATTGCTTTTTAGTGGTTGAGGCGGTTCTCACGAGGTGATTCATCACTCACTTACCCCCCCACACACTCCCACTGTCAGAGGCTCCGAGCTAGGAGCCTCCTTGAGGCCCTTCCTAGCACCCACAGATGAGAGCTTCAGAGCTGCTGCTGGGTCATTCCAGATGCTTCTCTTTGCACTGAAATTTATTTGAAACTGATTTTTTTTTCTGTTTCTTCAACTCAGAGACCTCCCACCCCAGATCTGAATTAATACTTTAAGATGGCAATTAGTAGAAGACAGCACAACACTTTTTTACTGGAGAATTCACTCTGAGTAAAAACCTGAAGCAGAACTGGCCTCAAGCCCTCAGCGGAGTCTACTCAACTGAAGGTACAATGGCATATTCTCCAGAGAGAGGATACACAGATACTTTATCATGTATGTTACACAAAACAAAACATTTTGCTAATCTACAACCCAATACAAAACACATGATTTATACAGGAAATGTTTGTGAAAACATTTTTAATGTCATGTTATTTTTGAATAATGAGGAAAAAGAGTAATAGAAATTCTAATTTTCATAGTGTCTAAGGTTGTTTTTACACCTAGATTGTTTGTTAGAGTTGTTCTACATATAATACAAGTGGGCATCCAGTGTCCGGCATGTTTTAATAAATATGAACACAGTAATTGATCCCTATTTCAGTATAAACAACCAAGAATAGTTAGCCTGAAAAGGGTGGTCTCAGCTCGCTTCCAATGAACTCCTGAAGCAGTTTATTTGCAGTGAGAATACAATCGACCCAGCAACTGAGTAGTAGTATAAGCAGCAGCAGTAGTAAGAGTAATAATTGCATTAGAGCTACCAGACAACCAGGCTGATAACAAAGAACTACATAATAATTTATTGGATCTCATGAATAGGGATTCACCATATTGGATTTTTGCTAATATACCGATATTTCTAAACTTATCATTGAAGATACAAATTTTTTTGGCAAGAGTACAAGGTCTCTCCTTTACTAAAATTGACCTGTTCCTTTTATTGTGACGGCACATTTGTGTTGGAAAACAACATTTCGTTCTCTAATACAAGACATTTACACATTCTGTGTGTATTTAAGGCAATAGATGTGATATATATGGGTAATATGAGGGGCCAAAACATTGGCAGAAATGTTAATTTCTGTTGATACAATAAACCCCTTTTTATGATAATGTCCACAAATTCTGATGTTGTGCTGATAATATTGTGCATCCCTGCACAGCCTCAAGTGGACGTTAAAAGAACTGCATTTGTTTGCTTATCTGGACTGGATTGGTTCTCTATTTTCTTAACATAGGAGGTTCATTAAGCATCAATTAACTCAAGAGTTGCGCTAAGACATCAAGGTGTTGGAGTTTCGTCATTAACTGTACTATAGGGGTACAAAATCATCTTATTGCTGTGCAAAGTAAAACTAACCATACTGCTGTATTTGATGAGTTTTGAGTGAGAACAGGCTGGGCAGGCTGGTG
Source organism: Cetoscarus ocellatus (assembly GCA_037902135.1). Taxonomy (NCBI): domain Eukaryota; kingdom Metazoa; phylum Chordata; class Actinopteri; order Labriformes; family Labridae; genus Cetoscarus; species Cetoscarus ocellatus. Next base: position 14,701 of record JBAMNC010001198.1, read on the forward strand.
CTTGTTCAGGAATGTATTGAACTGCTGGGAATTGACTTTTCATTACATAGACTCAAACAGCTTTAGGCAATCATCTTCACTGAAACAAGGTAGACTCAACCCAAATCACAGCTGAGCTGTAGAGACATGAAAATGTGGCAAAGTACATCAGCTGTTTACCCAGAGCTCCAGGCAGCTTCGAAAACCTTCAGCGTAATACTGAGAATATTGTGATATAGGATTTGAAGCTTAATAGAACAACAGGGATGTAAAAGCCTTAACACACCAAGGGAGATGCAGTAGCACATGAAGTTGCAAATATTTCAGAGTCAATTATTGTTTCACCTATATTGGGATTACATATGACGCATATTCAAGTATATTGACTATATTATATCTTTTTAAAAAAATCTCACCATGGAAGTCGGAACAGACTTGACGTACACTTGCTGTAACCTTGAGCTAATTTTAATCAAAAAGAAATTAAATGGACACAACTGATTCTGTAAAAGATAGGAGAACTTGGTGTGTTTCACAGTTTAGTTCAGGAGCTAAAATTACCACAACTTTGTCAGGGCCGACTGTTCACAACTGTGGAATCTTGAGGATACACTCAATACAGCTCCAGTACTAACCAAATCTATAGTTCATCTTTAAATTCATTATCCTTGTCCTATTTTTATTTTGGTTAAATAGAACGGGCTCCTGTGACGCAAACACAACAAAAAGCAGGCTGCAGTGTTAAATGTTTAGACTGAATGTGACACACATGCCAACAACAAATGCTTTGGTCGGATGGGGGCATACTGAACTTGAAACTTTAGAAAAATTAACCATGGTCAAAAAGAATAAAAGCTGCCATTTCACTTAACAACACTGTGCTGCTGGTATGTAAGCTTGCAAGGACTGGTTATGGGTTATTTTCATGGAAAAATATAATTGTGTTGGAATTATGTGCGCAAAAAATTACGTCTGGTGTGCAAAGGCCTTAAGAAAATGCTGATATGCCAAAATACTGTTATATTTTGTGGCACAATATTGTTTCGATCTGTTTGTGTGTGCAGTTGTGTGATATTTCATTTTTTAATATTTTATAGAAATTTGGTAAATTTGTTTTTTGTTGTTGTTACGCCTCTGGCTGCTAGTTGACAGCAGACCTTAATCCATTACTCTCTCCCTGTCTCTTCCATATTTATTGTTCTTATTTATGTCACAGGATGGACAGTAAAGTTTATAAATGTAGAAGGAACCAGCCTTACATAGATAACACTGCCCAGGAATTGTATTTTTAATGCATACAAATTGTGTATTTTTATGCTGCACTTTTTGGGCAAAAAAACATGATGTATTGCTGTGTTTATTGTTTGTTTATTGTATAATGCGGTATGTTGTACCCATGTATCACAATTTGTTTTGTGTTGCCAGTTCTTGCCAGTATACACCCCAACAGAACAATATGTATCATGCTTGAACAGAAAAGCCATATTGAGTAAATAAGATATTCAGAATCTGAGAAACAGCTCCTTGTAGAGGATGCCTGTGGCCAAAATAATAAAATGTTTAATATTTCTTACATTTAATTGCATCCAATTCTAACCAGCCAATTATTCCAATAACCTTTACAGTGTTCTGTCCTAAAGGTAAAGAAAATGTTGTACGGAGAAGTTAAATTGTCCTTCCCCTGCTTAATTACTACATGAGGATGTTTTTTGGTCATAGCATTTAATTTCAGCAGTTTCAGTAGAGCTCACACCGTGCTCCAACTACCAATTACTTTTTATTATCAGCATCGATCATTTAATTTATCTGATAAATTGTTTAGTTTACAGATGTATAAAAATGCCACAGCACAGCCAAAGGAAAATTGGAGAGCTCTTCTTTCACGATCAAGAGGAAAGAAAAACTGATTTGACAGATAATGACTGATGACAGAGGGCAACAAAGAGATATTAAAAAGTGTAGCTAGATTCATCCCAAAACTTTCAATATATCTGCACCTAAAGCCTCAACACTATTGAATAATTTGGTGGGTTTATATTTTTGGCAGAGTTGAGCTTTCAGAGGTCATATTAAGTCTAAAATCAGGTTCATATATTAATCATTTTATGACTGCTAGGGTGTGTTCACCATCACTAATGTTGGAAAAACCCAAGCACAAGCAACAAGCACCCATTGTCTAACTAAAAGTTATTGTCCTCTTACTGTTCTCTCCCTCAACTTCAAAAGGCAAACAGACCTGTAAGTAAAAGGCATTTAGTGGCTTAAGAGCAAATACTTCCCTCAATGGATGGTGGAAACTAATAACTAAGTAAATACTGGCTTTGAGTTTAATCAAGAACCAGAAATACGGTAATAGCTGAATCATACGCGTCTCTGCAAACACTGGGTGTGTAAATAAGCAATTGTTCGGTGACACGTTTGGCAGTAGATACATTTGTGTTTTCTAATTATTTCCATTAGTTCTTTTAATGGATAGAGGGTCAGGATCCAAAAATTTTGTCATGGAGCTGTTTCCAGTCAGACACTAATTTATACTTGGAATAAAATGTATTTGGCAAAATGTCCAGCAAATTATGTCCTCTTCTTAATACAAAAGTAATGAATATGTAACCACAACAGTCTGTATAATGAACTGGAAAAAGCCAGAGTGATGGAAGTAGTTTTGCTCGTGGGGGGAGCTTTGGGAGCTAATCTTGAGCGGCAGCCATGTCAGAATTGTTTTCAAACTAACTTTAGATTAATGCTGGCTGGGCGATCAATTGTGTTTCAATTAAGGTTATGAATGTAGTCTCCCAGGATCATAAAAACAATAGTGGACATTTTACAATGCTGCTTGACATGCTCCCTTGTGTGGCTGAAGTATCAGCCACAATCATCCCCCCTTCACAGCTGTGCTCGTCCACTCTGCAGTGTTGAGGATGCTGACTAAAAAAACACTGATATATTTAATGATAAAACAATAAACAATAAAAAAAATAACAAAACAATAAAAACAGTTCTGGATAAGACATATGTGTAGTTCACTCTTGAGACAGAAAACAAGTGTGTTTGCTTTGAGGATCACCAAGAGTTTTGTGCTGTGTTTTGGGTAGGCTTCAACATAAGCCAGTGTCAAACTTTTGCAAAGTAAGAGCCTGGTCTGTTCCCTAAGACCAAGTGCATTTGCTGGTGATGCTTTCTTTCTGAATGGGTTTTCAGGGCAGTTGATAAGTTATTGATGTTATTCACAAAGCTGTAAAACACATTCCCTTAGTTTCCTCTGAACTTTCTTAACAACAAAATATAGGTTATGAATTATCATATTAGTGATTATGTTTGAGTAGATATCTTTCTCTCAAGCTTCCTTTCTGCCTTTCTTTTCACGCAGTTATTTAGTGCCTGTATGTCAGTTAGATCCATGTTTTTCATGTAAATAAAAATTGTTTTAAAAAATTCTGAAAACTGTCAAAACAGCTTAAACCATCCTTGCACAGTTATGATAAACACTCTGTGTCATTAATTTTACAGGTTGTAAAATGAAAACTGATTAATTTTTCTATTTCATGTGTTAATTAAGATTTAGTTGATAACATTGATATTCAACCTTTTCTGTGCAGAATACGTCCTGATTTATTTATTCATTTAAAATTGCTGCACAGATGTTGTAGAATCGATGAGTAATCATGCTTAATAGTCATGTTTTTGTAACAAACAAAATAACTACAGGAATTAGATTTTCTTTCTCAGATCAACAAGACAGAGGACGTGGACCTAAGGCCATTGAACAAATAGCAGCCTCCATGTCCCCAACCATAAATCGGTAGTTAAATCATAATGGACATGCTCTAAAAAACTTCTTACCATGTACAGTGTGAGAGCAGAAATACAATAAGTAGTTATAGCAAAGCCATTTTTTGATCCAACGATAAGTAGATTTTTGAGTGTTAGCTAGTTTAAAGTTCAAACAAACTGCCAACAATGACAATGCAGTACTTATTTTTTCTACACCTATTTCTACATGGAGAAAACTTGAGCAGTTGAGCAGCGGTCATTTATCTAAAGTGGCCATTTTGAAAGTAATCAAGTCAGAATTACCAAACACAAGTACTGGTTTTAAAACATCTGCACCTCTGCGTGGATTTCTAGTAATGAAATAAATCTTTTGTTGCCTTAACTGAAAAATCCTTCTTTATTTTATATTGCTCCAGGGCTAACTACTCTTCTTTTTTTTGTAAACCAAATGCTGCCTTTTTGTCATTTTCTTTAGCTTTTTTCTTTTCAACCTAACTTAAGTAAGTGCTTTGGCTCCCTCTGCTTCTAACTTAAATCAAATGAGAGCTGTTTTGGTGGGAAGGGCAGAGCACATGCTGTGCTTTGAAGAAGGGGACATCATCCGCTACACACGATAAAACCTGGACACAAAGGAAAAATAGACAAAAGAGCTGAAAACTTTGAGCTCTAGTTTTATACTTTAATCTGGATTTTCTTGTTTTCGGGATAGCAGATAGCCAAAAGAGCTAAGGTCGTGGCTAATTCAGGTGCTAACTCCATCATTGTAATGCTCCTGGATGAGACTGTCCAGATTGCTGATTATGCAGATAAAGCTAATAGCTCATCCTGCAACGTCTTATAGTCAAAGATGTGGTCAGTGCGCAGTTTATGACAACAGAGTTTGATCACCACTTCAATTTATAAAAAATAACCAAGTTCAATTTTACTTATAAAACTTCGAATAATGACCAAAAATAACGATTTGTACGTTTTTTGTTTTTTTTTCAAATAGATGAGAGCTGATCTTTGTCATTTTCTTTGCTTTGCATACAGTAACAAAGGTTTAAATTTGCGCTTTTCTTTTTATTGACTGTATTTTTTGCCCTATTTTGGCTTACTTGATTTCATACCTCTGGTGCAACCAGGAATCACCATGTTAACAAGATTTGATGTTTCAGCCTCGATTAAAATGCCCCCTCTGTAAACAGGTGAAAATCCAACTGCAGGGCTTTAACACAACACTTTGTAGCTTTAGGTGAGCAGAAATACAGCTACTTTCCCTCTGTTTTAACAGCTAACATGTGCAAAGACACAGTTAGTGCTGTAGACATATTGTCAGCTAAAGTTCACCCATCCTGACACCTGGGCTGCAGGTTCGTAGTGGGTGAGATCTCTTGAATTATCCTGCAGGTGGAAGAGCGCCCTGGCTCACTGAGTGACGCATCTGCCCTCAGAGCCCGTAACAGTTCTTATGCAAAGCAGCGCCACCGGCCATACCACACACCGTGATGTTATATTTGCTGGCTTATGCAAATGATTGACCTTTCACAGAGCATTTACATCAGGGTGGGAAATTAACTTTTTGAGCTACTATCCTCTGTGTCTTGTACATTTTTGAATACAGCTAAACTCTTCATTCTAACCTTATAAAAGAAAGTACACACCTAACTCTGTACTGGGAAAAAATCTGTCAATTGAACCATCAACTTGAGATGGTCTATTTGTTTAGTTTTAAAAGAAGACGAACAGTAGAACCATAGATCCATGTTATTAATCAATGAAGAAAAATCGTGATAAAAATAGTGTGGCATTATGTTTATTGGTAGGACCCTATAAAATCCGCAAGGATTTGGAAATTAAAAGCGGAATTCAATATCAACACAGAATATCATGGAAATGGCAGACATTTTATGTAAAAGTTTATTTTGGAATATAAAGGACCGTTTCTGTCAGGAAGATGCTCGGGGGGGGGGGGGTCTCTAAGGCTGGGTACAGTGCACTCTTCACTTCACCTCCCCCTCCTTCTCCCCTCATTAACAATGCAAATGGTCAAAGCGGCTGCCTGAGACACCAGCTAAATTGGCAAAGAAGCTACAAAACTCCCGGCTAACTCCAAAGTACAGGGCAGAGCAGTTTCCCAACGATTATTATGTGTCAGGCGATCAAATGTTCTGCAGATTTTGTCAACATACTGTTGACTCAACTCGTAAAGATATGTGTGAGGACAACCTCAAGTTTAAGTGTCTATATTTTATTACTTTATACTGTGTCTCGGGTTAAATTAGCATTAAATACTAAAAACTGAATTCTCAAGAAATTAAAGCCAAAAAAAATGAAATATCGGAAAGAACTAAAATGGAATTTGGGAAAAAAATAACACAGATTTTACAGCCCCCTATATTGGTCTACGTAACAGAATTAATTTTATTTAAAAATTTTTCAATATTTATTTTAGACCTCAATTTAAAGAAGTGTGTTTTACCACTAACTATCAGAAGTTCCCCGTGATTTCAGTCCCTATTCAGCACTAACAACACTTGAAACGAGAGGCCTTAAGTTTTTGTGTTGCCCATGCATCTGCCCATTCTTTCAGCCAAGTCATGTGAATGTGGTGGCTCAAGAATTCTTAAAGGGATTATTGACAAACTTTGCTCAAATGTTCACTCTGACTTAATGATTAACTTAGTATGATTGGTCATAGGTCACAGGCTTGGCCAGTGTCATCTGGCTTCATGTTGTCTCTTGTTTGTGAACACAGTTTTTTTAAGAATGAATTGAGAGTTCCTCAACCTTTTAACAAATCTGTCAACTTTGACTCAAGAATACACTTGCTAAAGTTTGGAGATATAAGGTCAAAGTTTACTGGGCCTCTGGACTATCACATTCATTTGAGCTTGATATATCAGTCTGTCAAACTTCAGGCAAAGTACTCTCTTACTCAAGGATGAACTGGTCAGGCTTTGTGTCCAGAGCTCCTGTTTTTACTCTGGCAGTGCTTACAACCTTAGTTTCAGAGCCCCTCTCACCAGCATTTTAATCTTGCTTGGTAATGACAGAAACTACTGATTCCACTTGTATATGAAAGTCATTTTACACAGTTCCCAGTGCCTAGTGTTTGCCTTGTTTTGGTGTATGTAACCCAGAAAACATAGAAACAGAACTGAGTCTTGCCTCTGCAGCCGAATGCCTGGAAATCGTCCCAATAAAGACGAGTCGAATTGCTTTCTTTTTTGCCATCGTTGAAAAAGCAGACAACAGAAGTCCAGTCCCGTCTTGCTTCTGAATGGAAAATGAAGAGTGAGTGACACTGAGGAGTGCACCACTGTTCTGAAAAATTGGGACAATACAATATTGATTAATTCAGTAACTTAGCATTTTTGAATTTCCTGAAATGTGACGGTTTTGGAGATAGGAGGTTTGTGCCTAACAGCAACAATGTTGAATATGTAAGGGTTGAGTAGAGAGGACAATAAAATCTTACTTTTAATTGCAAAAAAAAATAATATTAATGAAGTTCTCTGTAGTTCTACCATTTTACACTCAAAGACATCACCTTAGTGAACTTACTGGGCTCCATAATGAAAGGTCAACCAGCTGAACTGATGCAAAGGTTGGTGACGTCACCACTTTGCTTTATCATGCATGATCAGAAGACTTAATGTGGATGCCTGGAGTTATCCTATGGAGACCTGTTTATTGTTTACTGTTTATTAGTCTTCAGGGTTATGACCTGGTATGTCAGGACAGTTTGCTGTGAAGTAACATTGCCCCTAGGATGCATGATAGGGGTCACAAAAAGGATGAAGATACACAACTAATGAATATTTAAGATGTTCACCCCTCTCTTTATGCACAATTTGAGGTGGTGAGTTGGGGATTACAACTGTTCAAATCTATAACATTGAGCCCACCTTTAAGAACGTGGTATGTTTCAATGAGTGACCTTGATATACAGTTACTTCTGTTTGTTGATGCAGATAAAACCACTTTTGAGCACAAAATGGTCCCTATGAATGCATCTTTGTTAGGATTATCAGCTGAGACGTGATTGATGTGTATTTTTGACATAATTAAAAACAATCTAATCAGACAAGCTGACCTGAAAGTACCCCTTTAAACTGTAAGATTGATCTATCTTTGGCACAGTGGTTCATTTCAACAACAAAAAGCAACAAAAAATGCAGGCAAACTTCTAATACGGTTATGTAATGATAAAATGAATAAACTGACTTACTTTCTGACCAAAGCTGCTGTGAGGAAAAGAAGAGAAAAAGAGGTTGCAGGATGGGAGTGAGGGTATGGGTGCACTCTAGTATTGGCACAATATCTGAATCGGCAGACATCAACATTTCTGCTGATGTTTACAGGCAATGTATTAGCCGTACATACCAGCCATAATATTTAAATGTACCATAAGGCTTTACCTTATCACTCAATATTTACATTTAAAACTACCCCTGTCATCTCTTAGAAAATGAAATGTCTTTTTCTTATCTCACATCTGTTTCTAACAAAAATAAACCATCACAGTCAGAGGAGCAAGTTCATTTTAATTAAGTAGAGACTCAGCCCTCCTGCAAAACAATACCAACATCAGTATTGGTATTGATACAGCTAAGTTTGAAAGTACTGGCATATCTGATATCTGTAAAAATCTAATATTGTGCATCCCTATCAAGAGTGGGCACCAGCTGCTACAAAATGGTGGTACAATGATATAAAGTGTTATGGAGCTTTCCTGTTTGTGGTATCTGTTGAGTCTGGTACATGATTCAAGCTCTACCCACTTTGTTTTCCATCACAGTGTATACTCTGACAATACCTCCTCAGTGTAGGCGAGGTTGTCTTCATGTGGCTTTGTGAAACTGCAGTGACATCCTCACAACAACGACAAAGGAGGAAATAGAAGCGAAAGAGCAGAGCCCCTCCCTTGATATGTGGCTCTCTGTCACAGAGAAGTTGACAGGGGAGTTTTGTTCCTGGTATGGTTGCAGGCAGAAAAACAATGGACTTGTAAAAGTAAAGAAAACCTTGGGAAGCCATACAGCATTTAAGAACAAACGATGGGAGGGTTTTATTTCTGTGTTGGAAACCTGTGTGTCCTCGTGGCAATACCTTGAGCTTTCAGTGGTCATCAGTGTCTCCAGGTAGCAGTTTAATCCAGCCCAGCTCACTTGGAACTTTGCAAGAGGTGATAGGAAAACTGAATGATCCTTAATGGACAACCTAAACACTTGAGTAGAGTTGAGTTGAGCCCAAACTGTAAAGTGGATGAGCCCCAATATTTTCTGATTGTCACAATGCAGTAGGGTTTTTTGAAAATACTGCACAATACCATATTAGTACACAGCACAATGTTGTTGTTTCAGTTTATGATTTTGATTTAGAAATTTGGGACATTTGTTTTGTAATATAGCTGAGTATTGTGATTTTATTTGATAAAAGCCTTTAGCTCTTTGACTCTCGGTCTCTCTGTGACATTTATTGTTACTATTTCTGTCAATGAGACAGACTATAAAGTCAATCCATTATCCAGGGACCTTGCTGCCTACAAAAAACCATTTATAAGAAAGTGATTCTCCATGCGTTTGATATAGGTTATCAGTGCATAAAAAAATACAAGCTATTTAGTAAAAGGAAAAACTATGATATATTGTCCTTTGTCTTGCATCTCAATGTATTGTGATATCACCACCACTGTGTTGTAACAGGTATTGCATCGCCATATCCTTACCAGTACACAGCCCCACACAGAAGTTACCTCTCTAATGAACTTCAAAATATGCACATAACCCCTCACAAACCTGCAAATTGGATAAAATTGCTGCCAGAGTCAGCCCCTTCTTGCCTGCAGTGCTTGTAAACTTATTTTGCCCTTTTGGAGACACTGCATAGGTAACTGTTTTATTCACTACTGTCAAATGTATTTTATTCAACCCCTTGATCCTTTCTGGAAAATGTACACATTAACTGTAGTGTCTGTATGTGACTGTATAAAATGTTATAAACTGAAGAAGGAACTAACAGAGTGCAGAATCATTGTTTATTCTAGATTATCAATGAAGATGAAGACAACAATATTTTTGTTGATCTTTATTTTCAAGAAAAAAAAAAAATTCTGCCTTTATTTACTACTGATACAGTATCTCCATATTTTGTTTTTTTAAAGACCCTTACCTGTCTTGTCTCCAGTGGGTCAGTTTTGTTGCCATGGTATTGAAATGATTGGATATTGTTAGATTATTACTAATATCATCTTGAAATTCAAAATTCTGATTCTGCTTGTTGACTTTGTCTCACCTTTGCCCTTCCTGATCAGGATGTGCGGTGTGTCCTTAAGTTCAAAACCCTCTTAATAGATTTTTATTGATTTGTTTGTCTTGCCCGGTTTCCCAGTGGCTACAGTGAAACCAGCACTTTAAAGCCAGCCTCTTGGTCCCAGGAGAGGCTTGTTATTTTGGACGGAGTTAAGGTTACCTGACATCATGCATGACTGGAGATTTTGACAATTGAATGTCAGTGTCAACACAAATCTGATCCCGGTCGCTGTCACTTTAACTCGACGGAATGCGCTGATCTTTGTTGTATGCCATAACGTACACTTTCTTGTGTCATTTAAGAGCATGGCAGTTTGTTCACAAATTTTTAAGCTCTGGTTCTGATTGTTATTGTCAAATGTCTGAAAGGCATTGCACTGACAAACTTTTGATGTCTTGTTCTCCTGTCATTTCACTGAGAAGTTATTTGGCAGTATTGATCAAGGGCAACATCTAACCATTTTCTCGTTCTGTTGGCTGACAGTTTGCAGTTCAAACACAGAAATTTTGATCATTGTTTGCGAGGCTACTTGCCTGGAGAACCAAGGCGATGCAACCATAAGAAGAAATCAAGTAAATGTACTGAGGCTGCTTGTTTTCTGTTACTATAGTGCAACATGCCCAATTGCTTTGGTATGCCAAATATATTTTTTCCTCAGGCGTAGATTCAGGAGTTTATTCATGATGAAGCTGTTGTGTGTGAGCACAGAGGAAAGCCCGACCTTTTACACAAGCAGCACACAAAGGTCAAGTGTGTGGGGCTCAGGGCATGCCCTCACATAATATCAATAATAAACTGTGTGTGTAGCAACTTAATACATAAAATGATGCTCCAAGTGATTTGAAGGGACACGTGGGTACCATAATTATGGTGGCAGTAGGGATGCAAGAGCTTAAGAATAATCATGCTCCCTATTTTGAACAGTATGGGAATTTATTAGACTTACTGACACCAGTGCACCATTATTGATTCTTATTGAATCCTGTAAACCTTCTGTTTAGGCAAAAGTTGCTTCACAGAGGTTTTCAGTGGCAACAATGCCAAACACTTCCCCCCTGATGTTCGATAATGTGCTTTGTAAATTAATACTTATGCAAATTGCTAACATCTTTTTGTTAAAAATTAAGCTACAGTTTTGACCACTTATGCCCTTTGTTTGCTATAATTGCATTTTGACTTCTTGTTATTATTTCTGCTGACTGTCTCCTCATCATCACTGCATGTATATCCATTTAAAAATCAACAGTGTCATGTGTTGGAGACAGAAATGATGTTTTCTTGTTACACGCATGTTTCTTTCACAAACAGACTGTCATTGAAAACAACTTATAAATATGTGTAAAGATTTTGTGCTCTTGACGAAAAGTATTGGTATCGGCAATAATAGGTCCAGAAGTATCGGCATGATAGATATTGCAAAAACCCAATCAATCAATCAAAACTTTATTTATAAAGCACTTTTCATACAAAAACTGTAATGACATGCATCCCTTGATTTAAAGGATCCTACCCCTTAAGAAACCTTGAATATAAGTCTGTAGAGATTTTAGAAGTAAATCAAAATTTAGAATGAGCACTGCCTCTACTGCCACCTTTTAATTTTTTTGATGACTGCACCATTGTCCGTATTACCAAAGGTGTATTTTACAACTTCCATATGAGAGCCATATTGATTCCATAAGATCCAAATCGATACCAATATTAATTTTGCCGATACTTTTTTATTTAGTTTTAGTTAAAGTCTTTTGCCTAAAATATCTTTTAGTTTTAGTCAAAATTTAGTCATCTAAATTGTTTCAATTTTAGTCTAGTTTTAGTTGATGAAATTTCACAACATTTTAGTCAACGAAATCTACTGTAAATTTAGTCGACTAAAATATGAAGTGTAAAGGGTGAGGCATTTTTATGTTTCCTTGAATTTCTGGGTCATGTTTTACACTTGGATTAAATGAAACATCTAATTACCCTTTATTGCATGCTAGTAAAATTTGAATGTTTAATTAACGGAAAAAATTTAACTTTTGTGTGAAATGCGATCACTTTTATTTAGGCTACCTGGAGGAGCATCTCAGTTACAATACCAGAATTGACCACAAACAGCGAACCTGCTCTACATGAATATATCAATTCATAAAGAGAGTAGCTCTGATTGGATTGATCTCCGATTTATCCCGCCACTGATTGGATGTCCCTCTTAACTCATCCAACCTTTCCACACAACCAAAGTAGCTGTGATTGGATATATTCCTAACTTGTCCCTACTTTCTACATGACGAAACTAGGTCTGATTAGATTAAGTCTCTGTCAAACATTTTTGTCTAGTTTTTATATTTAATGACTAAAATGTCAGTTAATTTAGTTTCAGTTTTTGTTCATATGCACTTGTTTTTAGTTGTTACTGTCTAGTTTCCATCAGGGGAAACAAGGTTGTTTCCAAAAAACTATGACGAAAATAATGAGTCAATGAAAATTCACACTGATTGTTACATGATGTAATAATTTGTACCACAAGCCAAGTTCAGATAAAAAGAGGGAAAATTTAGTTAAAGATTTTCTTTGATTTAAACAATAATGGAAATTCATGTTGTTCCTGTTAATCTTGTTAATCTGAGTATACAGAACAAATAGTACCAGGGAGGGATTATTTTTTGATAAACTATGTTTTTGGCAAAGCTGTTATTGGTGGCTCCTCCCCTTTCTAACTTTGATTGGTTGCAAAGTGGCAGTGTGATGGGTCCATCAATGTCAGTGTGAGCAACAAGTTTCTGTGCTTTGGATGCTGAGCTGCATTGGTGTTGTTCAAAAAGGCACTGCAGTACAAAAAAGCTGTTAGTAGACACATGAACCAGCAGATCAGGAGATCCTATTATGAAAGAATCAGAAGTACCCTAAAATTATAATCATATAAAAAATGCATCTCTCTGCAAATAGATTTAGTGTGCAAGTTACAGTCAATTATAAGAGTAAATAGATTAGTTCTGAGTTTTCTTCTGAGCAGATTAGGCTTCTCTGTTGTTGGCTGTTTTTGTGTTATGAAGATATGTTGGTCCCTGATGAGGGCTGAATCCCCATTTTCTCCAAGCTGGGTTTGGGAACCTCCAGTAAATCAGCAGGATGTAGATAAAGGAGGGGGTGGGGCAGTCTTCGCAAAATATTGTAAAAATACGAGGTGGCTTATGTGGAAGTACAGACTTGTGAAAAAGATCATTAACAAAGATAGACCCACGCCACTGATGAAACTAGTTGGCTCAGTCCGGCTGATGTGACAAAGCAGCGGCAAGCGGGTCAGTTTTTGTGGCTACAACAGGATGACATGTTGCATGTGCTGCGTTGGGGAGGTGTGTCTTGACGTGCAGTCTGCCTGGCTGCATGCTGCCCTGCCATAGGCTGCTGCCTGGTAGAGCTGAGCGGAGCAGGAAAGGAGAAGGCACTAGGACCCAGCGGTGTGTCACTGAGCGGGCAGGCAGAGCGGGGCTGAGTCACTGCATGTGTCTGAGAGGCAGTCAGAAACAGAGCAGAGCCAGGGAGCAGAGGTGATCTCACACTCATCAGCACAGGATAACACAACCATGATGGGTTGACTTGGGGGGAAAAGGCTGTTGGAGAGAGGAAGTGTGCGTTCGCCACCACTTGCTCAGCCATGGAGACCAACAAAGTTCTTCATTTCGTGCCTTCGGGTAAGTCAATCCAAGCTCTAAGATCTGCTCCTCAGCTGAGCACGACACAACACAGTGGGAGAACCTTGGGGTTCCCTACCTAGTGAAACCTGAGAACCCCAGTGTGCAAAACATGTGCAGCACACCTCCACTGCCACTCTGAGGGACGGCAGATGTTTTGCTGTGCATGTGTTCCACTGTACATACTTGGTGTTTTTTCTATTTGCTCTTTCTGTGTACTTAGGCAATGTTCTGTTTGTGACAGAAATCCTGTTTTTATTTTTTCCAGAGGAGGAGGAGGGGTCCTGGAAGCTCTGTTGGGCTCTCAGAAATGCAGATGTTTTTTTTTTCCTTTTTTTTTCTCTGTTTCACTCATACGCATTTTTCTTTTTCCTTCTTCCTCCTCTTGTTTATGTCTGGTATGCGACACCAGAGGTTCCTGCATTGTGTTTCCTCCAGTTTAGAAACTGAACCCTGACAAACGATCGCATCCAATAACCCACATAAAGCGAGTTTACCTGTCGAGCAGAAGACAGCTGGAATGCAGTGGAGGCTCAAGCTCTTAATGCACTTTCTCATGTGTTGCACACTGACGGGGCTCGTGCAAGCGCTCGCTAGACAGAGAAAGGAGGGGGTCAGAGTGTGTGGATGTGTGCATGAATTTGTGTGTAGTGGATGTGTTTTTGTGTATGAGAAATGGAGGGAAAATAGAAGTGTTCATCTATTTATTAGCATCGATGTGTCTGTGTTTGAAGTGTGTGTGCGAGTGATCAAGAGAGGCAGATTAGTGTGTGTGGCAGCCACAGGAGAGCGGCGACTTCCCCATTCACCTAAAGTCCTATGAGAGACCCGAGCCCATTTGAAGGTGTGATGCGGCTGTCTCCTCACTTTCATTTTGTCTGAAAAGGAAAAGCGGACTGCATCTCAGTTTGTGTGTTAATGTGTGTTTAAGGGCTGGGCATTGTTTTAAGATATGATGATATATTTTGAAAAAAGATATTTGTGAAGAGGATATGGTTCATATTGGTTCATTATAACATCTAAATGGGGAATTAGGGTTTTATACACTTTAGTTTTCTTTATTTCGGGAGCATAAATGTATATTATTATGACTTGAACAATATGGGCACCTGTTTGATACTTTGCTGACAAAAGACTTAAACACCCAAACTTGTGTAATTTTGTTTTTAAACATAAAACGCCTATGGTTAATGTCGAAATTGTACTGATAAATTGGCAATATTAGTCCTGGCAGGGAAGTTCCATTTTTAGATTGGTGTTGTTAACGTTGATATAAAAATACATTTTATGCCAGGGTTAATGTTTGAAGATGTTTTTCTTTGTCATTTTATTTTATCTAAGAAGCAAATGTATTTTTATTAATTATTAATTATATTAAATAAGTATTAATCATAATTAGTCATTGATTATAATTAGTCTTTAATTGTTGGTAATTTCGAATGGTAAAATAACTGTTTGAAGCCAAAGCAACAAAACACGAAATCCTCCCAATATTGACTTATTTGTTGTTCCAGATCAGGATTGGGCAGCTGGCTTTGAGGGCCAAAAGTGGCCCTCCTACTACCTCAGTGCAGCTCACCAGTTGAATAAAAATGTCAAAAAATGCATATAACTTAAAGGGACCTGACACAATCTACCATAAAAACATTAAAACTATATACTCTTAAAAAATATACTCTGATAATCAATAGATACTCCAAAGGTGGAAAGTATATAATTGAAATTCTAACAATTTGGCCCTCTGGCACTGGGGATGAAATTAATTTGGCCCTCATGGCAACCAAATCCCTGTTCTAGTTCATTGTTCTATCAAATATTGCAGGCACACTCCTGCACACGGTCTCAGCTGCACAGATATATTGGCAATATTTTGAAAAGTGTGTGGAACTGGCCTTGTCTAAGGGTTTTCCTAAAGCAGGGGTTGCCAAAGTTTGGAATGCACCCCCTAAACTATTAATATCAGGCATCAGGGACACCCCCACCCCCCACCCCCCCAGCTGTGTCCCATCTTTAAAATTGGCTGACCAATACATTGATATTGTAGGTTCCAACCCCAACTTTGGGAACCTCTTCCCTAAGCTGCTGCCAGTTTCACCCATTTTTCGAATGTCCCCAACATTTCCAAATGTTGTCATCTGGTCTCATTCTTGTTAGATCTAACCATCTTTCCAAATATTACTAAGTAAATTAAGTATTTAGACAGTACTTCTTCTTCTTCTTCTGTCATTTAAATATGACCAACAACAATTAGATTTTATGCTTTTAGGCTGCTGGCTCAGCACAAAGTGCTGTTGCCTCACAGTAAAGAGGTTGCTGCATTGACTCCCTAGTCTAAATGGGCCTCTCTGTGGAGTTTGCATGTTCTCTCTGTGCATGTGTGGTTTTCTCCAGTTTCTTCTGTGTCCCACCACAGGCTAAAAAACATGCTAGTTAACCAAACTGACAACTCCGAATTGCCCTTAGGTGTGAGTGTGTGAGAATGTCTATTTTTTCAGCTCTGTGATTGGCTGGTTACCACTTACAAACAAGTGCAGCATGCCATGTGGCACAAAAATAATTTATCTTTATTATTCAGTTGTCAGAATTTTCAAAGGCAGTAATTGCAATTGAAACTGAAACTTGATTAATTGCCCAGCTGTAACACATAGTGTTTAAGAGTATAGAAATTTTGACAAAATTATTGCTTAGAGCAGTGTTGGCAATGTTTTTGTACATTGTGTATAAGTTTGTCTGCAATTTTTTGGATAGGTGGAGAAATATAGCCCATTTGGGGATGTTAGGAATGCCTCAATTGTTTCTGGGGTGTCAAACAGGCATCTATATTATTTGAGTTTACTAGAATCATAATAAACATTGTAAGTATTTGTTTTCTTAGGGCTGGATGATATGGCCTAAAAAGAATCATAATCATTAAATTGCCCAGAAATTAAACAAAACAAGTTCTGCCTTAATGTTATCAAAATACATCCCAAGACTGAACTTAATTTTCTTCTTAGAATTAAAGTGCCCTCTGTTTATTGTTATCCACAGTGCATAATGTAGTTTGGAAGCAGACAGGCTTGTCCATATTGACACTGAAAGATAAGCTATTGATCATCTTATTGTCAGAATATATCAACAAAAAATAAGTGGGAACAAAATCAGGGACATAGTAGGTCAAGGAAATTTTTATTTTTATTTTTCAATCTCCAACAAAAATTTTAATTAATCGATATATCGTGCAGCCCCAGTAAGGTCTTTGCAGGAAGAAATACTGTTTTGTCGTGGGTTGGCATAGAGCTAAACAAATATGGCACTGATTTTTGGTCTGTTTTTCCCGGCTCTAGTGTGTTTAGTGATCATGTTTTGTGGGAAAATTCCATCACAGGAGAATTATCTGAGCTTTTGATTGTGTTTTTTATTTGCAGTGCACACCGCTTTGTGTATGGGATGAATTGTGTGACTGTATCAGTGTTTGGGTGAGATTTGTTGTGCATCTAATCGTCAGAGTTTGTCCATGTCCTCCTGAGAATCGTGAAAGTGTGTGTGCGTCATGCGGCGTGCACACTAAACACACCTCAGAGTGTGTGTCGGGGGTGATGGACACCACTGTGGTTCGTCCCCTGAAGAGTAATTTGTATTCATTTGCTTAGAGCTGATTAGAGGCGGAGAGGACAGGTTTGATCCCTGCTGCAGAGAGGGGAGGAATTCAACGGGATTTGTTCTGTAGAGGTATGGAGAGCAGAGGTATTGAATTGAAATGAAAAATCAGATCCAGGACTTTTCTATTGAGTGTCTGTTTCATTTACATTATTATTGTTTTCTGTGGCGTGTAATTTAACCTTGTTTTATATGTGCATATTTAGGCTTTACTGCCCTGCAGGAAAAAAGGGCCAAAATATATCTGCAGGAATTTGATGCAGTTATTGATCAGCACCAGTGACTCAACAGTTACACTGCCAGAGGATTGGATTTCTTGTTTCCTAAGCAAACTTTGCTGCCCCGTAGATTTTCAAATGAAGCAGAGTGGATTTTTTTTCTTTACAGCACTTTCTGCATACATAGCAGGGTAATGCTGTCCACTGAGGCTGTGTATTACATGAAGTTGATAAAAATCTCTTGTTTAGGGTAAGGTACCATTTTAATATCACTTATTCTTAATAAATTCCAGTTTTGTTTATGACTATTATTTATTTATTGAATTTTCTATTTTTAATAGTTGTTATTGGTTCTTTGTTTTAATTCCATTATTTTTTAATAATTAAATAAAGTGATTAACGTAAGAGTTAATATTAAATTAATCTTAAAGAGTAGCTGTTAACTTTGATGGATAATTTTAAATTCCCACTGTTTATAAAAAAAAATCATATTTTTTTATTGAGGAAAGATTGACACAAATAGATAAAAGCAATGACAAAAACAATGTGAAAATTAAAAAGTTCAACTTAAGTGTATTATATTTTATGTTAGTTATTCTGTGTGTTGTTTTAGGTCAAACATGTTAATGACATGAAAATATAAAGTCAGGTTTAAATCAATGAATACTAATATATATCCAGAAGTAAATGGAGGTTTTTTTTTCATAACTAAATGTATCTGACAGTGCCAAAAGTATTAACTCTAGGGCTACACAATAATATTGTTACAATATCAGTATTGGCTAATATCAGCGTACAATGTTAAATATCAGTGTTGGTCAATATTAAAAATGTTGCCGATATTTACAGCCAGTATGTTGTCCTTACGTATCAGCCATAATGTGGCTGTAATATCAGCAAAATACATAAATGACCCGTATAGCTGTGCCTTATCAGAACTTTAAGAGGACATATAAAATCAAGTGTTCCTTCTTTTTATGTTTTTCTTGTTTTCCATCTGTTCTTTACACAAATAGACTGTCACATTGAAAGCAAATCAGTTTTCGTAAAGTAAAGACTTTGTTCTCCTCATGAAAATTACCGGTATTGGCAATAATGAGTTCAGAAATACCGGCATATTGAATATCACCTCATTGTGACAGTTCTTCCTCCTCTCTTGTTGCTTGTTCATGGGTAGAGTGAACGGAGTTTCTGCTCTTCAGGCTGTCTTCACTTAAACTGCACGTAAAAGGGCACACTGGACTGTGGTGAATCACAATATTTTACAGTACTACACTGTGTTGATATATCCTGATACACGTAAATTGTGACCACTGACTACCCTTTTAACAGAATTCCTGACAAGTTTTGTTTTTATTACAAGAAGAAAAAGAGCAAGGATGGGTTTTAAATTATTCTACAACTTAAGAAATTTAAATTCAGGCCTTCAAAGATGGCAGACCTAAGTTCAAATTTTGGACATGTGCTTCCTCATGTAGTTTGGCTTCTACTTTGAACTGTGCCGTTGTTAACATTACCCACAGAATACTGACAACAACTGTCAAACATTGAGGCCGTATTGATTCTGTAGAAACCGTATCGATACATGTATCCCCAAAGGAGTGTGTGACAGTATTTTGCTACATCAATATTTTGAGCACAGGCCTAGTGTTGATGTGTTATAGAACAATAAAAAAAATTTTAGTTAATAATTTAAAGGAATTGGAACATTTATTCTGTGTAGTACTTTAGCCTCCAGCAGCTAGTTGGCAGCAGGCATTCGGCTCTTAGTCTCCCCGTCTCTCTTTGTTAGGAATATTGTCCCTGTAAGTGCAGTAAATTTTATCCATTTTGAGGTTTTAGGGTTAAAGAAATAATGCTTTACAGAGATAAAAATGATCAGAGATGTTTCTTTATTTGTATGTTGTTTTATCTTAGAATAGTTTAATCAAACTCTCAGCTAAAGAGGTCTGCCATGATCCTGTTCTCATAACTTTTGTTACGTGCTTTGTCACATATGCTTCGCAGAGCTTTGCAGACAGGTAAAACTTTGATGGACAGCTGTATTCTCACTGAAGTTTACTGCTGGAACATTTATGTACCTTTAAGGAACTGAAAAGTGGACCTGAAACTAGAAGCAGTTACAAACTTTAACCAGCTATTGGTACCTTATATTAACTTGATATACTTTAAATGAGATATAGGGTAAGACAATCTAGATGTTTTTCATTTTCTTGAAATTTATCTGACCTTTGGTGTTGAATGTGGTCTAATTTTTGTAAAAAATGATTTTTAAAGTAAAAATGACTGACAATAATATGCTTATAAATCACAAGGCAGTCCATTAGAAATGTTCAGGCTAAGTTCTGCAGGCAAACACCTCCACAGTTTGTGCAAAGAAAAATTTCAGCTGAAAAAAACGTCATCAGCACAGTAGCTTGTACCCAAAACAGAAGATGTACAAAACAAGGCTCAAAGCAGGAAATCCCATAAGTCAGCTTAAGCATGGATAACAATTAAGATCTTCTGAAGTTTAACAACAAGCAAGGAAATTGTTTTTTTTGTTATCCACCTGACAAACAAACGTCAAAAAAATAATCTCTTTAGCAGAATTAATGACCACCTATATTTTAACAACTACTGATTTTAAATCCTGATTGAATCCAACAATAACATTACAACAAGCTATGTAATTAAAGATCAATCCCCAGTGACCTCATCTTATTTGAAATGATACCTGGACTGCTTTGTTATGTTACGCAGTGATTTAAGTAACTTAATCCACGCCTCATTCAGAGTCTTGCTGCCGCATCATTACACTGTAATCATATGGTGGGGCTCTGTGGTAATTTACAGCTCCATAAAGTGTATCCCATATCTCCCGACCTCCTCCCACAGCACCAGCTGCTCCTTCACCTGTCAGCAGGTTCCCTCTGATAACGACACGATCTGGAAGATTGTCCGCAATATGCTGCAACAAGTAGTCGCTGAAACACTCCGGTGACACAAGCAATGAAGACAGTTTCTGTAACACCTTCTGTGAAAGCAGCTTACATGGATGATTGTAGTGGACATTACAGCTAGAAAATGTTGACCAAAAGTCATATTGTCACTCTTATCTCCAAAATGGCAACCTGTGAAGAAATGACAATAACTTGATCTTACGAAACAAATGAGTATGATTTAGTCCTGATTATACGTTATTTTTGGACTTCTTATTGGTTAAACATTTATTATACCTACTCACCAACATGTAAGGAGAACAATTACACTTTTTTATGAAAAAACAAGGAAAATTCATTTTTTGTCTTGTATTGATGTTATTCAGCTGAGTGGCGTCACGTTGTCTCAGCACTCAGTTACTTTAACTCATTGCACTCCTGTACAGGGTGTAAGAAAAATCGGTTCATACATGTACTGCTGTGTTTTGTAGTACAACATTGTTTCAGTATATTTTTAGTGTAACATTGATATTCTGTTAGTTTATAATTTATAGAAATTCTTGACATTTACTTTGTTTTGTAGTTCAGCCCTGAGCTGTTATTTGTCTCACTGTTACATTTACAGATATTATTTCTGTCACAGAAATAGATAATTAAGATTGTCCATGCTGCAGGGACCATGCATTATACGAATGACACTGATTAGAAAACAGATTCTATGCGTAGAATGCTGTGGCTTGTAATACCATGAAAAGATTTGAAAAATATTTCACAAAATATTGTGATGCTTCACATTTTCACTCCTTCATTGCAATACTGATGTGTCAGATTCTTCCCTATACACTTTTACTCAATACTATTGGTGAGAGAATGCTGTGTTGAAAGTGAGAAACTATCATGAATAGTCATACGTGAACAAAAATAATTCAATAAGGGAACAATGAAAAAGATATTTGATAAATTGATGTGTTTTAAAGAGGTTGTAAAAAACAAGAAGCTATTTCAGGTGCACTGTGTGAAGATACAATCAGTTGCAAGTAACTATCAATTCAATTCGTGATTTGTAATCATTTCTTCTGCATTTAAATCCAAAAAGGAAAAAAATACCAAATTCTATTAAATTTAGCTACGGATGTCCACAAGTAGCAAGACAATGCAACCCCGCTCGTCACAGATTTAAAGCTGACGGTTCATTCCTTTTGTCTCTCTCCTGTGCTGCAATGTTTGTTTACTAACTCTCTCCTGCACAATGAACTCTGCCAACCTCATCTGCAAAATGGCTCAACAGCACCATCGTGTGGACTTAACAAGTAATTGATTTTGTTTCTATAGAACCAAAAGCATTATTAAATGTTAAAAATTAATACATTAAAAAATATCAATACTTGGTGACTGTGAATTTATTTAAAATAGCTACGCCAAATATTGCAACACGATTTTCCCCCACACCTTCTGGCCCTATCTAAAGCTTACTGCAACTGTAATT
The DNA here is from genome assembly GCA_037902135.1 of Cetoscarus ocellatus. Classification (NCBI taxonomy): domain Eukaryota; kingdom Metazoa; phylum Chordata; class Actinopteri; order Labriformes; family Labridae; genus Cetoscarus; species Cetoscarus ocellatus. The sequence continues at coordinate 36,689 of JBAMNC010001198.1, forward strand.
GTAAACATTTATTGTCTTATTTCCATTACTGAGTTTTTTTAATCTGTTACCAAAACAAGTATTTTCTCTTTTCATTAAAATATGTTCTGTCAGTTACATGACAGACAATACTAATCAGAGTTTCTTCTGTATATTAAAACATGTCTGATTAAACATCATAATCACCACATAAAACAGAGATATTCTGGCATGCTGCCAGCAGGGTGTCAATCCTCAGGTGTGACAGACAGCCAGGTAATCAGCGCTGCAACTGTGACCTGCAGAGCCGGCAAATATCAGCATGGAGGACACATAGCGGCCGTGTGAATTAGTAGTTCGACCATGTGGAAGTGGAGGTGTGTGCGAGAGAAGATGGATGACGTGTTCCCATGTGTGTCGAGCGTGCAGGCCACGTTGTGTGTGTGTGTGTGTGTGTGTCCTGTAGATGTGACAGTGATCTCTGATCAGTATTCACCGCTGGCAACAGATCTCAGAAGCTTCCAGCCTCCGAGCACAGCCATCTGGGTAGAGGAGAAACACACACAGACACACACACGCCTTGCACACAGATTATCATACAGTATCACACAGAAACGCACAAAAAGACAAATACACATCAGCACTGAAATATCATAAAAACACCTCCATGAAAGACAAGACAAGACAGCCACACGCAAATTCACACATCAGCATTTTTGGGAAAATCTCCTGCAAACACACTCATTTGCACGGAAAGAAACACACACACTCCAACTGTGTCGCAGATATTGTCTGTACACACGCTGCTGCACGTAATTATATACACAACTCATTCTATCTCCATAATTTGTTGGTTTACACACACTAAACAATTATGTAGATGTGTCAACATAGACACTCATCATACACAGTTCAAGGAACACAAGAACCAAGAGGACCACACACACGCATACATCTCTGTCTTTCTGCATCTTTGTTTTTTCTTTTACTGTTCACTCTCCCACACACGCATTTACATGTATTTTTCGTCTTTGTACTTGAATTAAATACACAAACACACACAAACAGGTGTGTGTTATGGGTAAAAAGGTAAAGGCGGCAGAGGACTTAAAAGCGTTAGAAGTGTCTTAAGCAGAGTGTCAGATGTTTTTTACATAATCAGGCCTGCAGAGCTCAAAGTGTGATGAAAACACTTCCTGTCATATAGCCAGCAGTGAAGTGAGTATGAAGCTGGTATTTTGGGGTCAAGGAAACAACTCTTTTCTCTCTTACAATTAGGGATGCACCAAAAATGTTTTAAGCATATATGTCTGATATTATTGGCCCTGTCAAATATCAGCCCATTTACCAGTAATGTGGTATTAAACCAACTGGACTGGTTCAGACTCTTGAAGACATTTCACCCCTTTTCAGAAGGCTGTTGTGCTACGAGTTGACTGGGGAAGAGCCAGAAATATAACGCTTAGAGATGCACAATATCCAGTATCGGTACTGGCAGATATTTGCCTAAAAAGTTAATTAACAGAAACCAGGAGATAAGAAAATGTACAGCAGATATTTTGACCATAACATTGGCTAGAGGTATCCCATATAAAGGCTGTAATATTGGCTAAATGTACAATTGTACCATGGTGTTTACTTGATCATTACTTGTTGTTCACTTTTTTAAATCAAAATTATAATTCATTACAGTGTGATAGCAAGGAATCATTTCTTGCCTTCAGCAGTTTCTGACACAAATAGATTCTAACCATGAAAGGATCAGTTTTAGTAAAGCTAAGACTTTGTGCTCATGATGTGTTAAGAAATGTCAGCATATCGAATATCTGCAAAAATACGGTATCATGTATCCCTTCCTTATGGACCCACTGGTGCACAAACATTCTTTAGGTTTTGGAGGGGGACATAATCTCCAGGAACATCAGCGCAGTGCATTTCATTATTGAGAACATATCATTCCTTTTCACCGTGGACAGGAATTAATAACTCTTGTAACTCCACAACAGGCTCATAACATACCCACCTAAATACATGTAGGCTCTCTGATAGGATACACACAGAGGGCGTAGTTCTCGTTGTAAAACCATGGCTTTGTTTTGTGGCTCTGTAACTGTAACATGATTATAAAACATCAGCTGAGGATCTTTACTGCCCTAAGTAACCATTGTTTTCAACGCTTACATGCTTAGAGTTTACAAACGGATTTCTGCTGGCACAGGTAGTTTGAACTGTGCCTTTATGTGTTGTATCTTAATGTCTGCACTTCATTAACAGTTTACACTAAAGTGAGACATAAATGAGGTGTAATTTACACTGCTACTAGGCTACAGAAAGAAAGTCTGCCACACAAACACATATTCCTGATAATTTTAGCATTGACCAAGGCTGGGTCTTGTCATTGATTTTGTTTGTGATTTCATGGACAGAATCTTGTGGCAGAACTGGGGCTTGGAGGGATTTATGTTTGAAGACCTCAGAAATTAAAATCTGTTTTTGGCAGATAATACTGCTCTGTTGTCCTTTTCAGTCAGGGACTTTCAGCTTTCAGATAGTTGGCCAGTTTTTATCCATGTGCAAAGTAGTTGGGACGAGGGTCAGCAGCTCCAAATCTGAAGCTATGGTTGGAAAATAATGGCTCATCCCCTCTGGGTGAGGAGATAATATTTGCTACAGGTGAGGGATTTCATGTTTCTCATGGTTTTGTTCATATTTTCGGGTAAAATAGATTGTGACTGACACAACTGATTGGTGCATCAACTGCAGAATGCCGACATTGTGAGTGACAGGCATATGTGCCAATGAGGTGGCACTCTATTTACCAGTCAATCTTCCTCCAGCGTTCACTTATGGTCATGGGCTGGGTAGCAATCAAATGAGAGATTGTGGATACAAGAGGCTGGGGATGGGAATCAAAAACCAATTCCAGTTGAGAATCAATAACTAGCTCCAGGAATCAATATTATTCATTTTTATGCTTGGCAATTCCCTTATCAAGTCCTTTCACTTTGTTCTGCATGCTTTGCAAAGCAAGGACATCATGCTATTATCAGGGGTGGTCTGCAGAAATGAAATCAAAGAGGTGTGATCATGGCAGACGGGAAACAGAAGTGGTCAAAACTGTGTCTTAATTTTGATGCTGAATGCTCAGTGTTGAGTGTCTGGTCTAGACAAAGTGGAAACACCAGCAACTTGCAGAACCAAGCATCTATGCCGCACATAATTAAACATCAGAAGTGACATGTGTTTGAGGTTGTTTTTCACTGAAAACCAGTGTTGGCCACATTTATTAACATAGAAAATCTACAGGAATCTATAAAGAATTAGGTCGATAAGCACAGTCGATAATGGCATTGTATCAATAAAATTGTATCAAGTCCCATCCCTACAAAGAGGCTGACTTAATCCCCTGAAGCATGACTTGGCTCAGCCTTAGAGACAGGGTGAGGAACCCAGACATACTGAGGGGACTGAAAATGAAGCTTCTGAATTAGGATGCACCCTGGTTGACTCTTTTTGGAGGTCTTCCAGGCACTTCCAATCAGGAGAAGACCCCAGGTAGACCTTGCTGGAGGGATTATATATCACCTCTAGCATTGGGATGCCTTAATATTACCAAGGGGAGTTAAAAAGTGTGTAATATGGATGGAAATATTTTTAAAATCAAATCAGTTGACCGTGTTTTCTGAGCAGCCATTTTCCTCTGACATCGTGTGCCATATTTGAACAGGTTAGTGTCGTTCTGCTGTAATATTACTTTTAAATTACATGATCTGAAGGTACAAAGCAAGTTCTTATCATTTGACCACTTTCTTTTATAACATTTTTTTCTCTCAGCTTTACTTTCGGGTTTTCAAATATGCTGTTTTATTTTCTAAAGAGGTTTTAATTTCCCCATGGATTTTAACCTATACATTCTCATTTATTGAGCTAACAGTATTAATTGATTGTTCAGTCTGCTATATAATAATCAAGCATTACAAAATCATCAGAGTTCCCACACAGGATCATGGCTGTTGTGTGAACATAGTGAATAATGATAGAAGAAATGGCCATAAACGTCTCTGACTGTTTTGTGCATCAGCAAGCCTTCACAGTCTACACAAGTTCTTTTTATTGATACAGAGAGATGCAGCAGTTCGCTATTTCAGTGTAATCTTGAGACTCATTGTGCTGTGTCCTCATGCCATCCCTATTTGAGTGGGAGGTCACTGCTGTATTTTCATAGACACTTGTCTAGTTGTCCTTGGTAGAGAATTTCAGTTTTACTAAAACAAGAGTCTTTAGAAATAGTTCCAGAAGCTGCAAAAACTTCTTCCACATCCAACATTTCATCACAGGGGCTTTTAGGAAACACTATCAACCTTTTAACCACTTTCTGACATTTAATTGATGGACAAATAATCATTTAACCCCAAACCATTCCTGAAAATTCTTATAGAATTAGCCTAACTCCCATCACATAGTTAGAATTTTGTTTTTGAACCACTTGAAGTACAAGTACATAAAAGATCTCTTTCTACTTATTTCACAAACTGTGAAACTCAATATAGGCACTTCTGGTATTCAGTAATACAAGCCCAACAACCCAAATAAGAGTTGTATTTTTCATTCAATTCAATTTGTATTTAATTCTTTGAAGTATCGGCCTGCTGATGACTCTCAGCCATGAGGTAATGGTTGGAGAACTCAGTTGGACCAAAGTATGAAGCCTTACTTTATTCAGATTTAAGTGAGTAAGAAAAAGCATGGCTTATCAACATTTCACGACAGACTCTCTAAAGATATGTCAAGGGTTATTTAAAGTGTGCCATATGGAGATTCCAGAGGACACTTAATGACTTCGCTATCCATGATTCAAATTCTTGTGGAAACATTGACAAAGAGGCATCATTTAGGTCTCTTTGACAAGGTGACAGTTTTGGGACTTTGCCACTCCATGGTGTCTGTTTGGCTCAACTTGACTTTACTTAGTTGTTTTGGTTTTCTATCATGGACTGTACCAAGTACCTGGCACAGTTTTTCATCTCCTAAATGTCACAAAAAGCCACAAAGGGTCTAGCAGATCTCTTGGCTTTGCTTCCTCATTGGTTTTTGTGAGGATGCCACTGTAGTTGTGTGCTGCCTTACTATGACAACTATGCTCAACTGTGCATGCATGACACAGTAAACCAGGGCCCGTATTCACAAAACATCTTAAGGCTAAAAGTAGCTCCTGACTTGCATATTTAGGAGAAACTCCCAAAAATAATGGGCGTGTCAGTCCAAAATTTAGGACTCCTAAATTTTTCTCCTAAAAGTATTTCACAAAGCATTTTAGTGCTAAAACAAGCTCCTAAACCTGTGAGAAGTTAGAAGTAGTGAAGAGGACTCCTAAGTCACTAAGACCAATTCAGAAAGAATCTCAGCAAGGCTGCAGCTTGCAATCCATCTCATGATCGCGTGAACATTTTGTAAAGATACAATAACAATGAGCTTCTGAAAAGGTACCGCCTGAGTGCAGAGCCTCCTCCTAATAAATGAAATACAAATATAAAAGTTCACGTTATTAAAATTTGTGATGACACATTTAGCAAGGTTAATTTATGTACAACATTTTTATTAATTACTGAACACACTAAATAGATTGTTAGGTTTTGTTTAACAATAATTGGTCTTACCTGTTGCAGTGGTTTGTCTTTTGAATTTTGCAATCTCTGACCTTGCCTGAGACTGTAAAGAGAACCAACGTTTCTCACAGTCATCAGTGGTTCTGGTCGAAAGTGGGAATGCTGCATTTATTTGTAAGCAATTTTATTCCCATGCTTCTTTTTTCAGTTGCGAGGTTATCCCAGATCAAAATTTTCCTTTGATAATGTTCTTTCTTTCATGAACAAGTTGGGCAAGGAGAAAAAGCTGGTCTTGCGTCCAGTTTCTTTTGCCTGATGTATTCTCTGCCATGGTTATTCCAGAGTCCCAGTCATTAAGAGGCTGCTTATATGTATATCTGTTAATCGTTTAACCAGATACAGCTGCTTAAAATTAGCAGAACACATATTTGACTGGTCAGTGTATTACTCTTGGTTTAATGTTTAATCAGTAGCCTACATTTTTTTATGTGAAGGTCTTTATTCAAATATGCCAATATGACACCTTTCTCTAAATTGAGTGTTTTCTATGTAGAAAGTACTCACAAAGACACATTCCCTGTCAGCCAATTACTGTAGGTATTGTAAGTCAAGTGGTTCCTGAAACATGACATCTTCCATAGCAATGAGGTCAGCTTCACCCCTTTCTTTTAGCTTAAGACTTCTCTGAATTCCTTAGTAAGAGTTAGTCTCAGCAGCTTTGTGAATAGGTTTTAAGAGAAAACTCTTAGTTAGGAACTTTTAGTGGCATTTAGGAGTCCTCCTAGTGGTAAGATAAAATACTTTGTAAATACGGGCCCAGGGCTCTGCCAGAGGGACTTCAGAATGGAAAGGGGTTTTGTCAGTTATTGAAAGATCAATGGACTATGCAAATAATTAACTGAAGCTGTATTGTATGTACATTGAAAGGAAATGAGGACAGTAGCCCACATGACAACATTTTAAAGTTTAATCTGAGTGAATTATAAACTCTTTTAAAATTAATTGGAAACTCAAGGGCTATTAGTTTTTGACTTGAATAAAAAATGTTCCTGGATATTTTCAGTTTCATCCAAAAAAAAACTCTTAGAAATACATACTAGCTTATAAATGGACTACAAATGTTGCATTGACTGAGATAAATATTTTAAAAAGAAACTGTCTATTTAGTAAGAGAGAAATATGTGCATGCCAAAAATATAAGGTGTTTAGGAGTTTCCTGTTTCTTTTAAGGTGTCAGGTGCATATTAGTCCTTCAAGTCCACCATGCATGTGCAATAATAGAAACAATAATCTCTTTTGTTTTACATTTTAGAAACAATAAGACCATGCTGTAAAAGTGTGTCTATGAGGAGACTATGATCGAGGAAATCAAGGTTTGTTGCAGCCTTTCTCTCTGTAAAGCGATTGTTACAGTCTGAGGCCTAACACGTTTCTCAGTCAGACCAAACACACAAAGGTTAACAGATTTAAAGTTATTTTCTCTTCTCTCTGTGCTAGTATGAAAATATTGAGGGTTTTCAGTTTACCCACTCAAACCACAACTGACAGGGTAAAACTGAATTTCAGTCAGTTGTTTTTCTCACTAAACCCAATGCTGTTTGTGTTTTATATTTCAAGAAGACTCTAATCACCAAAGTATACATAAAACATCATCTTCATGGTGAAATTACATCTCAGAAAATGCTCTGAGTTATCATGGGTGAAAGTTATTAATATGTTTTCGTATGATGAATATTTAAATTTACTTTCATTTCCTTACCCGAAACTGATGAATTTCTTAATATTCTAGTGAATAAATCACTAATACAGCCAAACAAGAATGATTATGAGCAACAACAGAGTTCAAAACATTACTGAACATAATACCCTGTTTTTTTCATCTAAATCTGACATCAGTAAACTCGGTTAAAATGAAGGATGAGTATCTAAGATGCACCAACATTCATGTTGAATAACTAACTTCATTGGAGCAGGAGTGAAAAAGTGGCATCTTTTATTATGAGAATGAAAGCAAATCATTTTTCTTTTGAAACATTTATAAATCAATCTGTATCAAAAGAGTAAATCAGTAACCTTTACTATTCAACAGAGATGAATCAAAGCTATATCTGTAATGACTGGGGAAGTCTTTTTGTAGCTGCAGTATATGTTTAGTGTTTCTCTGCAGGTGCTTTTATATCACTCTCCATTGTTTGAGCCTCAGATTATATGTATGAATGTATTATTGTATAAGCTGTTTTCAGTGGGTTTGAGTGGAAGATGAGAAAATGACCTGATGGGGCCCTTAGCATAGATTTGATCCACTTTAATTTCACATCATCGTGAGGTCATGTCTTAATCTTATTGGAAATACAATAGATGCTTTTAACACAGAGATAAAGCAGATTGTCGTCTCCAGATTTAAAAGTCCAGGATCATTCGCTGAGTCAGGCAAAAGCAAGAATTAAATGCACGCAGGCACATGCACAGACATTCACGTAATCTCTTACACAGCACACTTATACCCACAAAAAGACATAAATGTGCATGTTTAGAAAATAAAAGCACACGCAGCGTTGGTGGTCTTCCTCAATCTCTGGGCATGTCATGCCGCTGTGGTTTGCTGTTATGTAATTAAGCCCCAGTTTACCGCCCCCTGCTAACATATACACACCCATCCCCTGCAGATTAAAGCTTACTCTACAGGTTACAGCTCAGAAAGCAGTGTATAGGCAGGGTGTTTCTCTCAGTTCCTATTTTTAATATCGCTCTTGTATGGTTGTCTCAGCTGCAGAGTATTGCCAGCACAGAACAAATTGTGCTGCACCAGCCGGGTACTTTCTCTCTTTGCAGTGAATTTAATTTAAAAACCAACAAACAGAACCAGAGAGTGGCCGACATGATGCTCAGCTGCTGCTGCCCCCCCTCTCTCTCTGCAGCCTCTCACCAACATGGTAATTATTCTAAGATGTCCAAGGATGCTTGTGTCAATAAATTCTAGAAACCTGTATCATCATGCTCCTCCTTCCAGGGGCTAAAGATATATATCATAATCCAATCCACTTTGTTAATGTAGCACATTTTCAAAGGTTATTAAGTTTACCAAAATGCTGCACAGTGACTGCCAAGCAGAAATAGAAGTAAACAAATAATAATTAACTATTTAAACCAATTAATAAAAGTACTATAAAATCACTGAAACATGAATAACACATAACAGCACACAACAATTAAGATAAAAGCCAATTTAGAAGAATAAAAAACATACAAAGAGAGATCACCAAACTCTTATGCTGAATTAAAAGCCAACGAGTACAGGTAAGTTTTAAGATTAGATTTAAAAGTAGGTAAGGTGGGGCACATTCTTATTTCAAGTGGTAGCTCTTGCCATAATTTAGGGGCTACAACGGAAAAGACTCAATCCCCTTGGGTTTTGATCCTGGTCTTAGGGACGACAAGAAGCTTTAGATGCTAATCCATTTAAAGATTTAAAAACAAAAAATAAAATCTCCCTGCATCACCACCAGCCTTTTATCCATCTGACAGGTTCATATCCTGTGCTGCCTTTGTAGTGCTTATGCTTCTTTTGTCTGCATCGCTGAAACAACGAACTGTAGACTTTTTAAAGATAGATAATATCTTAGAGACAGCTTAAAAGCCAAAAACATTACAGAAAAGGGGTTGAATTCACCGCATTGGGCAACCAGCCCACCTCTGTAGTGGAGAATTTAGGTTTTTGTTGCCTTTTGGAGCTTTTGGATCTGCAGCATGTCCTCTTGATACTACACTGCAGACACTGATTTATTGGAACAACACAGGAGGGGATCTGAAGAGTGATGTGACTTTTGTGGGTCATTTAGAGCTCCCGCATTAGTCTCTTATTTTTACTGAGCCTCTGGATTGACATGGGTCGTAAAAGCTGGTTGAGATGATTTTTTTAACCCACCAGTGTTACGTGCACATCTGGTGCTGAATGGAAATGGTGCCATTTAGTCAGGTAATTATACACTCCTAAACACACCTAGGTCTGCAAATCTGTTAAACAGGATATGAGGCCATTTTAGACCCAAAATCTGTATTTTTATTGGTCATGGGCATGTGTAGCATGTCCAAAGAGGGGACTGCCTGCCAAACTGTTGCTACCATAATATTTGCAGATGTCTCATTCTCTTTAAAGTAAATAAACTGTTTATTAAGTCACTTAAAAACATTTTCTAAAGTAATTTCATATGAACAGTTCTTTTTGAGACTTTTCAATTCTTAATAAAATAGGAATGTGGGCAATTGGCAAGTTCATACCTGACCTGGAGGTTAATGTTTACCTTTACAGTTGTTTGCCAGCCCCTCAGCTCCTTTGTGTTTTTTTTTGAAGGAGAACGGAAAAAATTAATCTCCACCACTAGCTAAGTAAATACCTTGCTGTGTTTAGTCTGTTTGCATTTTTGATTGCAAAAAAACTGCAGTTTAATGGCTTTTGATGATATTTGGTAATTTGATTTCTTTGAAGATTGGTAGGAGTTTCCTTCTTTTGATTATTTTAAACATGTCTCACTCAGCATCAGTTAAACTGTAGACCCATGAGGGCGTTAGCAGACACATACAATCTCTTTCATGATCTCACAAACATACGGGGACAAACATACAAACATACACGCACTCGACTCATGCAGACTAGGTCTGACCTGTGGAAACCACTTCCATCTTGTTTTACGATGTCACCTGCTGATATTCTCCCCTTCCAGCTCAGACTGGGGTTATTTGTGCCAGTCTGTTGTTTTCATACAGCTGTTGTATGCTGGGTTTGCACATACGCTATGTGTGGCCTTTTGTCTATAAGCTGTTTTGCACCATTCCCTCACAGTGTGTCCTCTTTGTCCTTGTCGCATGTTGTGATATCAATCATATGCTGCAGCACCAACCAGAACAAATGTGGATGAAGTCATAGGGCTATCTTGTGCAATTAAAGCGAAATACTTTGACTAAGTAGGTAGTTGTGGGGGTGAAGATGTCTACATTCAGCCTGATGAGCAGACAGCATCATCTCACCTGAAGTAAAGAAGGATAAATCATCTGAAAAGCTGACCTCCTGTGAGCATTGAACACCATCCTGAATATATTTATGTAAATACAAAGTGTTTCAGCATAAGTTTTAAGCTACTGGAACACTGTTATTAATCATGTCATCAAATGGTGCATGTGTTGATGACAACCATATATAACACGACATACAGCTCACAGAAGCTTCATGATGTACAAACCCCAGTTCCAGTGAAGTTGGGACATTTTGTAAGCGTAAATAAAAACAGAATGAAGTGATTTACAAATCCTTCTCAACCTGTATTAGGTTGATGTAGTACAAAGACAAGAAATTTAATGTTCAGACTGATAAACATTATTGTTTGCAAATATTGTCTCATTTTGAATTTGATGCCTGGAACACATTCAACAAAGCCAGTACGAGCCAGCGAGAGGCTGGGAAAGTTGAGAAATGCTCAAAAACACCTGTTTGGAAGATTCCACAGGTGAACAGGTTCATTATGAACAGGTGAGTGTCATCATTGTGTATAAAAGAAGCATCCCTGAAAGCCTCAGGTGTTTACAAGCAAGACTAGAGTGAGGTTCACCACTTTGTGAACATAAGTATGTGCAAATAGTCCAAAAGTTAACAACGTACAATCACAGATTTCATCTACAGTCCATATTATCATCGAAAGATTCAGAGAATGTCCCAGCTTCATTGGAATTGGGGTTTGTATCAGAAGCTGCAAAAACTGCAGTTCAAGAATGTGTTTTTTTTCTACATTTTTCTGCATTAATCAATATAAAATGGAAACCATTATAGCTCAAGACTTAAGAAGGAGGCAGCCATCTGTTGTGGCCTCAGGTTGTATGATTTTTATGATGTTGATGGTGGATGCAGATAAAAACAAGGTAAACAGGATACATTGACCTCCGTAGCCTTGCAGAATCATAACTGATTTTCTTTATCTACAGGGATTTATTTAAGACTTGAACTGCTCTTGTATGCAATGTAAACATAACACTTTAAGATAGGAGGAATGGATGAAAACATCAGTTTATAATCAAAATAAACAGCACAAATTAAAAGAGAAACAGAGGACAGGGATGTGTTATGTTAAGAGATGTGCATACAGTAGTGATAAAAGAAAATTCCTACACTTAAATTGGAGGGGGGTGGTGGACCTGATTTGATACCCATCAGTAGTGATCACACTTGTTGCACTGATTGTATGTCTTAATGTTTTAAAATGTTGGAATGGTCCTTCCAGTGTTTGAGATGCACCCTACTCTTTTGTTGAAAAGATAGAAATCAATTAAAACTACCGCCTGCTGTTTTTACTCCTTCACAAAGTAAACAGTATCTTTACAGTGAAAGCACAGTGGTGGTCTTAAGAGGAAGAGCTGGGATGACTTTTATGTGGAATCGGTGGAATTCTACCTCTGCTGAGTAGGTCATACTTTTGTCAAACTTTGTCAATGCGGCTGTTTGTTCATAAAAATGTTCATAACTGATTTTGATGACAGGAAATGTTTGTCATGGCAAAAGAAGCAGTGATTGGATTTTAGTTGTTGGCCGAACACGGGTGTGGATCAAGGATTTTTTTTAAGGATTTGTTAACATTGCACGATGGAGACGTTTTCCACATTTTGAATATAACTTTTGAAATATATAAACATTTTCAGAAATGCCTTGGCAGAGGCACGTGGGCTTGGAGTACACACCAGTATGTATAATGGTGTGGGTACATGTTTAAGGTCACAATGACCTTGCATCCCCAAAATGGACCCAGTATATTGATGGGTTGATGCGGACATGTTTGCAAAGTTTGCGGAAAATCCTTTTAAGCATTCTTGAAGTATATATTCAAGGCATGTATGGATGGACCAAAAACATGCTTCCATCCTTGGTATGAAAATGTGTCTCATACACTGGTTTTATGATGAAAGTTGATACTAAATTACATCTCATCAGCATGTCTGAAATTATCTTCTTGCTTAAATTACTTAAATTTATGCCAAGCAAACAAAGAAGGATGCATATGTGGGCAGCCTGAGTTCTGTTGCGCAGTTTTGAGAGTAAAACATGACGGCTGGCATGGAGACAGACTGTGGGGTGATAGACCAGAGAACAGTGGGCAGCAGAGGTGTCTTAATTTAAATTCTGTCTGTAGAGCGAGACACAACTTAAAGTAGCCAGAGACATCTCCAGAACAGGGCAGGGCAGTGACACTGCTGAGGTTAGTGGTTTGATTTCCACCGGGGGGGCCCCGCATATTAAAAAGATGTGAACACTCAGCTGAATGGCTTGTTTGAAGATTGCATCGTATATTTCATCTCCATCCAAATGTCACATCCTCTGCATGTTTCTGAAAAGCGTGCAGAGTAAACACAGATGGTGTAAGGATTTCTCCTGCAGACCCTCAGTAGACTAGACTTTGTGCTTGCATTTTCTCTCCCGCCGCCTCACATCGATCCAGCTGCGAGTGTGTGTGTAGCTCTTTCGGGGAAGACCACAAATGAAAAAAAGAAAAAGCAGAGCGATATGCTGTTGGTTGGCGGGCAGGCTGGAGCTGCATACAGTAGAGGACGGAGACTTGAAGGAGAGATGGTGGCCTGGCTTTAATGGAGCCAGAGGAAAGGGGGAATGTGCAAGCAATTAGCAGGAATCCCCCAGCTCTGACTTTCTTTCTGTCTCTCCCGCTGTCTCCCACAAAAATCAAGGCAATTTCTTCAGCGCGTGATTGGCTGTGTCTGTAGAGACACAACACCCTCGGTCACTCACTCACTCCATCCACTAACTGGCTTTTTTTACTCTAAACACACACACACACAAACACACACACACACACACACATACTGGGCAGCATCCCTGCTGCAGCACCTGGGCTTGAGCCCAAACCTGCCTGTAACAAGGGAGGAGGAACAAAAGCAGGAAAAATATGAAAATTAATGCACAAATAAAAAAAAAGGGGGTGAAAAATGACAAAGCGTTGGGAGTAGACGAGTGTAAATTGGAGCGTGTTGCTGCGCTAACCTCGGTCACGACGCCTGGTCTCCCCATGCTGCAGACAGACTCTGATTCATCTGTGGGCTCGCTGTGGCTGCCTCACTATAACTATCAATCCCTCTCAGGTGAAAGGACAAGAGGATTACCGCAGAGCTTTTGAGTGCACAGACCTGACAGAGGACAGGACTCACATTCAAAACAAAAGAAAATATGGACTCGGAGAACAAAAATACTGCATAACTGAATTTTTGCGCAAATCCAATTTTCTAAACAGACGACTTTTGACTGACCTTACATTCGTTCCTGGTTGAAGCCTGTTGCATGAGTCAATTTCTGCGCAGAGGAGCTGGATAGTATATGGAGTTTATAAGACGTATATTATCTGTAACTACCCAACAGCATTTCTTGGTAAATGCTGTGTTCATGTTGATAAAACAAAAGGCATCAAGCTTCTTAATTTGTCCAAAGCTTATTCAATCCTAGAACTAATAATAATAATAATAATATGCTTATTGACCACAGTATGATCTCTTTAATCTGTTTTTTAAATGATTTTATCCTTTTAAATGTCTGCAATGAGCATGTTTTGTAAAAACTGGACTTATTTTGACACCAGTTTCTATACTACTGCAACAAAAATAAATAAGGCCTTAATATAAAAAATGAGTAATTGCAGGCAAATTCCTGAACACTTTAAAATGGGACAACAGAAAACCCAAACACCACCATAAAAAAATTGCACACAACAGAATCTGCATAGACCAATGAAAGCTATCAGAGTTGACATTTACCCTTCTTAAATGCCTGTATTGGGCCACACCATAAAGTGCTGTTTTCACTGCTTTTGGACAGTTGGTTCTTTTACTCTCATCAAGTGTTATTGTTGACTCTTTTTGGAGTTAAACCTAGACAGTTTATAACACTTAACAGTGTGACTTTTGATAAACATTTATATGTAGTGTTAGGAATGCACTCACCCAGAGGATCTTTTTTTAACTACTTAAGAGTTAACTCTATATTAACACTGCAAAGTGTAAACATTTCTGTAGTGTATATTATTGGGGAAATTAGCTATAATAAAGATACTTTGTTTGGTTGGAGTGCATACATTAAAAAAAAAAACCAAAACATTTGTACTGCAGTTTTCATGACGTTGGATTTTGGCATCTGTTTGTTCTCGTCCAGTAATGGTGGACGGGCAGGATGATTGACTCTACAAGTGTCACCTAGGTTCAAAGTTAAGAGTGAAAAGTTCAGACTTAAAGATCTACAGCGAAACCCATGGATTGATTTACTGAAACAACATTTTTTACACTTGTTTTTGCCACCATCACCTCTTTTTCAAGAGAAAGTTCATTTTTAGGGATTTGACCCCATCCAGAGTAGAATTAACTCTGCATTTGATGAAACTTTGCAAACACCAAACTTTTTTTTTAACTATTCTCAAATTTGCTGTGTACAAGTGACGTTCACAGCTTCATCTGTTTTTTTTGTCCCCGACCTTCTATTTATCCATATTCAATACTAATTTAGCCAACACTGAAACAAATGGACATTTATTAGGACACTTTCCATCATTGAAAAAAAACCTTTTGCAACCACAGATACTCAGCAGCACAGCACAGTGTCTGTATTATTGGTACAATATTGGAATTCGAAAATAGTAGCTTAGAAATCAAACTATCCGTATCTTAGATATGAAAACCTCTGCCAGTATTACCAGCTTATATATTTATCGGCCACAAATATCCCTTATACTGGCAGCATATATCAACTTGCTATAGTGCTTCGCCTTATTATCACTGAATGTCTACATAAAAACAATCAGCGGCATTATTTTTAGAGAATGACATGTGTTTCTTGTTTCAGTTGTGTAGCTAACAGAAAAATCTATCACAGCGTATGAACAGTAAGTTAAGTGGAGAGTACCCACGTTCAACCAAAAATTATCTGCTTACTTACATCGGTATCTGTATCTGCTGTATTAGGTTAAGAAATATTATATCAGCATATTGGCATCCCTATTACAAACACAGGGCTGCTTTTGGAAAATTAAATTTAAATATTGTCAGAAATGATTTGTAGTATAGAAGTACAACAATCACAAGCACTAAGTTAATTTTTAAAGTTGATGAAGAAACTTTTTGCTACACTCTTCATCTCCCTGTGAATATGAGTGTGCATCCCATTCACTGTAAGAAGGCAACAGTGTGCTTTTGAATCATGACCTGATTTACAGAAACAAAAGTTTAGGATCCAATCTATATTGCTGCAAATTAGTAGATGCAATATTGATCTGAAAAGATCCCAAAAAAACCCTGCCATCTACAGTGTATTACAGAAGAAGTACAGAATGGAATTCCATTTCCCCTAATAATAATAATAATAATAATAATAATAATTAAAATACATTTTATTTAAAAGTGCCTTTATGAGCACTCAAGGACACTTTTTTAGTAGTTAAAAACACAATTAAAATAAATAAAAACAACAGAGAAAAGTGACACAAAGTTAAAATAGAACAAAGAATAATATATTTCAGCCCTAATATTTATCTTGCCTTCACATTCATCCAAAGATATTGAGCTATGGTCTTTGGTCCATATTACCTAGACCTACTCCTCAGAGTGAAATATTCCCTTGTAAGCTTGTGGTTACTGCTCTGTGTTAAATGGTGTTTGTCTGTGACTCTGTGCTTTGCTGCTCCTTGGCCTAAAGCAGCTTTCTGTCATTATTTTTGACAAATTTGTTTATCTGTCCCTCCAGGACTTTGCTGCAAAAGCCAGACATTTAAGCTTGAAACAATCTTTCAGGAAAAGCTGGCTGCCATATTTAAATATGCTATCTATGATGCAATTTTTAAGGCAATTGTCTTTCAGTGAAATGGCTTGAGCATTTCAATATTGCAAAGAAAATCCAAATGTGGTTTGTGTTCTTTGGAGTTACATAAGTTTCCACAGGGCACACTTTAACAACGTGCAACAGGGAGGTTTTCATCCGATTCCTGAAATAATTTAAGAGTTACTAATGGTGCAGTCAGAGCTTTGGTATTTCAAAGTACAGATAACATTAATACATCTCTGTAAAATGAAAACCTCTAGAACTGACTTAAATGAACATTATTCATTACATTTGTGCTTTTCTTGTTATTTTTGGCTTCAGCTAGAATATAAAATAATATACAGGGTGAGGGGATTATAATCCACTGTACAATGACAATCCACAGAGATCAGAGATGACACACAACAGATACAGAGCTTTGTGATATTGACTTTACAACATCTTTCTAACTTGCAGTGTACATTTATGATTTGAAATAGAGAAAATTAAACTTGATGAATGTAGTGTGGTGTAATGTCTAAAAACAAAATTGAGAATACACTGTGGGACCACATTAGGTCATACTGCATTAAACAATCGTTTGGTCAGTGAACAAGTATCAAAGGGCTTGTATTACTTCAATATCTCTTAATATATTTTTCATATTTAGCACAAGTCTTGTGTTCTCATATCCGTCCTAAGTCCCAAATAAATCACATTTTTTTTAACCTGAAGGAAAGTATCAAGAAAATAAAGCTAAAACAGACACTTTCTTGGGGAGGCATACGGTAAGGTATTAAAGCATGTCATTTATTTGATTGGCAGGTAAATCAGTTGACAGAGTCAATTATTTTTCCATAATATTTAGATGTTCTTGTTGGCTAGAAATCAGGCAGATGTCTGTGTGTTGATGAATGTGGAGCACTCTGAGTGGGTACAAATGACACAGAAACATCTTAGGAGTGCTAAAGCAGCTGGCTTACTCCTCATATACAACAAATCTTTGGGCTCTTTTGTCAGCTTTTTCACCCAAGTGCATCAAGTGTTCAGGCCTGTGTGATTGTGTCTTCTTTGGCTGACGCCTTGCTAAAGACACAGAAAGAGGTCACCACAGATAAGATTGCAAGGTCATATGCAGCGATGTGGAGCTCATTGGTGGGGTTTTATGAAAGTAGGACACAGTATGAGTTGTAGAGTCATCTGACTGCATCAAAATAGAGTTTAAGTATGAACATCGTACCCTGATTTCTATCAAATGTAAAACGTACATACACTAAGTAAGAAATAGTTGTATCCTAATAGGTATTGTTACCTCCGCCAAGGAGGTTATGTTTTTGCCACATTTGTCTGTCTGTCTGTCTGTCTGTTTGTTTGTTTGTGTTCAAAATAACTTGACAAGTTCAGAACGAATTCGGATGAAATTTTCAGGAATTGTCGGAAATGGGGTATGTAAGAACTGATTAAATTTTGGGGGTGATCCGGATCACCGTCTGGATCCAGGAATTTTTTAAAGGATTCTTTAACATTGCCAGATAGGACCATTTTCGCCAAAGTGGACGAAAGCTGCTTGGCGGAGGTCTGCGCTCTCTGAGTGCTTTTATAGTTATTTATGTATTTTAAATGGGTTAATTCAGACTTTATGGATATGTTTATTGGGAATGCTCATATACTGTTACAATGGTTTATTGATTAGTGATTGTATTGCAGAGTAGAATGTTAAAGTTACAGCCTTTGATTAGGACCCTATATCCACCATTATGATGTCAGCATTCGATTGGCTCAAAGTATTTTCCCTACAGTAGTTCAATTATTTATAAATATTAATTACGTTATTTTTATAATCCATTTTTGTCAAAGTAATATATTCGTAAACTCAGCTAGTAGGCAAAAGTAAAAGAAAACTTACAAAGATGACACCAGGGCTCACTGTAGTGTATTAATTTTAAAGGTTTATGTGAAATAGTTTTGTTTATTACTTACCAACATATTCTGCTACAAATTCTCTACTGGAAGTCTCTTTTATTTTATTGTTTCTATCAAATGATATTCACTTAACACATCAATGTATGGAGGTGTGTAGGTGTGTGAACACTGTGTTAACACGCTCTCACACACACATCCACAGCATATGTCTCTCCCTTTCTCTCTCTCTTTCTCTCTCACGCCCACCTGTTTGCCAGACAGCTCGCTCGTATCCAGCGCATGGTCGGGGCTCCACTCTGACATCATCAATGTCAGACACCAGCCCAGGGACTCAGCTGTCTGCAGCCAAGCCGGTAGCACTTCCCCTTGATCAAACAAAGTCTTTTATTTAGAAAAGGAGCCCGACCAGTATGTTTTGTGTGTGACAGAACTGACACTGAGACAACAGAGCCCTTCAATTCAGAAATGAAAAAAGGAAATCAACAGTGCTCACATCCTGAAATAGACTTCCAGTTTAATTGGGTTATTTTGACATAAAGAGATTTACTTATTCTTCTTTTATTTTCCCATCACTGCAAACATGGAGGGGAGCTTGCTGCATACATGTGGTTCATTATATCCTTGAATTGGAATAAAGATTTCTACCAATCTGCTTCAAGGAAACTGAAGGACAACAGCAGATTTATTTTTTTCTGCTGGAGTGAATCATAGCACTTCAAGGTTCTTCAGATAAAAGAGCTCTTCAAATAATATGTTGTTTACCTCGGACATCTGGCTGGAGGACTGAAGAGTACAGTGCAGACTTGTTTTGTTTCCTGGAATTTTCCAGAAGTTAATTGGCAAATATTTATTGGTAAGCCACACTTAAAACTAGAATACTCTTCAATAGTGATCTGTGTTTGGTGTAAGGAAAAGACCACATCACGTGAAGAAGAGAAAAGGGCCTATTCACTCTGAGGCTCACTTTGAAGTCCCCCTCAGTTTTATGATAACTAACTGTGTTTGGAAGAAAGTTAAGACAAAGAAGCAGAAGTAGGGCCCTATAAAATCTGTGTTATTTTTTTCCCAAATCCTGTTTTAGTTTTTCCAATATTTCTTTTTTTTTTTTGTTTAAATTTTTTGAGAATTTGGTTTTTAGTATTTTATGCAAATTTAACCCCTAGACACAGTATAAAGTAATGAAATCTAATCATTCACTCCTCAGATGGTCCCCACACGGATCTTCCAGTCAACAGTATGTTGACAAAATTTGCAGAACATTTGATCACCTCATACATAATAATCGTTGGGAAACTGCTCTGTCCTGTACTTCGCCGGGAGTTTCGTAGCTTCTTTGCCAACATAGCCGGTGTCTCAGGCAGCCGCTTCGACATGTTTGCATTGTAAATGAGAGAAGGAGGAGGGGGAGGGGAAGTGAAGCGTTCATTGTCCCCCAGCCATAGTGACCCCCTCGGAGCATTTTCCTGAGAGAGATGTTCCTTTTTATGCCGAAAAAAAAAAGCTTTTGCGTAAAATGTCGGCCCTTTCCCTGATATTCCGCGTTTATATTGAATTCCACTTTAATGTCCAATTCCGTGATTCTGCCTTTGTTTTCATGATCGCAGATTTTATAGGGCCCTACAGAAGTCCCGAAACTTCTACTTCAGTTTGGAGTTGTATATTTAAGTTTTATCTTTTACCATTTGATTGACTCAGTCCCTCATTGTATTGTATTTGTAATTGACCCTTACAGACCCCTGACTTCAGTTTTCATACTTTGGTGTTGTTCTGTTTGTCTTCTGGTTGTTTTGGCTAGATTAGTGCAAAGGACATGGAATTTGGCGATCACAGTTTTATTAATAGAAATTTATATCCTCAGAATCCAGTGCATTAGAGATGAGTCAGCCCTATATTAGCCACATCTATTGTCCTGTCACCACTGTAACTTCGTCCTCAGTGCAGACAAATAAGTCCCCAACGTGTTTGTCAGTAGTGTACTGGGGCTTAGGAGTCCCTTTGCTGAGCACTTACAATTTTTTTGGAGTATTTGTATTTCTTGGTGACTGCATTGTGCAGGGATGAGCGACTGGCAGCCCAGGGGCCACATGCAGCCGTCCAACTCTTAATGCAGCCCACCAGTCAGTTTAAATCATATTAAAAAAATACATATTCATGAGGAAAATCTGACAAAGTCTGCCATGTCAACATTAAAAATACATTTCTTTCTGAGGAAACAGAGCTATAATTGGTTAGGTGAATGCACTCCAGTAATGATGAAATGCTTTATAAGTTGTATCAAACTCTGTGTTTAGCTTATTGAAATAATCTTGCTTTTTGGATATGAGCGCTGATGTATTATAATGTGAAAAGGTAGCTTCTTATTACAGCTGTGTACATTTGTCTCCTTCAAACTGCAAAAATGTGGCCTTCTGGCAATAATGAGAATTTGAATGTGGCCTCTTGGTAACCAAAGTTGCCCATCCCTGGCATAATGGTTAATTTAGCACAACTTTCAAATTAATTATGTCTCTCCTGAATTTTGAATACAAAACTGAAAGTGTTTATTTGTGTTTGATATTTACACAATCCTACACATCATTGTATCACTTTCTTTAACATAAAAGCTATTCTCCTTCAAGTATTGATCACCAATTGACAGTCATGTTTACAGTAGATTAAGCTCTCTTTGCTTCTGAAACTACAACAGTTGTTCATTAAAGGCTGTGGGTTAGGACTGATCCCAAAGTAACACCTAAGAGTGTAAAAGAAAAGAAATGACATTGTTGGAGGGCTGCAGCTGACGAATAAGTGACAAACTGCAGTGGAAGTGTGAGTGTGATGAGAGACGAGTAGAGACTTGCCCTAATGGAGCAGTATGAGAAGAGAGAGGCTGTGACCTTGTGAGGTTATGATGAGTTTAAGAATCGAGCCAAATCATGTTTCCTCACATATTACATCATCTAAACCACATTTGGCTTTACACCGCAGCTCAGTGATGTGGGTTTGATGTGCTCTCAACAGCTCGGGGGTTACAGTATAACACAAATCCTCCTTGTAGACTGCCGGGGTGGCTTCCGACCTGAACAAACCTTCCATCCATTTTTGGCTGCTTTTCCAGGACAAGATTAAAGAGGAGTCCTTTTACCACCAGCTCCTCCACTGACTCTCCCAAGACAGGGTTGTATGGATTTGTCCTGCCTTGTAAAAGAGAGGATCCTAAAACAAACAGATACTCCTGCACATCCTTCTGAAATCTAGAAATGCTCAAAGGCAAACTACAGTCATTTTGTTCACGTATCTCCCAATTAAAAAGCAAGATAATTAGAAAAAAAGAGAGGGAGCATTATTTTTGGAACAGATTAGAAATAAGAAGGTGCAATTTCATGTCCAATCCCCAACTTATCTTCTACAACTCCAAAAGTGAATCGCAGGTCCTGTTGGGCTCCTAACTGGGAAACTCTACATCATGTAAGCTCCCTGATTAACTTTTAATCAAGTGGATAAATTCCATTATACCCCTCACCATAGAGAGTTGTGACTGCAGGTATTTGCCTCAGGGTCTCCTGAATTTTCTCTGTCTCTGGACTTTTAATCTTTCTAATTCCTAAAGGGACTGCCTTGGATACATAGTGGAATGTTTTTGCCAATCTCTGACACCCTGATATATACTGACTAATTTCTGCCAGCGCCAGCATACCAATATATGTATACCTGGTCTAAACTCTGATTTATGACTTGAGGCATTTTGGTTCATCTGTATACTCCTCTGATATACTCAGCTCATGGAAGGTTTGGTATATACATATGCCAATATCATGCCAATAATGTTGTGCATTCCCAATCAATTAATGTTGGGTCAGAGTATGGTCTCAACCTGCTCCATACCCATTCTATGCTACCTGTTAGGCACCATGGCATGAGCCTACCCACTGAAAGGCACGGCCCCTTAAAAACCAGGGCCCTCCACAAACGTAATTTAGTATTATGAACCCATGTGCACTGGATCAGGAATGCTAGCACCTTCCCCTGGCTAACATTCAGCTTTTGTAGTTTATTAACAAGTTATTGTTAGGGTCAAAATGATCTAACTACCCCTCCCCGACCTCCTCTTCTCTTATTTTCCACTTTCCCAATGTTAGTTCAGGACTTAAAGTGATAGATAATTGATTCATATGGATATACACAATCCAAAATTCTGTTAAATGTACTTCTAATTCCAGTTTACTTCTAATAGCCACAATATTAGAAATATAAAGAAAAAAAAGGCCCATACCATTTGAAGAAATATGATTCAACATTTGGCTGAAATAGGTTGCAGCCTCCTGTGATGAAGGATTAAGATAATGGATGAATCAACAGTTTGAAGCAATCATAAATAACCTTGAATAAGCAATGGTTTGTTATTTAGGTTTAAGGTTAAATTTTTAATCATTTCTTAAAATTAGCATGGAAGAATGCTAGTGTGTATGTGATATAATGTAGTTAATGTAAATATTAGATTATCACTCTTTTCATGATTATTATTGATTAAACTTATATAAAAACTATCACTGCAAACATACAGACATGAGGACCCTCCTGAAAATGAGATGTTGCATCTCAAGGGGCTAACCTCGAATAAATTTATCTTCAGCAGAGACAGATATGACAAAGATAGGTCTATGATTGGTCCATGGATCTGTCACTAGCTTTAGTTCTTACTTTTGTCCACTTGTCTCTGCCCACCTCCCTTCCTTTGCCTATCCACCCAACACAGAATAGTGTGGATATCTGTTCATGAGACTGGAATCCACAGTCAAGATTTGCTGCTGCTAAGCAGAGGTTTTTTCTTGCCGCCATGATGGATTCATGTTGGGTGTTGGATGTATGTATGTATATATATGTATATGTGTATTTATATATGTATCTATTCATATATGTGTATCCATAAATTGAAGAGTTTGTCTTCAGCCTGCTCTATTGTAAAGTGTCTTGAGATAACACTTGTTATGACTTGGCGCTATACAAATAAAGATTGATTGATTGACGGAGGAGGAAACAGACTTCTCTCTCTCTTTCTGTCTTCATACAGACATTGGTAGGTCTGTGCATACAATAGAAATGTAAAAGAAGTGAAAAAATACAAAATTAAATGTGTCATTGTATTTCAGTAGGGAAAAGCAGAATGTTGTGATGCGACGTCTTGTCTGTCTGCCCCTTTGACCTCTTGGGACAAAACATGAGACTAGTGCTGTAAATTGGCATTTACAACATGCCTGTAATAAGCACGCTGACTGAAGTTCTTTAAAAATTCTCTGGAATAAAAAGAAGACAAATAAAGGCCAAATGTGTGCCTGCTGTTTAAATGTGTATAAGAGCACACAGAGCAGAGCATGGAGAGGAATTCCCTCTCTGCCTGGGCTCTCCAAACGACCGCGGCTCCAGAGAGGACGAGCGCCAAAAGAGCCTGCGGGCACAATTAGCCATCCAAAGGCCCAGCCTCCTCGGTGGTGCCGGCCCAGCACTCGTAGATTCTCCCACAAACGCAGCAGGGTTGCCTTTTAATCTCTTGCCCTCTTCACTTCTCAGCCTCACCTCTCCCTTAAATTCCAGGTTTGTCCCTCCTGGGGGCTCGGGCATCTGTTTTGCATGTACCTGCAGCGGGCTGCCCTGCGATAGATCGGCCCGCATGGGGAGGCAGGTTGGCTCAGTTTCAACCTGGCTGCTTTATACACACACGGAGGGTCGTATAAGTTGAGTTCCTGTTGTCTTGGAGCATTTAAATACACATCAAAACACATTTTTTAAAACAATTAGGGCAGAGTCTGCACTGGGTCAGAATAATGACTGTTTCTTACCAATAAAGTCATCCACAACTGCTTGTAGATCGTATAAAGTCCTTTCCTTTCACTTGATTAAAATACCTGAAGCCATCAAACAGCAGCTGGAATGTGACGTGTGTTACAGCTGCAGACTTTTAACAAACACTGTGTAATTAAACAAAGGCAGAACAGACTGGGTACCTTTCTTTATAAATCTATTCCATTATTGATTTCGCCAGCTTACACAATGGGCACAAAACACTCTGTGCTTCTGTACAGACCATTCCTCCAACTTGGTGAATAGAATTCATCACCAGAGACGGCTTACTCTGGACTTCTGAGTGCCATTAAAAAGCACTTTTAAACATGCACCTGCACTTTTCCCTCTGTCTATAGAGCACACAGACATTTTTTAAACAGTAAAGCCCCTTCTTTTTTAAATCAGAGCTTAAAGAGACGAGAAAAGATTATCAGAAGCTGTGGTCTACAGCCAGGGGGTGCTTTTAAGATCAGACCTTTAAGGATGCTCAGCTTTACACAGAAGTTGTGGCATTTAGACCAAGAGTGTTAAAATAATCTTTTAGTTATTGAATTGTGATGTGGATGTAGATGATTCTGCATCAATGTTGTGACAACATATGATCGTTTAATGCATACGCCATGATGTTGCTTGTAATCAGTGTTGACAGTTTTAACATTAAATTATTTTTTTAGTGGAAAGGCACAGTTCTCTGTATACATACTTTGTGGTTTGATGCCATTACATTATTAAGAGTTGTTAACACCTTAGTTGAGTTGTGGTTAAACTTAAGTCACGTCCTTTTAGACCAGGGGTGTCTGAACATTTTTAATCGAGGGCCAAACAGAGAAATACATGGATGACGGGGCTGCTTTCACCTCAATTTTGGTGTAAAAGTTAAGGTTATGGGATCTTGGGGTGGCCAATTTGTTTTCAAGGGCCCCTGGTTGGCCCTAGCTCCCACGGGATTCTGCCCTGGTCTGGATAAGAACAATGCTAATCTTAAGTCGGACACAAAATAAGACAGACTTTGATGGATTGTTGGTGCTTGAAGTGAAATAGTTTAATGTGCTTTATTAATGGACCTTGAGTTGGAACAAATAGTGCAGTAAATAACTATAATTAGTGTTATTTGCTGCTGTTGCTTTTCAGTTGGTTGGGAGCCAATTTCAAATGGACTGTGGGCCGCTCACCAAAGCCTGTCAGAATGTTGTGTTGCCACCAGCTTGGTCCGTCACTGGAGTTTTTGTTCCTACTACCCGCTAAATTTTTGCTTATTAACCTTTAAAGGGATACGCCAACTTATTTTTTCTTTTCGTGTCTTGCCTCACTCCGTAGTCCATGACAAGTTTCGTATGTGAGCCATTCTTTGCAGGCAATTTGCATTTAAGAATGGCTCACAAATGGACAGCTCATTCAGAACTGCAAATCGGTTCTCATCATTCAATAAAAGAGCTGATCAAAAGACTCTACTTGTTCACAAACGTCACATCTCTTGCACAGGTAGGTCAGCAAAACAAAGCCTCTGTTTATGAGTAGAAGAAGATAATATGTTGATAGACGAAGATAATGTAACATAATGTGTTAAAAAATGAGTCACAACAAGCACACAGGACCGTTTAGAGCTGCTGAAGAGTTTATCTGTTGACTGTAGGCAGAGGCAGGCTAACACCACCTATTGACTCCTAGTGTTTGAGCTAAGCTAATTGGCGGTGGGCGAACTCTGCCTGTCTCTTCCTCGTTACTGCACAGTCGAAAGAATGGTGTCTATCTGGTTGTCATGGACTCAGGAGTGAGGTAAGGCACGAAAACCAGAAAAAAAGTTGTCGTATCCCTTTAAGTACACAACCGGGCATCAATGAATAAAATCCCTGAATAAACTTGATTTTAAATCACATCTTTGAGACTATCTGTTGTGTCTTGACTCACCAGTGGAGAACCACAGCTGTACACCTCACCACGTCATTCACTGTACTGTGGCTGCTTGAAGGACTCAGGCAATGTGTATTGATAAACCTTGACCTTGACTTCACCTTCTCCCATCTTGCTTTAGACTCTGACTGTACCACTCTGCAGCTGCAGTAAGTTTATGCCAGGGGTTAAAAAATGTACAATCTGTCATGCCTTGAGTTAAGACTTGTGACTGTGCTTGGATCAGTTTAAGGAAAAGAATCTGACTTGTATGTTTACAACATTTCTGTGTTGTTGTCACCCTCTGTAATATGAGCGTGATCTCTCTTAGTCTTGGCTGTAAACAGCTCTCTTTCTGTCTGTCTGTGCCTGCACAGGAAGGACGAGCTGTCCTGCAGTATTTTGCTGTAATGGCGCTGTGTGACTTGGTAGTTGAGGTGGTAAATCATATTTAATGTGGGCATGCGTACACCTACGGGGCTTCATCTCAATCTTAGCCTGCAGCATCTAGATCACTCAAACTACCCCTGAATGTACTCTGTGCAGATGTTATTTCTTCTTCCTCTTATGGACTGTGCAAAGTCATGTTCTCTCCTCTGTTTTTCACTCTTTTGAGGACAGAAAACATCAAAACAGGATTCAAAGCAAGCACAAAATCGACTTGTGTTCGAATTGTTGCCCATAGGAGATATTAGTGGGTCCAAACACAGAAATCGCACGAGCATCTCAGGTAACATTTTCACTGCACAAAGCCCCTCCGTGTGTCTTTGTCAAGCAGCTGTTACTCGCTGAGTCGCTACTTTCTTCTCCTGGAACGGATGCAGAAACCACAATGGCTGCAAAGGCACCAAGCAGCTTCCTGAGATCTTTTTCTGGAGATAAGTCGTATCAGACGAAGGTTCAACTTTATCAGGAGGAGAGAGTTTGTCGTGTGGCGTGCACTGACACGGCATCTGGTGATGAGCAGAGCAGATGCTGCCTTACTTGTGGCTTTTTGACAGATATTTCAATCGTGTATATGTCGAGCAATCAAAGAGGAAACAGTCTGTTTTTTTGTTAGGTGGCAGCCTGTGTTGGATACACTACCAAACACAGAGCAGTTGGAAGCAGGTTTGTTCCTATATGTTCCCTTACAAAAGTTCAACATTTTAACATCATCATCAAAGACCATGGCGGGAGCTGTAGCTGTCAGCATTTACCATTATTTTCACCAGATTCATTAAAACATGCCATGTATGAAGTACTTTCAGGACTGCTGTTGTCATATTGCTCATTATCCACTAGTTTTTGGTGAAGCCTCAGCTGACTGGTCAGTGTGACAGTTACAGTGTTCTGATGTACTTTATGTCCTGCAACACATATAAGAGTAGGGTCGATCAAGCCAGGTTTTAGGCAGGAGAAAACAATGCCATTATGTGCCAGTAAATAGGTTTGAGTCCTGTGGCACAACAGGCATTGACTTTACTGCAAAACATGTATCTACGAATAAGGGATGCAACTAACGACTGTCTGCCATTGGCCTGTCATCGACTGTATCTATTAGACAACTTGTCAGTACTTCTATTTTTTTCACAATTACCCATCAGGTAATTATGATGTTATTAGGTTATAGTTAAACAAATAATGATGCAACTTAATAAATGTTGTTAGTATTGTAATCATTATTTACCTCCTACATTTGACAGTAAGGCTGTCACTTTTCCTGAGAATCAAACTCAAACAGTTTACAAACATACACGCAAATAACTGAAGATATTCTGTTATTTTGCCTCCCCGTCGGTAGAACAGTCTTGTCTTTTAATAAAGTCACAATGATTGCCTACATAGCATTGTACAGTTTTACAATGTGGCTTGAAATCGTGGTGCTGCTTGGAATGGTGTATCTTGGCTCAAGTTCTATCATCAAACCCCACAAAAAACTTTCTGTTGAAATAAACTTATTTTTTTATCAATCTTATGTAATATTCTAATTTTCTGAGACACTGAATTTGGGTTTTCATTATCTTTAAGTCCTAATCATCAAAATTGCAAGAAATGAAGGCCTGAAATATTTCATTCTATGTGTAATGAATTTATAATCTATAATATATCTATATATGGATTTCACTTTCTGAAATGAGTGACCAAAAATATTAAACTTTTTCTTGATATTTTAATTTTTGGAGAATTACTAGTATTTCCTACCATAATCAGCTTCAATACATTCTGCTTATTCCAACAACTATTTACACTTAAGTCACATTTGACTGTGAAAACCTTTGAGCTGCAGGAGTTGAGGACCTGGTTGTTGGTGAATGAATCTGATAGTATTCATCCTCATGTGTGCACCCTTACTTTCTAAAAATATTTTTAAATTTTAAAAGCCTTAATGTGTGGATTTTATTAAAGGTAAAAAAATGACAACAATAAACTTGCTTAGATTTGAGTGTTTGCAGTTCATAGGTCATCCAAAGGGTTTAAGTAGAAGACATTTTTAGATTAAGCCATTGCAATGTTCTCAAATAATCATAATCATTTTAACCGCATTATAAACGTCAGCAACATTGATATGGTAAAGTCATAGGTGTTCATGAAAAAACTTCGTAATTTTCATTTGAAAAGGGACTGCAGATTGGGATCTTCATTACAATAATGCATATTTTACACAGTACAAGTAAAAAGTAAGATGATTAAAACTGGTAGAGAAACAAAGCTAAACTGAATAGTCTGAGGTGTATGCATAAGCAAGTCACCTCATGTTGATGGAGACAGACTAAAGATAAAGTTTTATCATAATTTGCGTGGAAAAAATACAAAAAAATGTCTTTATGGTATGCCTGATACATAAGGAAACAAATAATATTAGAAGCTGACAGTGAGGCAGAGCAGAGCTTTAAAAAGTACACAGTTTTTTTTCTGACACAGCTGCAGTAATGTAGTGGAGTAGGAGGCAGAGTTTATTCACAGGAGGGGCAAAGCTGATGCACAATACATCACTTGTGCAGTTTAGCATGTCAAAACGTGCCTCTGCCATGATGTCATCGTGCACAGATCTGACTTTTGCTTCTCAAAAATGTGCCAGAGGATGGTCCGTGCAATGCTGGTCCATTCAAACAGAAACACACATTTATCTAATACTGCACATTTTATCTGTGAGTTTCTTTAGACAGAAAAGTCCTATTGGACAAAGTTATTTGGCTTCTATTGATCCTAATAGTTGTTTAAAGTGAGTCGCTATTAGGTCCTGTGGCTTTTTCTTAAACGCAAGAAACCAAGTATTGTTTTGTTTGTTTCTTCTCTCCACTGTCTCATAACCTTCTAGATAATTTGCACAGGTTTTGTTTGAGTTACCAGGGTTGCAGGGGCCAACATCAATAAACAGGAGCAGTCTGAATTGCAAATTGCTTTCTCAAAGAATTGAAATGAAGGAAGAATATATTCGAATGTAATTTAACAAGTATATTGTCTCAGTCCCTGTCCCTGTGCCTTTAAATGTTTTGGATGTATCCCAGTTTTCATATTTAATGTCAGAGTGCTTCTGATTTTAGAACAGAGGGGCTTTCATGACCTCCAAGTCTGGAGTTTGTTTTGTATTTAATGAAGCATACCCAATGTTTGCTCACAGAAGCATCAGCTCAGTGCAGCCTCAAGATGCAATGATACCTGGTTTTGTCAGATATGGTCATAAACATTCTTTCCACCTATGCATCTTTTGAAGAGCCCATTTCCTGTTTGTTTTTGTTTTGTTTTGTTTTGTTTTTTAGTTTAGTTTAGTTTAGTTTATTTTAACCCTCCTAATCTGTTTTATTTCTCCATTTCAGTTCAGATTTATTGTTTGGAATTTTTTTTCTCTGTTAATTGATTTTCTTTTCATTATCCTACTTTAGCATATTTTATTACGCATTTGGTGTTAGGTTATCTCTTTTTACCATATTAGTATGTTAAATTTTATTTTACTTATTTTATTCATTTTTCCCTATAGTATTTTTTAATCAAATTTCTTGTCATGATTTTTTATTGTCATTTTATTTTTGTCTTTATTTTAGCTCCTGTGTTTCCTCATTTTTAATTAAAGATAGCATTTCCTCAGTTCTCTAATTCTGTTTCTGTTAGAATCTCTTAATGTCTTTTTGTGTGAGCGTAGGTGAGTGTGTGCTGTACGTGGATTGCAAGGGTGGGTAGGGTCTTGTATTTTCGTTGTATTCATTTTTCTACGTTTATTTATTTATTTTATTTTATTTCTTTTCTTTTTATGTAAAGCACTTTCTGCTACAAGAGTTTGTATGAAAAGTGCTGCACAAATAAAGTTTTATTTGATTGATTGTTTGATAGTTTAACATTTCCTTTAATGTGTTTAACAAGTCCACTCAATATGATAGAGCACCTCCATAAAAAGGACAAAAAATCTGCAGCATTATGACGTCTCCCTCCCCTCTATGCATCACCAGCAGCTACCTGAAATGTCTCATTTCTTGATTTCTTTTCTTTCGTACAGCTTTTTAGCTAGATGCTTGAGCAGATATTGGGGTTTTTTGTATAAGGTGACAGCCCAAATATAAACCTGATTCAAGGCAACATGTAACCTCTTTAAGAGTATTTTTTCTAAAGCAGAGACAAAAATAAGGCTTTAGATGAAGTTGACTTAAACAATCAAAGTTTTCTTGTGATTTCCTAAAAATGTTTTGATCATTTTGTTATCGGGAGATATTTTTGGCCATGACAAGTGTGAGGTGAAACTCTTACACTGTGACAGCCCTACTTCAGGATGTGTTTTTCTTTATATCTAACATCTAAGGCACGGTGGTTTCTGTAATAAACAGACAAGGCGATTAAACAGCATGACTCACACTATTTAAGCAGCTGCCTGAACAGCTTTTATGCCTCACAAATAAAGCATTTAAGTGTTTTTTCCCTCTTCATTTGTTGAGAAGTTGAGTGAAATTTTGACTTGAGTGTTCATTGCTGATTTGGATGGCACACACTTCCTCTGTTTAATGAGCATAGCTGTTTTTGCCTCATGTTCAGTAAATTAGGAAGGTGTCTTGTTTTGTGTTGTGTTGGTCGAATAACAGCATGTCACATTGTTTAACAGTGTACTACATTATGTCCAATTCCAAAGTTCCTGCTGCCTGCAAAAGTCCAAAATGCTCTTGCATTATTGTCTCAGTTCAGCTCATTTAGCTGCACCATGCAATTTGGCCACCAGTGTCACTGTCTGATTTTTCTGTGAAGTGCACCCAGAGTCGGCCCTGACCAGTTTGGTTCCCTTGGTAAGATTTCATCTGGTGCCCCTTGTGTTGCACCCAACAACCAAGGGGACCAAAATAGCTATGCTGTGATTGGTTGAAGACATCGGCATGTTGATAGCTGCTCTCTGATTGGTCGGTACACTACGACTGAGCATGCTCAGGCAGAAATCGAGTAATTGCACATGCGTGAAGCAAAAGGTGTTTCTGCTTCCTGTTGAAAGAGAAAATCGTGTATGGTATTTGTTGTGAAAATACTGAAATTTCATTGATTCAAACTTTGAATAAAGGTTTTTTTTGATTTGTCTGAGTAAGGTTTGGGCAAAATGTGGGTGCGTGTTATTTCTGACCACAGCGTTTTTCCTGGAAAAATCATGAAAAATAAGTTGCATGTTATAAATGAGGGCGTGTTATAATTGAGAAATTACGGTGCAAATGACCGGCAGCTTTTTACCTTTGTTTCCTCCTTTGTTTTGTGAGGATGCAACTGTGATTTTGCACAGCCATGCTGTGCCAGTGCTTATATTGGAAAGGAGAACATGAACACAAGCCTAAACACAGTGTAGAAAGTCATTACAAAGAACAAATACTGCCGTCTCATCTACTTCTCATTTAGCTTTTCTATCTGCAGATCAGCAAGTTGGTCTTATTCAAGAATGTATTGCCTACAAGAAGGACGCACCAGGTGACTCACTCCAGACAAATGAACCTTCCTGTTTATTTCCCCAGAGTTCTAATTCCTTATTTGCGTGCTGAAATTTCAAACAAAGCCTTTTATTTGGTCTTAAATTGCAGCTTGTTGCCTCACATCAAGAGGCCGGTTCCTGCTGTATTTATATTGATCTGACAAAGCCAGTACATTGCTAACATGCATTCCCTCCAATCCTCCCAAATCTCTCCCTGCATCTGTCCGTGCCAAACAGCTCAATACAAGCAGAGTGCATGAATCTTTATGATGCTAGCAGCTTCTGATCACAGCACTCAGAAATAAGACAGTTCAGAAGAGCACAGCGTCCTCAGGAAGCCGACGTGATGTGCTACATAAATAAATAAGCAGTTGGATAGAAGAAGAGCCGCTGCGGGACATAGAAAGATTTGCTTTTGTTCAATGATGTTCTTACATCTCTCTTCTGTAGACTAAAAATAATGTTTATGTAACGATTCTTCTACTAACTTTCAACATTATTACACACTTGATTCATGCGGCACCTTTTAAACAGTTTGGAAGTGCCTGACACAAACAAAAAGTATTGATTGATGAATAAATAAAGTAGAAACTCCATCAAAGCTGCAGACAGCATTTGCTAATGTCAGTATTTTCTAGATCTCTTCAATGTGCTTACTCAAGCTGAGGAAGATCAAGTGATTTTGTTGTGACATTTTTTCAAGTATGATGGCTAAA
This sequence comes from Cetoscarus ocellatus, assembly GCA_037902135.1. NCBI lineage: Eukaryota > Metazoa > Chordata > Actinopteri > Labriformes > Labridae > Cetoscarus > Cetoscarus ocellatus. The sequence continues at coordinate 69,341 of JBAMNC010001198.1, forward strand.
TATGACCAAACTCAAATTAAAACTTTACATAGATTTTTGTAAAAGTTGCTGGATTTATGATTTGACTGTTGGTTCCTGTTGAAACTGCTTTAAAGACCCCATGATACAGGGATTAAATATATTTACTTAAAAATAAGGTTAGAGGTATAAAATGTTAATTTTTCCAACTGATATGTCAAAATTATTTTAAAAACTAAAATCCAATATTTTATATAGTTTAGCTGAATACTGTAGTTGATTACCGACATTACCTCAAATATATAATAGTTTTTAAGGTCATTAAAATCCATGATTTTAGTTTTTATAATGATCTTTGATTGGGATGCACAATATTGGATTATATCCGATATGCCCATATTTTTAAATTCATTATCGCAGATACCGATACCCATACCGATATTTCTGGTCAAGAGCACAAGCTTTGTACTTAACAAAAATGGACTTGTTTCTTTCAGTGTTACAGTATATTTTTGTGAGGAACAGATGTAAAACAAGAAAAACAGCATTTAACTCTTGCAAAATATTGTCGGATATCAAACCGACAATATTGTGCATCACTAGTCTGTGACTTTGGGCAATTGCCATTAAAGAGAAAATATTGACACATCAATATATCACAACATTTTGAGGCACCATACTGTAACATGTTACTGCACAATATGATTGTATTATTAGTTATATTTCATAGAATTTACAATTATCTATTAGTATTATAGTTCAGGCTCGGGCTGCTAGTTAAGAGCAGGCATTCAGCCTTTGACTCTTTTGTCTCTGCTTTTATTTCTGTTTCATTTCTGTCACTGAGACAGATGATAAAGCTTATCCATGTTGCAGGGACTATGCTTTACTTAAATAACACGGATCAGAAAGTCTGTCTTTTAGGGGTTCTACAGCTTTTCGAGTTCAGGAGAGACAGGCTGCTGCGGTATTTTTTGTTTCGCATTGAGGTGTCCATCCAACAAAAACTACATCCTGTAAGATGAGGGGTATCCTCCAGACCAAAAAAAGCCCCTCCTGTTTTGTATTTTAAAAGTATTTGAAGTGCAACCAGGAAAATTATCCTCCTTTGGTTTGAGAAATTCATCCATTAAATAGTAGCTGTGGTTTACTATTATTGGTCCTTAGTTTCAGACAGCAGTTAAGCCCGCCACATTTCTTGGGTCATATATACTTTTCAGGAAGAAGATCCTTCTGTTCCTTTCCAACAGGCTGAGTGAAAGAATCCTTGATGAACTTCCTGAAACATTTTCCTCTACATAATTTATAGCAGAGAGATTTCTGTGGCCTATTTTACAAAGCTCAATGAGACTTTTAAGTATTGACTTATTTAATTCATTTCATTCTTATTTCTTCACATACATGAGGTGTTTGCTGGACAGTCATGAATGAACACTTGAATTTAGAAAAACTTACTGACTGACTTTGCACTAGTTTATTTTGTTATTCGTTTATTGCAGTTACTTAAAATTAATGTGCATACAGTTCCGTAATTATTTGTTTAAAAATACTGGTTGATACTGACACTGGTTGACCCCTGTTTCTAAAGTCTGAGTTAAGCACTTCATTTTAATACCAATTTAAAGCACATAACTCAAAGACCTAAGTATCAAGAGGTAAAATAATTAAATTTTATTGATCTTATTAATTAAAAAGTAAAGTAGTTCAAGTCCTGGATCATCATGTGCACAGCAATCATAAAGATAGTAATTAAGATTAAAATAAATATAAGAGGGATAACAATAATAATCGTAATAATACATTTTATCTAAAAGCACCTTTCATAACACTCAAGGACACTGTACAAGATTAAAACAACAACAATAAAATCAACAATGAAATAAGCAAAACACAACAGGCAGTGACAGGTATGAGGATGTAAGCAGCAGGTTATTGTGAAATGGAGTATGCAGTCCTGAACAGGTGGGTTTTGAGTCAGGATTTGTAGAGGGATAGAGAGTTCAAGTTTCACCTTGTTGGGATTTTTTGTTGATATCTGATATGCTGAAATGTCCAAACTTATTTCAGAAGGGTACCAATAATAGTACCATTAAACAGAAACAGTATTCTTTTGAGTTACACCTATATTACATGCAAAATGTATTATTAACAGTAACTGTGAAATCAAGCATCCTTTGCCCTTAGAAGACCGATAGAGATGTAACAACCTGCTGACAGAAAATTAGCCTTGTTTAGTGGAATTTGTACTTTGAAATAGAGCTGAATGGAATTGGGGAAGCACATACTGCCACAGTTTTTCCTCCTGAGATGTATATTGAATTTTTGTCTCTCTACATGCAGCAGTTTAAATCATATCATTATCCCCATGCCCTAAACCCAGTTATTCTTAGATTGTGTACTCCAGCCCTCTGACAGTAACATATACATGTTTCCTCATAGGCTTTACAAATAAACTCACTTCTGCATTTAATTACTTAATTTAGGGATGCATGATATTGGAATATTTACTGATATCCGATATGGCAGAATTTCCAAACTCTTTATCGACTCCACTTTGCAAATACAGCCCTGTTCTTTTTATATATACAGTCCATTTGTGCTAAAGTAGACATAAACAACATTTTATTTTTCTATTAATAACACTTTTGATTTGTAAAGTGGACATTTAGTGATGATGTGATTAATCATTATGGCACATTTGGACATTCTGCCCATATGACAGCAAATATGAAGGATATTTATGACCAGTTTGTACATGCAGAATATCAGCTGTAAATACCAGCGAAGATTTCATTTCTGTCAATATCAATAATCAACTTCTTAGGCAATTAACTGCATACCCATACTGCTCCGATAATATTATGCATCCCTAACATAATACAAGTTGTCAATCAATCTGAACATGTTTAAAGTACGTTTTCCATAAGCTGACCCATAATTTTTAACTTCTAAAAGCTCACCATTTTGGAAGACTAAATGTGTTCTTACATCTGTTTTGTTGTTCCTTGAAGCCAAAATGAGTACTTTTCTAATTATTGTAGAAATATATAATAAATAAAAATCAGCTGTATCTGTGGCATGCATCATATGTGACTTCTACCTTTTATTTGCAAATAGCACAGAAATTCTGCACACACCATGGTCCATTCTCTGGGTAAGCACACCAATGGTGGTTTTGGATGGACTTTAAATTTAAACATTCAAGAAAACCAGAACATGAACACTTTTTGTTTCCCATTAATACCCAAACAGCAGAGCGATATTCGAGTCATGTGACTGACATTGCACATCCTAAATTGTGACTATTGCACATGCACATATTGTTAAAATGACTTATTCTTCAGCCTCACTTGGTTATTAATTTATATCACCTAATTTACCAACAGGCTCGAACAATATGACACTATTTTTGAAGCATGTATCTGCAGATATCAGTATCATTCCTTTAATGTCCTCCACCCTTAATGGTCAATATGCTTTAACTACCATGTCCATACAGTTTAACTTTTACTAAATTCCTATCAAATTTAAAAATCCGGCATTTTGACATCCCAGCTCAGATAGGGTATTGTGCTTAAAACACACTCAAAAGAATGTAGTATATCCTAAATGGTAAGATAAAATGAACTTAATCTATTTACTGTCAAAAACTGCTCTATATGATCTCCATCATTAAAGTAAATATAAATATGTTTGCATTCAGATGAAGGAGTAAACATAAAGACACAGATGACTATTTTTCAAACAGATATAAACATGCAGTGCCCACAGGAATAGTGGTAATTATTCCCTCATTAAAGTCATTCATTAGTGGCAGTCTTATTTGTTGTTGTGGTCTCGGTACTTTGTTTTTCCTTCTGTTACTTGGCTCACACTGAGAGAAGAACAAAATATTTTAATCCACTGATCTGACATCAGAAGAAACTGCCTCAGCAGCACCTCTCTTTAAAATTGGCTGGCTCAGTATTTTGTGGTTTATTAAACTGATGCATTAGAGACGATAACGGAGTGATACATTTCTGCAGCATTCTTAATAAGGCAGAACACGATGTGCATTTGATCTCTCACAGTTTATTTCACCCTGTGCTTCTAAAGCCTTAACGTTACTGTGACAGCTTTCAATTTAGGCTGCTGTGTCGGAAGAGTGATGGAAATGTTGCCAGGCCAAATCAAGTGAGATTGGAGTCATGACTTTTATGTAAATAGGAAACACTAGAAATCTTGTTTTTTATGATGGTCATAGCTTCTTATATGTGGGATTTCACAGGTTTTTCATGTTCCTTCAGCTGGTAGCTGTTAGACCTTTTTACTTCTCAAGAATTTTTTAGACTTGTTTGACGAAATCAGCAGGGCTGTCATCTTGTGCTCTAGAACGAGAAATTAGGTGTAAGGCCTGATACTGCTTTTAAATCTACAAAATGTTAGAAAAAGAGGGGTACCCACTGCAAGATGATCAAGCTGGTTCAGGCCTGAGTTCCCCTTTGTGTCAAGTATGAAAAGGGATGTCATTCTGGGTTTCTCTTGGGATCATGTTTGCAGATTTCTAGCGGTGAGGGGTAGAGTTGTCACTTTACCAGGATTTCAAATTTAAGTATGATACAAGTACAAATTGGGAAAAAACAATTGAATCCTTTTCTTTCTTTTTTTTTTTTAACAATCCAGCATCCTGTTTTTTCAGGGAGCCCTTCGAACAGGCAGGAGCTCTCTGTGTACTGTCAAGTAAATGAAAGAAAGGCCAGTTGTACAGGCTTAACAATGGAGACTTACCTACAATTATGCTCTATCCTGCATCATCAACAGAAATGACATTTTTAACATAAGTTCCTACGTTTAGACCAGTTAAACCAGTTTTAATGGCAGTTCAGCTAGATGTTGCTATATTAATCAGCAGCATTCCTCTTCAGATTATAGTCATTATAGATATTCATTTTAATATTAGATTGATCTCTATCCATGGTTGTATTGATTATACATCCATAGTAACTTTCTTTACAACCACATAGACATGAGGTCCCTCTTGAAAATGAGATGCCACATCTCAGGAGGCTTACCTTTTAATAAATTTATATTCAACAAAGACAGATATGGTGCTACACAGATAAAGATTGATTGATTGATTCAATTATACGTTTAGTTTGGAGTCATAATGGTTTCAGATCAAATTTGTCCATATTGGACAGGCTGTTATGAGCCCATTTTGAGTCTTAAATGCCTTGAAGTATGTTTTATATGTCTTCTCTGCGTGATAGAGCACTTTTATGCACAAAACAAAAAGTGTGGCATCTGGAGTTCTCCATCTTTACAGCAGCTACTGGAGCTTAACATGTCTGTTGCATCATGGACTTTAATGCTCTTGTAGTTTTTAAATGTTGTATTTCCTTGTTTTATACTTTGACTGTGTTGGTAACAGTTTGTTCAGTGAAGTACCCTGACGTTCTGTCTTTTACACCGCAGCAGTAGCGTCTGCCTACTACATTATCTGATAGACCCACAGTGAATGTGATTGACGGCCCGATCTTCCAATCACCTGCTGGATGTGCTTGTGAAAGGTTCTGCCCATTCCAAACACTTTCTATGGGCGCTTATGCAGATTGACTAATGAAATATATTGAACGGTCCATCTGGTGTGTCAGGTTAACCTGGACCACGAGTCTGTAGTAAAGTTTTGATTGACTTATTTATCAAGACATTGAAGTAAAAAATATCTGAGCCTCCTCAGTGATTATTTGGTGTAATTACACATGAAGCAATAGCCAAACAAAGGATTAAATACAGTCTTGGTTGGTAACATAACATTTCTTCTGCAACAATAACTTTCATGTTAAAATGAAATTACTGCAAGTATTAAAGCAGAAAAATGTACATTTAAGGCACAGTTAACTCAGACTGCATGGTATGCATGATCCGCCTGTGTGTTTTGTCAGAGTTAAGAGGAAGAACATTGTTGTGACTGACATGGAAACAAAACACAACCAGCAGCAGAAAAGCAGCAGAGGCAGTCAGAATGAGGGAACAGATTTATTTTTATTATTTTATATTTATATTTGAGATGTTAAGTCAGGAGAGAAAACGCTTTGGGGAGTTTTGTTTGACTAACTTTGTTCTTTGTACGCTTGTGACAAACCAGGAGGATGTACAACCAAAAAAATTGTCCTGTTTCCAGAGAAAACAAAAGACACTGTCAGCTCATCTGGTGGATATGGTTTGTTGGGGGAATTTGTACTGTAAGGAAAGCATTTTACATAAATTCTGTCAGGGTGTTCAGTATTTTACTCTCATCTGACAGATGTGTGAAATCCCCGGAGTAAAGTGAGAATTTCATGGTGTTTCCTATGACAGGCTCACCCAGTGAAGGTCTTTGACATTTCAAACTCTATTTCTATTAGAAAGCAGCCAGACCGCTGGCCCTGAAGGTCACAACATCGGGATGGTAAATCAATTTAATCCATTTCACCACATTTCAGTTTTAAAATGCAGGAGACAGTGTTTCTCTACAGAGAGGGACACAGTGATCTGACTGAGGCCACACGTAGGCGGGTGTTTTTGAAACGCAGCTTTTTCTGTGCGTTCTGTCCTCCATTCAACAAAAATGGCACAGTATTTTACAAAATTCCTGCAATAGTGAAGATTTTTGAAACTCCATTAAGAGAGTCCGTGCGTTGACAGGGAAAATGATGCTTTGGGCCTAAAACATCACCCTGTGCCAACCTCTCCCTGAGGTGATGCCACTCTGTGTGACATTCTCTATATTGTTTGCATGTGCTGCAGCAGACGCTGCTGAACTGTTGCTGTTTAGCAGCGTTTCCGACATGCCAACACCTTCTTCCTGTCACTCCCTCACTCTGATGCTGATGCTTTTGAATGAGACCCGCTGTTATTGTTTCACAAGTGACCGTGTCGACTGATTACCCATGGCTGCTTGTGTCTGTAAACAACAGGTTTTGAAACCAACAAGAGCACCCGAAAAACTTTTTAATGACGGAATTTGATCAAGGATATCTGATGTCTTATTTTGAAATATAAACAAAGAAGTGTTTCCTCAGTACGCCTGCTAACACCAGTTAACACAGCCACAAGTTAAACTGTAACACCACTCAGACTTGTGGTTGGAATAGAAATGAAACTTAAACTGCTTTTGCTTAGAAATGAATAAAAAAGGGATATCACGGACATCGTTACGAGGTAATAACAGTAGAGATTCACAACAATATCAATATTTGCAGATAATTGCCTAAAAAGTTGATTATCAGTAACAGCAGGTATGACATTTTTTGCTGGTATTCACAGCCAATATTCTGGCCATAAATTGGATTTAATAGTAGCAGGATGTACACTGTACCATAAAGGTTCACCTCATCATTACTGAATGTTTATTTTTGTTGAACACTGAAGGGCAGTTTTTCTTGCTTCACATCTTTTTTCTTACTCAAATGGACAGTAACCATTAAAGGTACAGGGCAGTTTTAGGTAACTGGAGGCTTTTTGCTCTTGACAAAAGTTGTCAGAATCAATATCAGTGAGAATGAGTTTAGGTATATTTGATATCGGCAAAAATCCAATGTTGTGCATGCCTTATAAATAGCATCAAACTGTTTTTTTTTTGTTTGTTTTTTTGTGGACAGGTATGTTTTTCAAGACCTCATATGTGTGAACAAATATGCACCTTCATGTGGACATACCCAGTGTTTACTGGTCACTTATGGCTGTGCTTCTCAAACTTTTTTCTTCAGGGTACACTTAATATCAAGTCAAAATCTCAGGGCACAGCTTATTCAAAATAAAGCAAAACTGCCCCTTTAATATGTATTGCAATATCTAATGGGTTCATTCAAGTCTATTTAAACTTCATGTCTAATCAAATCAAAAGAAAAATATTATCACTTTTGAAATACCTGTCCAATAAAAGCTGTTTTTTTTAAAATAGTGGTACATTTTCAACATTTCTGCAGCACGCATTTGAACTTGATCACATTTTTATAAAACCAGGAGTTCTTGCAGTTCTTACGAAAAGAAACCTGATAATATCCTCCATCTTCTAGTTCTGTTAACTGCAAAAGAATGGCTTTAAGATTGTGAAAAGGTACAGAATTTGCAGAATCTGTTTGTTATATTTTCCACTACAGTGGACACCGCACATCAGTTGTGTTAATAGTGATATAATGGAACTCAATATAGATCCACAAACACGTATCTTTTACAAACATTTATTAAGAGTAGATACAATAAAATGCAAAGTCTAGAGAATATTTATTATTGCTGTTAAATTAAGCTATTTACTTGAATTACACCAAATTTTTAAATCTGAATACAGACATAATAAGCAGAATATACCCTTTAGTATGTAACATTCACTGGAGTTGACAGATGAATCTTTGGTCACAGAGAATAATATAAAAGGTTAAGTATTTTTAAAATCTGCGTAAAAACTGTTTCTGTCATCACATGTACTTAAAATATTTTTTTTTTTGTGCCTGTCTGATTCTTTGAGAATTGAAGGATTTAACACTTATTACATTTACCCTCTTTGTCTGCCATGTTGAATTTAGGATGTAACATCTCAATATGACAAAAATATACAGAGGTGATATTTTTATGAAACTTGAGACAATGGTTTGGGAGTTCACCACCTGGCAGTTGTAACATAGTGCTGCAACCTAAAGGGTATAAAATGTATTCCAAATATCTCTCCACTGTAGTGGACACCATGCATAAAATGGTAAATGCAAAAATTAATGCATCTAAAAAGAGTATTTGGCAGCAGTAACTTATGGTTGGTACACCTAGACTCGCCTCATGCATGGCTCCCCATTTAAAGAGAACCATTGACTCATGGTGTTGGCCCACAGGTGATGTTCACGTTATCCTTTAGATGTATATCACAGTCTTACATAATTTCAGAGGAGTGTTAAAGGTTTTTGTAGGACAGACTGTGCCTTGTTCTAAACCCGTTTGTGTCCCTTTGTGTGGCACGTGACTGTGATTTGAGCTGTCAAGTCAGAGAATTACCCACGAGACTTGCTGCTGATCTTTGCTGATGGATGAATTTGTGAACATATCGTCTTGATGCTCATAAAAAGCCTCACTGTAGTCTCACAGCACGGCCCCCCTCCCCTTCTTCGTGAGCCCACAATGTCTCAATAACCTTCAAAGTATCCTCTCTGTCGTCTTTGTGTGCCATCCGCATGCTGCACGCATCCACAGGGCCTCGTGACAAACCCTCTGGAACGCTCTACTCTAAATTCCTTCTGTGTGTATTTGTAGTGCAGCCCTTCACCAGATTACATTTAATTCCAAAAATGAGATATCCACCATTTTAAAAATACTTTACCTCTGCAGAACGATCATTTTCCTGGAAGAGAAGCTCACTATGGATTATCACTGAATGAAGGCAAGACCTTTGCTTATTAAAGGAGTTAATCATTCACATTTCTACCATCTAATGAACATGTTGGTAATGAATGCTCTACATTTTGGAGGTAATGGTTTATGTCTCCTTTGGGAAATTCTTCTCTTAACCTTCAGTTGACCTTGAATGTTGCTCAGTTGGTGTTCATTATGCCCCTGAATGTCTTGGACAGCTTGGAGGGAATGTGTTACTTCCCAAACTCAGAGAACAGCCCTGTTCTGTTTCCTGTTGTCTGAAGTAATTCAACAGATTTCCTTTTAGCTTTATACAAACGTACACTCCTGTTTCAAGGGTGAACTTGTTAGATTTGGCACTCATAGGTCAAAGCTGGAGATCATGTAGCCACATACTTGTGCTTGTGGATGTCATTCTTTGAACACGTCCTCTCTTATTCAAGATTAGATTTCCAGAGTTATAGGTGAAGGTCATTGGGCTCCATAATCATCCCTTCCTTGTGGCTGCTGTATCCTAATAATACCATGCTGTTCTTTCATTTAAAAAAATATCAAACTTAGCATAAAGTCAATTTTAAATCATGGGGGAGCTGATTGAAGTCTGGGGGTCCTCGCTCAAGGTCATTTGGTCTCATTTTTTGTTTGTTAATATAAATCTCAAACTGCTTGAAGAGATTTTTTCCTTTGAATTTATATGATGTCAACTTGGTTTGGATTTTGGAGGTCAAGGCTATTGAGTCTCATGTTCTTCCCTTACTTGCGATTGCCATATCTTCCCCCAAACAACATGTCCTTTGTTTTAATTTAATCAAACTTTACACAAATGTCCACTCTGACTCAGGGATGGACTGATTAAAGTTTGAAGTCAATGTCTTGATTGTGGAAAAGATATCTTAAAATAGCTAAGAGCAGGGATCACCAACCTGTCTGAGCCTGTGAGCTGCCCAGAAGATGAGGAGTATTTTGGAGGGCTAGTTGCTTGGTGTCAGCTCTTCAGCATAAACTTTGACCCCAGGCATTCAAAGTTTAAAAGAAAATAGACATCTTTGAATGTAACACACTGGTTATAGTTGTTGGTTGTGTATTGATGTAAGTATGACTTATTTCCAAAACATAAAAAATACAATAAAATTGTTATTTAATTCAAACTCTTATTCTATTTTTAGACTGCCCAATGGGCACCTCAGAGGCTTCCTGGGGGGCTACCATGTGGTCCGGCCACCCTGTTGGGCCACTAGCTTAGAGATGTGTATTTAAAATTATGGCCTCTCCAACTCAAGAGTAAAATCAGACAGTCAAGGTCATACGGTCTCAAGGTCATCCTCTGCTTGTGTACAACACCTTAAAGTACTACTTTTTATTTGGTTGCTGTTTTTTTTTTTTTTTTTTTTTGCACTAAACAATGCTCACATGTCCACTCAAATTTAGGGATGCACTGATCAAGACCATGAAGCCCTTTGTTCATCTCTGGCTTGTGAACAGAATAATTCAAGAGAGCTTTGCAATTTTAATGTACATAGTGCTTAATTATTTTAGACCATCACTCACTGCAAGGTTTATGCCAAAGCTGCCCTTAATTAACAGCACTGGTAATAAAAAAAAGTATATGTTTCTGTAATGTTAATGCACCAGTATGTTGAAGCTCTTTGACAGAAATTTTATTTTAATGCAAAAATATAATAATTATGAGTATCCATAAACTTCCAATTGAACTGTTTTACAAAAAACTGTAAAAATAGCAGAGCTCATCATTATTTCTTGATTACGTTGTTAAATTATAGTTTTTATTTGCATCTCCAAACTGAAAATCAGTTTTAGTGGTTGAATGTCATGCTTAAATAATTTCTGACTTCTCAGAGAGGCCCAGTGAGCAGCTCAAATTTTGTTCTAACAAGGTGAACTCAGTTTGAAGTTCCTCATTATTGTTCAACATATATGTCCAATAGCTATAACATTTCAGATTTACACAAGTTTTTGAGAGATTGCTAAAATATCTGTTTTCTTGTTTTTATGACAGGTGGTCAAATAAATTTATCAAGCACAGTATTTATACTTCAAATTTTACCCAAATATACAGTCCAACTCAAAATAAAATTAGATTTTTGGTCAAGATCAAGGTCTTGCAATCTAAAATGTATCTGTTGCTTGTGACTGCAGATCTGTTGAAATAACTAGGCATTTTTTTTTGTACTGTAAAATTTTATTTTTAGCTTTTTAACACGCAGCATGTGTGCAACCTCTGGTGCCTTGGTAGACCGCCCCTATTAGACACACAAGGAACTGCAGTTTTTTGCAATGGCACATTTCCTTAATTTTTTAACACTGGAGGTTGCCCCTTGATTTGGACTTGAGAGAGACCTGATGGGATGTTGGAGGTCAAAGGTCACTGGGAAATTACAACTGATCTTAATAGCATCTGAAAGGCAGAGTATAAAGTTCCAGCACAGACTCTTCTTTTTAAGGAAACTTTTATCTTTTAATTTCAGCAGCAAAGTGCTCCAGTGTTTTTATTGAGAGCATCCTCTCTTTTTGCATCACTGCTGGTTTGGCAATGCAACATAAGCACAGAAGACGTCCCTCAGGAAAATTATAACAGTGTCCACTAGACTTTCCGGCGTCCCATTCACAGATATGGATTGCATATAAACAGAGAACATTGAAAAAATATTCAGCACTGTGGGCTGTGGTGATCAGAGACACCACCTCGCCCCTCCATTTACACTGTTGCCATCCAGGCGGCATTATTGTGCTCCTTTTCACCAAAAACAGATTAAAATTTTCTTTTGTCCCACAAGCAATCAAATTTTTAGACCAGTCTGTCCATCACTTGAAGTTTTCCCTTCGTTTCTTCTCTGTGTGAGTGCTTTGTTTGAGTTTATAGGGATGTTGATGTGTTTTTATTTATTCATTTTTTACAGTCTGTCAGTGTTGATATTGTATTTTGTTGCCAAATGCCTTTGATTCCTGCCACACCCCAATTTGACCTTTTCCCTCTTGCGATTGTGTACCAAGTAGAGGCATATCACTGTTACTGTAGGTGGTCATTCTAGTTAGAGGTAACAACTGCTCGTGCTGCAGTTTGATCAGGCAAACCACAAAATCAATAATATGCCATATAAAAGATGATTAGAAACTACTGGTGAAGAACCTTAAAACATGAGGAAATTGTAATTAAAGAGAGAGAGGGTCTTTTACTGGACTTGTTTGTAATCTGATTGTTTTTCCATGCTCTTATGTGCAGGCTTTTTTTTTTTTTTTTAAAGAAACAACCAACCCCATTTCGTCTCCTCTCACATTAATGTCTGCTTTCTTTTCTTCTAGAACATTAACACAAAAAGATCAGTGATGGCCTGATAATGGCTTGTATTTTTATTTTTAACCCCCATTCATACCATGAAAAAGTACCAACAAAAACAGAAATACCCTCCTCAAATGAAAATATCTCCCCGCAGTGCCTTTTACAGTTGCCTGGTTTCACCTCAGTAATTTTCTGTCTTTCTCTGTTTTCCTCTTTCCTGCAGAGGCGCCTCCCTCTGGGATGTCCAAGAATGGATACTTCTTTCAAGAAATGGGTGAGTCCGGGCCACCATCAGGCTTTATAATTGCACTGCAGGTTACATTTCCACCACTAGACAGTTTTCCCCCATGGTCCAGAGCTCACCCATCATAACAGATCTTAGAATCTGAGACACCGTCCTCTGATCATGACGGGAGAAGAAGTAGAGGGATTTTTCCTTCTCCTAATTCTGCCAGTAATGTGCGTCGTGCAGCGTGTTCATGGTGAAAGATGAGAATTGAAGATTACAGCTGCAGCACACACTCGGAGAAAGTCTCCTGTCTCTCACACTCCAATGCATTTGGATAAAAATAATGAACTTTGCTCCAGCTGTTATGATAGCGGCAGTTTCATTACCTCCGAGCCAAAGCGAGTAGCCCAATTAGTATGTGCAGCACAAGCCGTCAGGACAGAACATGCTTGCATTGGATCTCCCCCCGACGCCCCCCCCCCCAAGCCAATTATCCCCCTCCTGCAACACCGAGCCCCTCAGCAGACACCCCCCCCCCCCCCCCCCCCCCCCGTTGCAGCTCCACATAACTCTCTTTATTAGGAAATCTTTAATCACTGTATAAATGCTGTTACATTACTGCTAGATTGTAAGAATTACCGGCATCGTTACTGCAGTGGTTCATTAGTGAGGGTCAGTCTGGGAGCTGATATCTTCTCTGAGTGCACACCAAACACTGAGAGCAGGGAGCCATGAGAAAAACATTTACTTATGCCTTTAACTGTAGAAATAGTTCCTCTGCTGTCAGTGTAATTGCATTTATCATCGTTTTTTCAATCACATCAAATATGTGTGTCAGATGCATTTACTACATAAATAATCTTGACATTCCCAAATTAAACAACGTGATGGGTGTTTTTTATTTTTTTTTCTCCTCTTTTTCTGTCATAAGTTATGCAATCATTTATATGTGCTATTAGCATCACCTAATGTAAAATGCTAAAGACAGAATTCAAGCCAGTTTCAGCTGCTTTTTTTGATTAATGTAAAAGAGTTTTTACTGTTCATTAGGACATACTCTATTTGCGTTTTATTTTCATTTGCACAAACTTCATAAAAGGGGGTTTCACTGAATTGCTTGCAGTCGATTACAGCTGTTTTCTTGGAGTATTGTTATTTCTTCAATATTTTCATGGCAGATTTTTTTCAGGTTTTCCCTATGAGCAGATTTTTGTGTATATATTTTAAGCTGACTGGGGGACGACAGTAATGGACCAGGAGGGGTGCACGTAACCTCCAGGCTGCCAGTTGCCCAACCCTGCTTTAGAGAGACAATGTATAGTATTTAAAAGAGGGAAAAGAGAGGAGGGTTTGTCATGCAGTAATGAGCTGCAGGCTGGATTGAACCCTCGCCCACATGAGGCAAGAGCCTCAAAACATGGCAAGTGTGCAAACGTAACCCACTTGGCTACCAGCAGCCCACAGGGCACTGTTAAAGTTAAATCTAAAAAGGGATTCATAAAAAGTAGTATTTAATTTAATTTAAATATCTTAAATCCACCTTTAAAGAAATACAAAGATTGTGAACAGTAAAACTTCAATATCACATGCACATACACAATAGCAGCGCTGTCTAAAATGTATTTCTAAAGCTAAATTCTCCTGGGAGTTGTGCTTTACTTTCTCTCACAGCTTCCTCTCATTGCAATTTAAAGCAACACGGTGGATTATTAAGTAAGTGTGTGAAATTAAGGACATGTTTTTGGGGATTCCCCACTGAACCAGTAAGCAAAAGCTCAGGAAACATCACTCCATCTTTTCATGATGGAAATTAAACAATATTTTGAACAAAAGCTTAATTTGAGATATCTAATTTACCCCAGCAACAAGTACTGTGGTTCTTTTTCCTGAGGCTTAATGTTTGATTTTATCGAAGTGTTGTATTTCTTGCAAGTGGAGGTGGCCTTTCTGTGCTTTGAAACAGTGTTGGGAAACCCTGTAATTTAGCTGTCATTGAGTTTAAACCTGGAATGTTCCATGTAGTGAAAAACAACCACTTTAAAATGATAACATAACCTTCAGTGTAGCAGACTGGTGGGAGGAAATACTCATTAGAGGCAATAATGTTCATGTCGTGCATTTTCTTTTCCCCTGAAGTTAGCGGTGCATTTAGCATTCTGTTTGAGCCATTTGATGACAGTTCAGAGCAAAGTCAGTACTGTTGTTTTGACTAGTGTTCAGACCTGTGTGTCCATCTGCTCAAGTTTAAGTTTCATAGTTTGTGTTTTTAATGGTTAAAATCAAAGTTTTGATGATTTTTAGTTGGTTCATACCAGGGATCTAATGGTATGAAAACTTCAAATCACAGTTATTCTGACCAAAATGATCAGAGTGTCGTTATTATCGTGGTATTGTTGCAATGTGCTCAAGATGTTCAAGAAGTAGGGGTGTGGTGGAGATGCTGCTGGTGTTTTGTGGCCATACTTTCTGAAAATGAAAGTATGGCAGCCCCAACCCCCATACTTTCACTTTCAGAGGCCAAACATTACAAACCTGCATCTGAGAGACTGCTGCTGCTTTGCCGAGGAGCAGACACATAGTTCTAGCTTTCCTCGGCAATGAGTGGTATCACTGTGAGTTATTGACAAAGTGAGGAAATCAAACACGGTTTTCATGATAATAAAAATAGGAAACGGTTATACTAACTATCGGAAATGTTTCCCTGGTTTATCATGTTATCTGTAACTGTTATATACCTAGTTGATACTGTATTTTATTATAAGTAGAAATTCTTTTCTCCGTGCATTGAATCAGTTTCAGCTTTTCACACTATATTAGAATTTAATCTCCCTAATAAATAGATGAAATTATTTAAACTCAGTTAAATCCTGTGCTCTGTAACAAGGCATTGAAGCCTTTCATTGTGATCCATTAGGCCCTTTTGGATGAAACTGAATGGCTACTTTTCAACAATGAATTCAAAGACTTTAACCAGTTGTATAAATTTAGATTACTTTAAAGAGGAGGCAATGTTCACTATTTTAAAGATTAAAATGACTGATATATGTGCACGGGTTCATTTATTTATTTCCATTCCTACAAATTTGTCAATCCACTGTCAGCAAAATCATACAATAAAACAAAATATATCTATTATTTGTAGATGAAACTGAAAATGTGTCTTTTTTGCACTGTTTTGATAAATCAATCAAAAGCAGCAGCAGCAGCAGGTCTCAATAAAAAGAATTTGTGCCACAGTCTGAGAGAACAATACAGTGACAGGAAGCTTTTTCTCAACTAATTCCCCAAACACAAAGCATAAAACTTTAACCACTTTTAATGATGCAAACATGCTCTGAGCTTTTGTTTGTAGCTCCGACGTGTTTTTGTGTCAAAGCTGAAAACACATCTGAGGCTGCTGCAGATGACTGCACAGTGTTGGAAGGAAACATATTAATCATTTAGTATTTTGATATGAAACATACCTCTCCATCTTCCCCTGTTGCTTCTTTTTGACATTCTACATTTAAGGCTGGGAAATGTGGACCAACAATCATATCTTGAGATTTGTAAGTTGAAAAGCATTATTAAACGGAAGGTCCAGACACAATTTGTTTGCTTTCCTTACAAAAAAATGCAGCCTTGACACTGTTTAAGTTGCAGAATGCAGCAATGCCAGATTTTTTTAAATATTTAGTTTGTTAGATATTTATTTTCCATCAGTAAGTTCAGAAATGTTATCATCTTCAGGCATGAGATTCTGAACTGCACAAACTGTCTTGCAAAATTTTGCACTTTTCCAAATGCTGCCAACATATTTTTTCAATTTATGCAGCTCACAAGAGTTTGCTGGTACATTTTAAGAATTCATACTAGAAATTTCTCAGTATAAGAATTTTTATCTTTGTTCCCATCACTTTTTCAGATCTTGTCAATAGGGATGGGACCCACAAAACAATTCCTAATGAGAGTCAATAACAAACAGCTAATAGAATCAATATCATTAGTGTCTTTGCTTCATAATTCCTTTATTAATTCCTTCAATGAGTATCTGGCTCTGTCACAAATGGAGGATGCCATGCTTTCATCACAGACATTCAGCTTAAAGGATGCAAAGAAGCAAACATGGCAGACAGGAGATAGAAGCAGTCAATGGTTTGGCTTAATTAAACACAATAAGATGCAAACTACACAACATACCGTGTGACTTCAAATCCAGGTATACACATACTGAAACATTTGAATAGTGATCAATCTCAGTAGAGCCATGCCTTTGTCATTGTTGACCTGAAATTTCTGCAAACTCTTTATTTGCACAAAAACTACCAAGGAATCAATAAGAACATCGATGAAGAATGGATTAAAAAGCAGACTCTTTTCTGGCATTGATATTAATAAAATCTTCTTAGACAATGTTCCCTCTCTTGATTGAATAGGACTGAAGATTGTTAACTCTCTTTACTTCTTGTTATACCAGTTTGATAATTATGGAGATTTTTCTCATTTTGAAACATATCTAGGAGTATAGATGATTTTGACAACTCCAGTATCTAAAGATTTTTACAGTTAAAGCCTGGTTTACACTTTTGGGTTGAATCCACACCCTACCTGAGCAGTTGTCCCTCAGTCTCTGCAGTACTCCACCAAAACAGTATCATACGTTACATATTTTTCTCATGTCGTGCAGGCCTATTTATAACATTTCTGGAGAGTTAATGTTGTTGTTTCATAGAGTGAGAAGGTGGATTTGTTACTTTTACCCCGCAGCCACCGTTTCTATTCAAGGTGATTTGAAAGTCAAAGCCCAGCCGGTTAGTCTGAGGTGCGGAGGGACGCAGGCGAAGCGACAACACGGCCAGGTTCAAATAATGTCAAGTACAGAGGCATGATCCTGATGCACGACAAGCTGAATGAACTGAGTTTGGGGCCCCCCCAATGATAAGGTCATCAGATAAAAGAGCAGGAGGATGAGATATTGCTCTATAGCAGCATGAGGACGGGGCCCGGATGGTATTTGGGAGCTCACTGGTGACTGTAGGATTGGATTTAAGAGGCTGCTGTGTCAGAAGGAGAGAGAATCAGATGAGTCACACAAACAGGCTCTGGGCTTTCTTCCATACAAAATCCTGTCTATTACACACCAAAAAAAAAAAAAAAAAACCTGCAGAGATCCTGCTGAGTCATGAAGTACTCATATCAGAACAACCAGTGACTTGCGTGTTTGTTCTGTTCTCTGAAGGGAAATACTTTACTGCTTTGAGATTTTTAACTATCTTAGTGTGTAATTGATAATAGAATTGACTTTGATGAAATCTGCTGTGAAGGTGATAGGTCAAAAAGACCACCCTTCCCTCCAGCCTGTCTTTGATAGTGTTGTTCTTAACCAGGCATATAAAATTCTTAAAGATCCTTCTCATATCCTTTCACTAGAATATGAATTTCTGCTTTCTGGGAGACAATACGAGCAAATACTAAACAAACCGCTATAGGCTGTCTTTTCTCCCAACATCCATATCTCTTCTTAACAAACAGTCGAAGTAATTCTTCTCCTGCAATTGTTATATATTATTTTATATATTTTTCAACCTATTTTACTGCCACAAGTCTCTTATCTATCTATCTATCTATCTATCTATCTATCTATCTATCTATCTATCTATCTATCTATCTATCTATCTATCTGTCCATCTCTCTGTCTGTCTGTCTGTCTATCTATCTATCTATCTATCTATCTATCTATCTATCTATTTGTCTGTCCATCTGTCTCTCTGTCTGTCTATCTATCTATCTATCTATCTATCTATCTATCTATCTATCTGTCTGTCTGTCTGTCTGTCTGTCCATCTGTCTCTCTGTCTGTCTGTCTGTCTATCTATCTATCTGTCTGTCTGTCTGTCCATCTGTCTCTCTGTCTGTCTATCTATCTATCTATCTACCTATCTATCTATCTATCTATCTATCTCTCTGTCTGTCTATCTGTCTGTCTGTCTGTCCATCTGTCTCTCTCTCTCTCTGTCTGTCTGTCTGTCTGTCTGTCTGTCTGTCTGTCTATCTATCTATCTATCTCAAGTAGAAAAACGAAAGATAACCATGGAATGACATGTACAATCCCCGCTATAATGTAAACTAAATCAAAAACAAGCACACGTTCTTTAACCTTCATACAGCAAGATATGAATGATATGATATGAATGCTTTTTGATGGCGTGACGACAAATAAATGAGGCCAGGGCATCCAATATATTTTTGAATCTATGTTTTTACTTTAGTTCTGGACAGTTTTTGCAAATAAAAGTTTATAAATACATGGAAGGTTTGCTTCTCTTTTTCACTTGCAGCTGCTTTTGATTCACAATATGGCTGTAGTCGTTAAAGTCGTTTTTTAGATTGTGGTACTTTTTTATACTGCTGATAAGAAAACAACTGAGATTTTGAGTTGGAGACCACATCGTACTGAAAATTTGACCACCATACCCACCATACATACCAGCGTTCCCACTCATAGATTACTCATGAGTGGGCCTCCCAGCTTTATTTACAGTCATCGTCATTTTTCTTCTCCCTCTTTTCATTAACATGTAATCACCAGAGAGAAAGTATGTAGGAGAGTGGACTTAAATGGGTTGGTCCCTCCAGTTAATGCACCAATTAACATGCAACATCTCACAATTAAAGCCTCTTAAGCTGTTGGTTTATAACTTTAAGTAAATAGGATAAAAAGGGTTCCCCTGCCACTTCAACCTCCCAGGCACAGCATCATTCTGTGGGAAACACTACATACTTTGCATATCCTCTACAACACATACCTTCCTTGTGATTTTTATAAAACAAACTTTATTATGAAACTGAGTGCCATTTTTGACAACTAAGCTTCCTGACATACTTCAGGTGTCTCCAAAACAACATTTGCATATAAATCCTCAGATTTAGTTTGAAGCTGCAGATGTTTATCACAGTGTCAGGATGGTTCATCAACTCTGAGATAAGCTGTCAGAGCAAAAGCATAATTTCAACTAATGATATCATGTAGCTGTCAACATTTTTAGCACTGCTCTGACAGGATTATACAATTAAATAGGATTTCAGTTTACTATCTTTTATACTTGTATCTCCTTCTAATGTGTAATTTTGCATTTGTAAATGAGCAAAAGCAATACTATCTTTTATAGCTGTATGCATAAAAAGACTCCAGGTTGCCTTATTGTACAGTGTTGTGAAAAGCAAGGAATTAATTCATCGAGTTAATCAGGGTTTGAACTATATGCTGGGAAATTTACAAATTTGGCCAGATTGAAAGGCTGGACAATATTAACTACAAGTTGGATGGAGTTATGTAATATAGCTCAGTCCTGGCACAGGGTGTCTGCTGGTCTTTAAAAAATAATAAAAATTGATAAGTTGTCGAAAGTGATGGCTTCAGAAGTTTTTCTGAGGTTGTATTCACGCCTAGATCCTTTCGGAGAGTGGTTCTGATACAAGTGGCTGTCTCCTGTCCAGCTCTTTTCATTTGCATTTTTATCAACACAGCACTTGATCCCTGTTTCAGAACAAACAGTCGTGCCAAGCTCACCTTAAAGAGGTGTTCTCAGCTCACTTCCAATTGGAGCAGTTCATTTGCACCAAGGACACAATTGACCCAGCATATGGCACTAACAGGGTGACGAGTTGACTCATCACACCACTGTAGTAGAATAAGAAGCAGTACAGATTATACTAATAGTTGTAATAACTGCATCACAGCTACCAGGCAACCAGACTCACAAACTGTCATTTATTGGTCATGTTTTGGATCTTACAGAGTCGTTACCTGTGTGCAGGCACAACACAACATGAAAATGGTAACATGAATAGAATAGAATAGAATATCTCTTTATTGTCACTATATAAACACTTGTTAGGCACCAGAATTTGTACAGTGAAAGAGCTGAAAGGGGCTTGTGCGAGCTGTCCATGAACATACATACTTTAAATTGACAGTGTGCTATAAACACAAGTACAGTTATTGTCGATTGGTATGAGGACATGACATACCACCTCTACAACCGATCATCACAGGACTTTTCCACATCACTGACTGTCACCTCTGTGGTGTTATGGTGTAATAAGCTACCATGCTATGTGGTGTCCTCTGCAGTTAACTGTAGACACCATTAAAGCACCTCTTCTGTTTGCACTGAGTTTCTTTACATTTGTGTCGTAAAGTGCATCACACATTTATAGATGTGTTACTCTGTATAGTAAGATATTCAACCGCTTTTATTAAGCAACGACTTGTATTGCAGATAACTTACCCTGCAGGCTTCCTTCCCATTAATGCAGAGTGTGACTCTTTTTTTTTGGTCTGCTTCAGAATACTGCTGTGTAAATGTGAAATGATCCAAAGGACATATGCAAAAACGTAGCATTTTATTCAGCTGATTTAGAACAAAGCAACTGAGTTGTGGGCATGAAAACAGCCTTAAGCAAAGTCTTAAATGCGTGGTTAAAAAATTCCTCTGGTCACCAAAATGTCAAATTAACATTTGTAAAATACTTTCACTATCACAAAGACTAATTCCCCTGGTAAGTATTTGTGTGTTAAAACAGAATGCAGAAGTACTCTCAAATCCTTTTATTACTGAAGATATCAGAACGACTTCAAACTCTAACATTGTATTTTAACCCTAATGCAACTGGTTAGACATTTAAAATGTAATGGGGTCTTAAAATTGATGAAGAGGTCTGTTAAATAGTCTTGAGAAGATGTTTATAACTTCAGATTTCTGTTTGTATCTGGCAATACCATGAATTATTCAAGTAAATATCACACTCTGTGGGTGTACCTAATAAAGTGGCCAGTTAGTGCCTGTTGAAATATCTTAAAAGGTTTTTTTGTTTGTCAGCTCTACCAGATTAATGCTTGATGTAGAAGATAACTTGTTTAAAGAGCATCACTCATGTTTAGTTACATCATAACTTACAGTAATATACATGTTAACTTCTGGACTCTGACAATGACTATGACCATGGTACAGGGGAATGCTTTTAGCCACTAAGGTCCAGGATGTGACCCTGTGCTGTTGTGTCCCCAGAGCAGCGGGAGGTGGAGCAGGAGGAGGGCAGCGAGGGCCGAGAGGAGGGACAGGACTCGCCGATCGCCTGCGGAGATGACATCCACCTCTATGACAACCAGATCAGCCCTGGGCCAGGTCAGTACACGGAGCGAGACCGGGAGAGGGAGTACGTTAGATATATAGAGAGAGACAGACAGGGCAGAAGGAGGAGGAGGGCTAAAATCTGCTATAGGCTGAGGGGAGAGGAGATGAAGGGAGACACAAACATGAGGGCAAAACTCTCAAGTAGTTATTGAAAGAGAGGGTAGATGGTAGACATGGTGGGAGGAGGAACAAGATTAAGGAAGAAGGTTAAAACTGGAGAGAGTGAGTAGGTGCAGGGTCAAAATAGAGTTGTTTATAAGTAAGAGGAAGGTGGAAATTCCTTTAAATGTTTTAAGGACTATTATTAAAATCAGAAGGGTTGTAAAGTTGCTTTTTGAGCAGTTATCAGCTGTATTTATGCTTGAGATTTGAGATTTTTTTTTTTTTTAATGGGACAGTACGCATTAAAAAACATTGACATGTAAATGCATGGGATTATAGCCAAGTGGCTAATTTCCATCCCCAGTCCCATTAGCAGGTTGGTGTCAACACATAGAAACAAGAAACAGACATTTGTAATAGGAATAAAAACACATGGCATGGCAGACCAAATGACTGGCTTTTAGGAAGCGATGGGAATCAAAAACTAAATCCAGTTGAGAATCAATCACAACTCCCTCAAGGAGTCAATACCAAAAGTCTTTTTGCTTATCAATACTTCCCTGCATGGGTCAGAGGAGGTAAAAATGTGGCTGGTGTTTGATATTGTTGTCACTGAAATCCTGAAGGTCAAATTTTGCCCACAGAAAATCAGCAAAAATCGATCATTAGAGAATCTTATCAATGGCAGAATCATTGATGGCATTGGTGTCAATAAAATACTACCAATTCACAATTCTGCTTTTTGGGATAGGACAGTTATCTCTGAGGTGACGCTGATCTTTACAGAGTTTTTCATCATCTTTCAGTTTGTTGTTTTCAGTTTGAAGCCCATGAATAAACTGTTTCTGTCCTCATTAGCTCTGCCAAAAGGTTTTGTTACTGCCAGCGTTTGTACATTTGTCTGTCTGTCTGTGGGCAAGATAACTCAGAATGTACTCAACTGAGTTTGATGACATTTTCAGGAAATGTTGGGCATGGCAAAAGGGAGAAGTGATTAGATTTTGGTGGTGATCCAAGTCAGAATGCAGAACTAGGAGTTTTTAAACAGATTTGTTGACATTGTGAGATAGGGCACTTTTCCACATTTACTATTAACTCGAGCTAATAATGTCAGAAATGCCTTGGTGGAGGTTTGTGCTTTTTGAGCCACAGTTATCACGCATTGTGAGAAATAATAGCCACACGAACAGCTGCTTTTTGATAGGAACTGTTGCTTAGCCCTTTTCCCAGTCCCTTTGTGCATGTCATCTTTCGAGACATTCACATTAATTCCATAAGGCTGTAATATCTAAGTCAGTTCACACTCGAATGCGACAGAGCACATGCCCCCAAAATACGCAGAAAGACAGAGACACTTGCAGCGCTCCTGTCTCCATCTCTCTCTAATATAACACCTCTGGAGACGGAGCAAATGGGGGGTCAACATGTTTCCCCTATTTCATCTCAGGGACATTTAGAGTCGAGGAAAAACATTAGAGGGACATAAATAATTGGACTTGAAACGGCACCATGAATGGGGCTTTTGAGTGTGAAATGCACCATTAAAAGTAAGTGCATAGAAAAAGTTGACACAAGGTGGTCAACATTGTCACAATTTTAGTGTCCAAGCATAATTTTTAAAACCTTACAAAGCAGCTGAACTGACCGGCATCCACGTTAGTTGACAGGCATATCCATGCTATTTATTCATTATGAATTTATTTGTTTAAAAAAAATAATTGTGTAATGTTTATTTGGAAGGGTCATTGTACATCAGTGAACAACAGTTTATAATACAGATGTCTAGTCCCTTAGTAGATTACATACAATACATCAACAATACATACATCAACAGTAATAATATCTAAAAAGTGCAGCAAAGTCACAATAAATATTGTATAACATGTATGTTTTGAAGTGCAAGAGTTAAAGTGTCATTATTATAAAAGTGGAATGTGACCCAAATCACTAAAACAGAATTTCCATATTACCATACTGTATTTTGCAAAGCCTCAAGCTGAAATGTTTATTCTTGATCAAAAAATGTCAGGCTTTTCAGAACTCTTTCAAGGACAAAGAGGCAGTGGCTATGAGCGGAGCCAAGTACATTTGCACACACAAGGAATTTGATTTGGTGAATTGGTGCAAAAACAATCAACATGTACTTGGAATAAAAAATAAAAATGAGTCAGGTGGAATAAAATTAAGTAGAAGAATAGGTAGAAAATAGTGCAAAGTTGACTTAGGTATATATCAAAAATATACAACAGGTGAAATAAGACAAAAGAGCAAAAGAACAAAAAACAACCCAACAATATATACAAAAGGTGTGGTGAAGGGAGCTGTACAGATGTGCACCGAACTTTTAACAGTAGAAATATAGACATAAATATAGATACAAGCAAAAGGTGACTGCAAACCCATAAACACTTGTGAAATGTCCTTCCAGTTTTTTTCTATTTAACCACTGCCTTTGGGATGTTGTTCAGATGTATTTGAATTGTATCCCATGGATATGTGACACAGTTTATTTGTTGTGTCAGCTTATGATGATAAATGTTTTTAATTTTGAAATGGGGATCATACTATGGGCCCAGGAATTGATCAGCTTTTGCCTAAAGTCTAGTTATATAATAAGTGTAAACACAGACATACAGTACACAGGGACTATGCCAAAGTCTGCTTGAAGAGGTGGCCCAAGGCAAGACTTGTGTGTATTCATGGTACACTGAGGGGCTTGAGTCTGGGGTTCTTGTCAGTGAGCAGAGTTGTAAAGGCGACTTTAAATGCCCCTTTTTTCCTCAAGTATCAACATATTTGTGCAGCAAAGCCTCATTTCGCCCTCCGAGCTTTATGGAAGATGAGGATATAGGGAGAAGTTCTGTGCTGCTTCTCATTAATACTGAAAATATCCATAGGGGCAACAAAGTCTGGTGGTGGCACAAAAAAACAGACAAGTGGGGTTCATTGTTGCTTAATGATCTTCTTTGCAGATTCGCTTTTCAATGAGGTGCTCAAGCTCAGAATGTTTGAATATGAAAACGGACGAGCAAGGGAAGGAGGGAACAATCATGCAATCAACAGGATGATATACATACTTCAGAAATGACTCCAAGGCCTTTGTGGAGACTGAAAACTGAGCTAAAACAGAACATATTTAAGTTTGACTGATCACTGGTGTCATTAGGTTACTTACTGTGGCAGTGATGTCCCTCTAAATTATCACCATTATTCAAACTCAAACTAGCTTTGCAATTAGGTCCTGAGGCGTCAGTCTGCTGCATGGCACTCCTCTGATTTTCTTATTAGTTTCCCCCGTCCATCTACCTTCTTATCTACTTGATAAAGATATAAAAACAACCCTAAAAACACATTTTAAGAGATGAAGAAAAAGGTGTTTTGTGTAAGGTTGTGTCCCCTCTCAAAAAAATAAACCTCCATGTGAGAAAAAAATGACATGAATCAAGTTTTGCCTTTATGTTGTCAAAATATGTTCCCAAACCAAACAGAATTTCCCTCTTAAAGTTAAAGTGTGTGGCATAAAATGTTGATTATGTAGTTCAAACGTAGGCAGGTTGATCTACATGAACACTGAAGGCTGAGGCATTTCACAGTATATTAACATGAACTCTCTGATCAAAATTTAATCTCATTTAAAAAACAAACACAAGCCTGTAAAAAGTACTCATGCAAAACCTGTCAGGGCCTACCATAATGAAAACTGTACATTTTCAGTATTTATATTTTCAAACATTGCAACAACTTACAGTTGGAGTAAGATAAGAAAAAAATCTCAATTTTTAATTTTTAAATCTTCTGCAGAAAATAACTCCAATTAATCAGTTTAATCGATATATTGCCCAGCCCTAGATTGTTGACATATATCTTTTTTTAACAAAATGAATGTCTCTCTGTCTCTTACAAGTCAAGTCTTAGAAGTCATACAAACTTAATGGTAAGCCTGATGTTCTCTAAAGGGACATCTTCCGTCTTTCTAACTTCTTACTTGATATTAAATGAAGAGGAAGTTTGTTGCACAATCTGCTCAACTTAAAAAGCAGAGAAAAAGCTTCCTCTCAGAGATCACCTCTCAGTAAATAATATCCTTTGCTGTTCAAATATGTGATCAGTATCACTTTTTACCTCACTGAACTTTTTGTAGGTATTTCATTTCGAAGGCTCTCAGTATTGGCAGATCATCTTTAGGAAGATATCAAAAATGGAATTTATTTCAAAAAGCACCAAACTAGTATCTGCTGTAGCTCACCAAAGTGTGATGGCAGGTGTTGACTTGACAGACAGCTCCTCAGCTGCAGGTGCAGATGATTTTGACCCCATCACCAGAAACCCCAGCAGTCAACAGGTGACCGTTACCAGGGCAACAGTCACAGGTGCATCACTGGGAGAGGGAGAGACGTGACAGGTGACTATGTCACTGGCTGATTTTCCATACATAGTAACACTTAAAGCATTTGACAGGGGAGAGTGATGGAAGCTGGGAACAAGTTAAAAAGAGAAAACGGCTGCGAAAATTTCATTCAGAAGTTTAACACATGAACGACAGGCTTGAAATGTTATGGACCCCAGAAAGAGCAGCTGCGGTCCAGTGCCAAAGCTAATGGGGATCCTAATATACAATAAACAACAACAATAAGCAATAAACAATAAACTTGAAATAGTAGAGAGGCATTGTCTTGTTATTGTAAAACAGATGATACTATGAATGCCTCTAACCTTAAATGTTTACATCAGCATTCACTTTTCTTTAAATTAATATATTAGTGTGACCCTTCAGTGGTGCATGAAAAAGCAAACAAACAAACAGAACCTTGGCTAGAGGGCCCAAGATGAAATGTTTTATAAACAAATTCAGGAAGTGCAGGCAGCCAAAAGCTTTAATGTGCCATAACACATTCTGGATGGTCCCCTAGTGGGCAAGAAATGCTTCTCTCTGTTTAAGTCCTTGGAAAAGTAACTTTTTTCTAACCTGGTTAATTTTTCCTTTGTTTGATAATTACAATGTCAATATGATGCACTAATAGGTGAGGAGACAAGCGTAAATTCTACTTTTACAGAGCCTGATCTCAGAGAGAGAACCCAGTGGAGCTAATAGCAGATTAATGCTGACAGATGCTCCATGTTGTTTGTAATTCACTATATATATATATATATATATATATATATATATATATAATTTTTGGGGCATTTTTGTGCCTTTATTGACAGGAGACAGAGACACTCTGCCACAGGCTAGATTTAAACCCATACTTATGGGTCGTGCCTGGTTGCTAACCACTCTGCCAAACCAGCACCCAATCTTCTTCAATATATTAACTTCCCTAAAACAACAACTGAAATTGGCTTTATTGGTGATTCTGATAATATCAATAACTAACTTTAGCAGGCTAATAACATTCCTTATATTTATTTATTTATGTTTTCCCGTATGTAGTCCTAATGTCTGACGTAATTATATGTTAGCTTCAGGGAAGGGATGCATGATATTTCCGGAACAATGTTGGTATTGGCAGATTGTTGCCATTAAAAAAAAGGCCATAGAAACTAAGCTACCATTAAAACACCAAGGGACAGAGTGAACTGAAAGTCATCACACTTTGCCATCTGTCCTTTCTTATGAGCCGTGCACCTTTGGGTCACCAGTAGACCTAATGTGGATGTTTTTGGTCTGTTGGAGAAAACCTGAGTACCCAGAGAAAACCCACACATGCACGGGAAGAACATTCAAACTCCACACAGAAAGTCCCAAACTGAGCCATAAAGGAGCAGCCTTAGTGCTGTGAGGTAACAGCACCACCATGTAGCCAAAAAAATGTCCAGACAACCAGAAAAATGCCCCTTGTGTTTTCCCCTTAGGGGTCCCCTTGGGTGGCATAGGGCTATGCAACTCATCTGTTTATAGATGAATTCTCTTCAAAGCTACAACAGAGATTAAATATACTGCAACAAGAAATACTCAAGGGGATACCAAAATATCAGCAATAGGCCAGAATCTCTCAAAATAAATAAATTACCTGAAATATAGTCTCTGTACCACTTGCCTCTTTCAGAAACCATCAGAACAAAACCGATCCCTTAAACCTGACAGTATTTTACAGACTTCTCCGTCTCAGTGCGGCTGTAAAATGTTGAATTCTCACTGCCATCATCAGGCAAAATTGTCACCCACAGGTGCAGAATGTTTGTCATGCCCAACAGTGTCTTCTCAAAATATTCAGTGCATTATTCATCGAGAGCTCGGCTGAATGTCGATTAGTGTTTTGTTTTCGTTCCTGCTTTCTCCCAAAAGTCTCTCTGCCACACAGATTTAATCCCAGTGTTGTGAGCTGTTTGCATGTCTGTTAGAGCTCCTAATCTCTGTCCCAAATGATCATGTTCTTATTAATCTACATCATCAGGTCACTGTATGTCCACCATATCAAATCAATGCAAGACTTTAATTACATCCCCTCTGCTTACATAAGCAACTGTTTATGAATGCAAATAGATTAATGATCACATTGGTTACAGAGACAGGAGCTCCTGTTTATGCCTACATTCATAACAAACCTCTGTTGAAACTACTCTCTCCTTTATTTTATAATTTTTTCTTTTATTTTCATAATCCAAAATTCATTAATCTTGTCTTTTCCCAGCCTAGTGTCAGAGATTGTCGTCTCTTCAACACTTTATGATATTTTGCTTCTTGAATATTTAATTGCTCTGTAATAAAGATTTTACTATAATGACTTCCAATATTAAGTTATTTAAATAGCTTTTTTAATTAAATGTCCCATTTATGAACTCCTAAGTATCACAGTTTTCTTATTTCTTTCATGGTGCCATCATCAAGATAAGAAATTCTCATTACATGACTGCTCATCTCCCCTTCTTTATTCAGGTAAATAATAGATTTATTTTAACTTAATCATCATGGCTTCATGTAGAGAATATTGAAAATAGTTTCCTTTTATTTTTGAATCCTTGAAAAATATGCTTTCATTTTCACCTCCTACAAATTTTGTTCACACACAACTGCCAAATGTAAAGTGTCAAAATAAAACAGGCGGAGGCAGATTGAGAAACAGAAAACAACAAAAAGATGAGGCAAGGTTTTCTTTTTTTTTTTACTCCAAGAAAAGATGAGAACTATGACAGCTTCAAAACAAAAACACAAAAATATAAATCGTATCAGTCACAGGTATATATGACATTCAAGGTAAATCAAACAGCAAGTCTTGGAAAGCAAGGTGTTTTTAGAATTCATTTTATTATTGTTTTAAGGACATACAATAATTTTAATTGTTAGTTTTCAGCCATGTGACCAGTGCAGGGATAGAGGGCAAAAAAGAGTATCCACTCTCCAAAATGCTGAATATTTTCATCATGTAAGAAAACAAACTGGAAAACTGAGATGTTTGCATTAATTATACATTCTGACACTTTGGATCTTTTTATAGTTTCTGGGATATGATCAAAATCAGTGGTTCTCAAGTGGTCCAGCTTCTGGACCCACCATCACCCCTTAATGATAAGCTGTGACCCAAATCGAAGAAAACTTTCAACTTCTCAAATTTATTTAATGAAAGATGCTGACCAGCACTATATAAGCAATTGATCTTGAGGCTGTTACACAAAACACTTCAGTAACTTCATCCTTCTTTAACAGACTCAAATAAGCTTTCATGAACATGAAATAAAAAAGTGCAACTACTGAGAAGTTTTTTCAAAAAATCTTTAAAATATGTAGAGTTAGCAGAGTACCTACTAATTGAATATATAGCAAACATTTTTTTATTAAAAGCGGTGTCAGTTAGCATTACACGGTATCATTACCACCTGTTGTAAAGGAATGTAAAAAGATGCCACTCCACTGCATACCAAAACCCCCTTCAAAATAAAAGCACAGAATTTTTTCCCAACATTTTTTTATTGCCCAGGCAAAGGCTCACAACCCACTAAAGAAGGGTTCGCGACCTACCAGTTGAGAATCACTGTTCTAAATGGCTTAAAACAGAACTATTTTTACCAAAACATAATTTTGGTGGTTTACATACAGGGATGGCGGAAAAATCCTTTCTCACACAGCCAGCAGGATGACAGTCTGCTTTATTTATATTCAAGATTCGTTAGCATCAGTAATTCTGCTGTTTGGAAAGTAAAAAATGTGAAAATCTTCATCGTCATAGCATTGGTGAGTACTAATAAGTAAACAAGCATCATTAGCAGGGCTCAATGAATTTTGAAGTATCCTGATCACCCTCTTTTTTTTGAATTTGATCTTCATCCCGGTCCGTCTGCCTCTGGCTCATTGTGGTTTAAGTACCTGCTTTTCACTTGTGCTTAGAATTTTCCATATGTCTGTATGTTTTGAGTTTTTCTCATGTATGTGTTATGTACTAATGCCTGTTGTGAACCTACTCTCTATGGGGTGATAATAAATTTAAGGTTAAGGTTGAACATTAGCTCGTTTATGGTATCTAATATTAGTGTCATGGTCAAGCTGACTCACCAGATGGACTGTTTCATTCATCTGTTGGTTATATTTCAAATCAATCAAGGCAATATCTCATAAACTTGATTGGGGAAGGCAGTATATTCATGAAAGTCAGTGATATTCTAATCTAGTCAACACAATATTTTGTGGTGGGATTTGGAGAACTCAGTTTGAGTCAACCATTTATTGTAACCTCAACACCCATCGCCCATCTAATAGCATTAATCTACTCTTTGTACCTGTCTTGGTTTTATCTCTCAGATGGAGCTCTTTAGGAGCATATCTCTGGCTTGTCTTTTCATACGTCAGTGCATACAATTCACAAAAAACTGTCATTTATATAGAAAACAGAGATTAAACTCACTAAAACAGGAAGTTTGCAACTGACTTTCAGTTTCCACTGATTTAAAGCAGAGAGAAACATTTCTTTCCTGCCAGGAGGACGTTAAATGAGTGTGTGATGTCACATGAAAACTATCAATAACCCAGAAGCTTCTTTTAAAAGTTAGTGCCTCCATCTGGAGCCAAACAAGAACTTTTTGTTTTATTGACTTTCATTTATAATTCAGAAGCAAATGCATTATGAACAAGACTAGAGTGTAAGCTCAAGTTTGGTTTTCTTTTATCAAATCCTGTAGAAAATAATCTTTTCCATTTAACCAGGTTTCAAGTATTAGAGTGTATTGCCCAGGGGTCAACTTAAGTTTGAAGCAGGATTCTGGTGTTATGCCTTCATATTAAGTTCTTATGTTTTGCAATGCTCTAGGCTTGGCTCTAAAGAAGGCGTTATTGTTAGTCTGTTGGTTAAAACCACCACCTCTGTCTTGTGGGTTGATTCATGGCGCCCAGAGGACAAAGACTGCTGAGTTTGGCAATCCCATGACTTTAATTTTTTTATTTGTGTGTGAAATATCTGAGTGCTGACAGGGTGGAGGACCATAATTTTGTTTTACAGATATTGATTCTTTCAGTATTAAATAATTTGGGACACCAAAGTACACAGGTTTTGTTAAATGAAACACCAGAAATAGGCTTAGTATATCAAAAAGTGTAACTTTGTCAAATATTAAATTTTATTTAATTTGACTGTAGGTGGATTGTTTCACATATCCAAGGGATATATACACTACATCCATCATGGAAACATCTCATAGAAAGTGATCTGGAACTTCAGTACTTCTCAAGATAAACTGCAGGGCGATTGCATGAATGTTTTGTCTGTCACATTCATTTTGAACTTGTTAGAGGCTTGAGAACACTTCTCACTATGGGCAGAACTAAGCCAGGATCATCCTACTGTGTCTTTGTTCTTGAAGGGATACGCTAACATTTTTTTCCTTGTCTTGCCTCACTTCCCTGTGTCCATGACAAGCAGATAGACACCATTCTTTTGACTGTACATGCAGTGACAAGGAAGAGATGGGCAGGGCTCACCCACGGGTAATTAGCTTAGCTCAAACACTGGGAGTCAATGGGTAGTGTTAGTCTGCCTCTGCCTACAGTCATCAGACAAACTCTTCAGCAACTCTGAACGGTCCTGTGTGCTTGTTGTGACTCACTTTTTTTTACTGTTATGTTACCTTATCTATTTTTAGACTAAGATTAGCACTTAAATTAATTTTAAACTAAACCGCATGCACAAACCACTGTGGACATGCTTTGTTTTGCTGACCTACTTACAAGCATGTATCTCTTTAAAAGGATGTTGAAAAGCCTGATAATTCTTTGACCAGACACAACCATATCACTCTAAAGCTATTCAAGATGTATCTGTCTGATGACAGACATGGCAAAACCATGTGCTTTGCAAGGCCACTTAACTTTGATGTCTCTATAAAGCTCTGCAGTGACGATAATTGGCTTCACACATCATCATGTCTGTGTTGTATAAAGATATTTCAATCAGGAGAGACCAAATAAGGGTGAACAGTTATTTCTTTTACAAGCTTGCATGACTGAAAATTTGCAGTGTCTTTGTGATTAGACTCCATCGTGATGTCTTGGTGTACTTCAGGGGTACTGAGGGCAAATGTGAGATGGGATACCCCGCCTTGGAGTCTTGTCACTGGTGGTAATTAGGATGAGGAGTAGGCTTCTGAGCAGCTTGCTTGGACCCTGATGTGATGCACTAAGGTGCTGAGGAGGCCTACAGGATGAGGTGGGGGGACGGGGGAAGGGGGCAGACTCCTGAGTTGGACCTGGACACTGATGAGACAATTGGAGGTGCCTGGGGTGGAGGAGGGTTGTTGAGATCATGCAGCACGACACTGACTGTGGAGGTGCGAAGACGCGAAGACACGATTTAAAAATATGACAGCAACAGGATGATCGGCCCAACAGGTTTTGGCAGAATCTGTTTGGCTCGGTGCTGAAGTAAGTGTTCGCCCCTAATTAGCTGATGATCTGAATCAGCTGTGCAGGGAGGCAGGGTGAGGAAGTGAACAAGAGGTGACTGAATGAATATATAGGTCTTCCTGCTTGAACTTCCGTTATAGCTTCATTAAAATGCATTGTAACTCATACAGAACTAAATAGTCAAATAGGTTGTTAAAACCAAGTTAACACTAGTTAAAACTCAGCCAAAAACTCATAAGACTTATCCTAAGTCCAGTTTAAAGAAGTTAACTTGATTGAAACTCATCAAAAAACAGTTTAAACCCAGTTAAGAGGTAGACCCTGTAAAAGTGCCCTCCTTAAAAAGGGGATTTAAAATAGCATTAGGAGCTTTCCAGTCCAACCCCCTCTTACAGCTTGTCCCAGGGAATGGACACCCTTACTGAGAAGGCCTGGTTATTTCCATACCCCCCTTATAAGATTTCTACAAATCACACTATCACCCCATCCCCTCTTTTTGACCCACCACTGTACTTTTACTGTCTGGCAATTGAACAGCTTAAAGAGGCATAAAGCACCAGGCAGTTGTTCTAGTTTTGTTTTGTTACAGACAAAATGTTCAATAGGCAGAGAGGCTCTCTTTTAAACATATGTTTTTTGGTGCTAATTGTCTCCCAACTGGCACCCAGCAAGTATTGTTTGTTTTATTGATGTTCATTTTTATTCAGAGGTAAATGCAGTATGAACAAGGAAAGAAAAAACAGCTGAATTTTAGTTCAAGGCATTGTAAGCAAGTTTATTCAAAACCTCAATGATTCCCCCTTAAAAAAATTAGGCAAGAACAAGAAACGATCCACCAGGACTTTCTCAAACAGTTATATTTTCCTTTTTGAATGATCTCCATTGTCTGTAGATGGATTAAGCCCCTTCCAAAGAGATACTGGAGGTTTTCTGCAAAAAGTTCACTGCCCTCCATGATCTGAAGTTCAGCACAGTTCATTCCTCTGATAAGTGTTTTGAGTAATGCACAAACAAAGTGATTGGTTCAATATTTGCATACTGAGGATTAGAAACTGAAGAGCTTACTAAGTATCTCGTCTGCGTATTATACAATGATGTTTGTTGTTTGCTTTCAGTCTTTTGACACGGTCTTATTCATTTTTCTCTCCTCAGAAGACTTTGTCATAAGGCTGTCAAACGCTCTCCATAAATAGAATTGATTCCATGATTATGTCTCAGCCAGTGCTGGGCTCAGTTCCATTGCAGTTCAATCAGTTTGGCTGAATACCGAAGTGGAAAAAGCCACAAGGAAGGACAGGCGGCTGTCACATTGGCAACTTGAGGATTTTGGCTTTGACCAAGGTCATCGGTTGACCTTTAAATCCTGTGTTGAGTTTGTTTTATGAACAAACAATGCTCCCAGTATATGGAGAATTAAGATGCAAGTAAATGGGCTTTGCAGGAGTCTAACAGATTAAGCTCAGAAAAGGGGAAACAATGTCCATCTTGTCTAGGTAACATGAAAGAGAAGCAGCCTTTTTCATTTTACAGTGTGATTGTTGACATTATGGGAGGGTGCCCATCCATTTGGCAAGTGGTTTTGGACTTGTAGAAAGCTCATGACTGCATCAGTGGGAGTCTTACAAGGGCAACTGCAGGAGTCTTGAGCTTCATGACTATCATGTGCCCTCAGATCCTTTTACAATTGAAGAGAGAGCTGTGACCATATTCTGGACAATATTTTAAGAATTTGCAGTGGGTGTTGGGCTTATTGTCTCATCTTACTGATTCACTAACCAGACACTGAGGCCAAACTTGTAGGAGGAGAGGAGTACAGTTGTTGGACCAAAGAAACTTACATGATATGTGGATAGAATAAGAGTCGGAGATTCCAAGCACAAAGCCAAACTCTCTGGTAAAAATGGTGGACCCAGTGGTACAACACAGGGTCTTTATCACCATTGAGGATAGATCCATGCTTTCAAACATTTTAGTGGGTGTTGGACAGCTTGTCTCTTGTAACTATTTCATGGAGTAAATTTGAAGGCCAAATTCTGTAGGAGGAGAAAGCAAATATGTGGACAGGATCAGAGTTTGTGATTACAAGCCATTACTTTTGGATAAAAATGGTTAGCACCCATTCTGTTACTCAGGTTGTAACATGCCACCTCAAGGATTGAAATCAGTGCAAGGTCTCTTGGTTCGTTCCATTTGGTCTTTTCCAACTTTACCATCTCGTAACTGGAATGCATTTGCTACGACCCGGCTCAGTGGGGAAAAGGGAAGCAACGTAAATAAACCAGATTTTAAATGGTTTAAATTAAAGTTATTTATCATTAAAGAAAAAGGAAGTAAGCTTACATAATGAGGTCAAAAAGGGCAAACCAAGAAACCCAAGAAAACTAAAATTCAGAACCTGCAAAAACCTAAATAAACACAAAAGATAAATTATTCTAAACATAAACAGAATACTATAACACAACAAAACCAAAGAACAGTTAAACTATCGCCGTTTCCTCACAGGACCTCTGACAGTACAGCCATTTTATCTAACAAAGGTGGTTTAGCTAACAGATGCAGGCTCTGTTGAAAAAGCTCCCCCTCTGTGGCCTCTTGGTGTTCTTATAAAGATGAACTGCCATTGGCTCACAGGGCGATTGGCTGCCAGACACCTCTCGCAGCTGCTCCAAATCCACCTGACGATCTCTGCTTCCACATACACAGCACTCCGCAGACAGGTTAGCGAGAGGAGGGGACGTGGCGGCAGCTGTAACACCCCTCCCTTAAAATACAAACTTATATTTCATCGGTTTGTAGCAACCCAAAGTTTCCATCATTCACAAGTTCACATCAAAGAAATTAATCAAACTGTGGACTGAGCATCTGCTACCAAGTTTTCAGAACCCCTCTTATGCCTAATCACCAGGTTGTAGTCCTGAACCATCAGTGCTTGAGCCTCTGATTGTGGTTATACATACTGGAGTGGGTTATGATCAGTGAACACCTCCACTGGCAGAGAACTCGGAGTAACAGCATTTTACTGAGAACACACCAATATTCACCATTTAGGACTGAGTTATGCTTTTAGGCATTCATGTGGTTCGTGTTAGGCTGGTTGTATCTCCTCACTTATCATCAAGTAAATTTTAATGCCAGACTGGTACGAGGAGAAAGGTGAGATAGTAGGATCCAAAGTAGGGCTGAAAGATTTATCGTTTTCGGATCGCAGTTTCAATCTGAATAGCCTAACATATGATTAGTACATATTGTATGTGGGGTAAATGTCTATCTTTATGTAGTTTTAAAGGCTAGAATTTGCATTATTAGTATTGTGGCTGATCTGACTTAGAA
This sequence comes from Cetoscarus ocellatus, assembly GCA_037902135.1. Taxonomy (NCBI): domain Eukaryota; kingdom Metazoa; phylum Chordata; class Actinopteri; order Labriformes; family Labridae; genus Cetoscarus; species Cetoscarus ocellatus. The sequence goes on from JBAMNC010001198.1 coordinate 105,622, forward strand.
TTGGAAATGTTGTAGGTGTTTGCTTGGGGACTAGAGCTCCAGAGCAGCTACACCTCTATCCCTTGTGGTATCCAACGTAGCTTGGCTTTATAGCACTGCCTCAGAAACCAATAAGTGACATCAATGACGTGACACCCTTATATTTCTATAGATCTATGTAACTGATAGAAAGGGTTTGAGAACAGATTCTAGCGTCTAATTTGGTTTTCCTTCATAAAGTGGCAGAAACCACGAGGTTAAGCAGTCAAACAAGAACTTGGAAGAGAAACCACTGTTACTCAGACATGATTCAGATTAGGCATCTGATCTGGAAACCTTTTTGGCGCCATTCTCTCAGAGTTTTCTGTGCAAATACAACTCGAATGAGATCCCAGTGTAGCCAGAAACACAGTGGAAGTTAGACTGTTATCTCAGATGGTCCGGGAGCTTTCCAGGGTACCCCAGGAGGAACTGGGAAACCCAGCAGTGAAGAGGTGTGTCTGGACTACCTCTGTATGGAAAATTGATGGATGGGTGGTTTAGATTGGGAGTTACCGGCAAAGGGTGATGGGGACAGCATTACCATCCAACCAAAAGGACTTGCAAGCCAATATTTAGTTGTTTCATAGTAACCAATTTATTTTTATTATTTTTCATTTTCAAGTGTTTAAAGTGTTTTTTTCTTAATGCCAAGGCAGTAGTTCTACAGTCAGTAAAATGAGGATGGGCAGGGTATATCAAGGTGATTTTCATTTCTGCTCTTGATCTCTGCTCTTCTAAACAAAATGATTGAATTTGGATACAGATATTGGAGGATGTTTGTGAACTGGCTCAGAATTTAAGTTTTTGCACTGCTTCTATATAGAGAGTTATGCTGAGAAAAGTAGCATTTTACCTGGTAAAAGAATTTAAAAGCGTTTGCCAAATGATTCCATCATGCAGGGAAATTGCATTAAAAGAAGAAATACAAGCTCTTCTCATGATAAAATTAATGTCAAAGATCAGGGTTATAGATTAACAAAATAAATGTTAAACAGCTTTTGAAAAATGAGCTTGAGTTTGACACAAGATTGAATGAAGTTCTTGACATTGCAGAGGTTAAAAGTTTTGAAAATTTATAAATGAAAATATATTTAATAAGAATGCAGCTTCTCAGCAGTGTGTATTGGCTATAACTTGGTTATATGAGACCTACTGTGTCACAATATTGGTGACAACTAAACACAATATACACTGCCTGGCCAAAAAAAAAAGTCACCACCTGGATTTAACCAAGCAAATAGGTGCTAGCCTCCTATTGGATAATTACTGCATGGGCAATTATCTTTCAGCTGGCAACAAGTTATTTAACCCCAGCTGATGCAATGAGTAGCTCTCATTTCTTAAACAACCATGTCGAATGACACATCCTGTGGTCGTGGAAAAGATGTTAGTCTGTTTAAGTAGGGTCAAATCATTGGCATGCATCAAGCAGAGAAAACATCTAAGGAAATTGCAGAAACTACTAAAATTGGGTTAAGACCTGTCCAATGCATTATTAAAAACTGGAAGGATAGTGGGGAACCATCGTCTTCGAGGACGAAATGTGGTCGGAAAAAAATCCTGAATGATCGTGACCGGCAATCACTTAAACCAACACTACGTAGGTTTTCCACCCTAATATAATATTTCTAGAATCATTGTGATGATACATCACCTTACAAGAGGTTGAATGACACCTCTGTCATGGTCTGAGGGGGTCTGTATCACCTTCACTGGCACTAAGTAACTTTGATGTGGATGGCAGGAACACTTCCACATTAAAAAACTACACATTTTTACTGCTTTGACTGCTTTACGGCATACGTCACTTCCCCCTCGAGGTGAAAGCTAAACGTTGGGAAAAGGAGAATATAAAGCAGTTTATGAATTTTTAAAACAGATTTAATGAACAGAATTTAGTTTAAAGTAAATATGCACTTATTTTCCTAATGGCAATAGGGACCTCTGGCTCACACTCCTGCATAGTGGGTGGCTGTAATGCTTCTCTGATGTTGGATGCCACCCGCCATTAAACAAGAAGAAGAAAAAGAAAGCTACATGTAGTGTTGTTATTATGGTGGAAGCAGCGAAAAACCCGAAGAAAAGAAATGTTTATCAGAGGAGACGAAACAAAGAAGCTGGAGAGTAACAAGCTAAGTGCCCGGACAGGGATAAACACTGGCCTGGCATTCACTCACTGGCGTGAGCTGAAAGACCAGGCAGGATGTCCCTCCAATGCTAATTTAGCCCTGCTACTATTGGACTTGTAAGTACATGATGATTTATTCAAATAGAAACATGATCAGACTGTACCTTATCAGTCCACATGGTTTATTTGTCTCTTGGGACGTCCTGTCGGCTTGCTTCTTCTCCCTCTGTATGTCAACAAATGCACGTTGGTGTGAGGCACTCTGTTTTACGACAGTGCAGTTACACTCAACAACCACAGAGGCCCCTAGAGAGCTAAAAAGCCGGAATCTTACTTAGTGCTGCTTTAAGAGTTTGGCCAAATCAAATCGAAGAAAAACAACAGTAGAACTCATGGGTAAGTTTAATAGTGAAAGTAAGAGCATTTCCACACGCACAATGCGATTTATTCCATCAATGGATTTTTTTCTTCCCCAATGGCACGGGCGTATTCCAAGATGACAATGCCAGGATTCATCAGGCTCGAATTGTGAAAGAGTGGTTCAGGGAGCATGAGACATCATTTTCCCACATGGATTGGCCACCACAGAGTCCAGACCTTAACCCCATTGAGAATCTTTGGGATGTGCTGGAGAAGGCTTTGTGCAGTGGTCAGACTCTCCCATCATCAATACAAGATCTCGGTGAAAAATTAATGGACACTGGATGGAGATAAATCTTGTGACATTGCAGAAGCTTATCGAAACAATGCCACAGTGAATGTGTGCTGTAATCAAAGCTAAACAAAATATTAGAGTGTGTGACCTTTCTTTTGGTGGCGACTTTTTTTTTGGCCAGACAGTGTCTATTGCAGTGTTCTGAGCAGGGCAACATGACATGATTGCTTTAACTAATTTGTCTATTTATTTTTTTTAATTTAAAAGTATCAATAACTTGCAGTATTAAAAGCATGGAAATCTAAATATAGATTTTTTACATACAGCTGGTGTTTTTTATGTTAATCAGGGTCCCTCCAACATGTTGAAACTTAATTTTCTATCTCAGTGACAGAAATAAACATAATAAATGTAACACAGAGACATAGATTCAAATGGCTGAATGTTTGCTGCCAACTAGAGGCCTTTGGAAGAACTGAAAAACAATGTCTATAAATGTTGCACCACAAAATATTCCAGAATATTGGTATTTCTTTATTTTCTTATACACTTACTACTACTAGGGAGATATATATTAAGTTTTTTTTAAATGTTTCAATATGTTTTCGAACAAGTTTTTAGGTTTAGATTGATATAGATATAGTTGTTGATAACAAATAGCACTGAGTGCACCACCATTTTGGTTAATTCTCTTGACTGTGTGTTTGGCCCTCCTCACCTTTTTCCTCTCCACAAAAACTAATTTAAAAAACGCAGCATCCCACCTCATTCCCCATTTACTTACAACAGTCCTGTTGGCAGCATCAACATAGAGGGAAAGAAAGACTGGAGAAAAACTACTGAAGAGGAGGCTTCCTGTTATAATGAATAATAGTGGCTCAGTGATTTGTGTTCAGAATCTTAGCCAAGCAACAGAATTATGTTATTTTGTTGAGAATGCCAAAACTGGAAAAAAAAAAACTTAAGCATGATAAATCTTTTCCAACTTTCACATTAGAGATGTAATATGGTGAGCTTCAGCCCCAAAACTCAAGCTTTTGTAGACTTATGCATCAAAACAATCCTACTCTAAGTTTCATTAATCTGTCTTTTTTTTATTTATCAGGGTAAAAAACATTCAAGCTTTATATCGAAAAAACTCCATTCAGTTAAAAAATATCAATATATCAGTTTTGGTCCACATCCCCCATCCCTACTCATATCGTCTTAACCACCTTCCATCGTAAGAATGAGATGCTCAACTGTCTGCATAAGGATTTCTCAATTAATTTGTTAATTGACATTTTTAGGTACAATATTTCCATTTTCCCCCGAGATAATATTTTGTTTCTTAATTTGGGTGGAGTCCTGCTTTGCTCCACATCCATAATGCATTGACTCAGTTTTTTTTCATTAGAAAATGAATTAACAGACCACTTACGATACATCAAAATTTTCAAACTCTACCCAGCCCACGGGCATGTGGGCAAGGACATGCTTGGACACCAAATCACTTTTTGTTATCCATTAATTCTTATTCTGAAAATATTCTGTATTGTGAAAAATGTAGGATTCTGCAGCAGTGAAGCAGTTAAAGGGATATGCCACCTTTTTTTGTTTTCATGTCTTGTCTTAATCCTAAGTCCATGACGAGCAGATAGTCACCATTCTTTCAACGAGCAGAGCTTGCCCACCGCTAATTAGCTTAGCTCAAACACTGTGAGTCAATGGGAAATATTAGCCTGCCCACAGTCTTCAGATTAACTCTTCAGCAACTCTAAACAATCTTGTGTGCTCGATGTGACCTGTTTTTTTAACATTATAGTTATGTTACGTTATCTTCTGCTGTCATCGTATTATCTTCTTCTACTCCTAAACAGAAGCTTTGTTTTGTTGACCTAAAAAATTCCTAAATATGTAGACTATTTGCATTAAAGAATGGCTCACAAACAAACGGCTCACTCACAAATGCGAATTGGTTCTTAACTTCACTTAAAAGAGCTGTTCAAAATACTCTACTTGATCGCGAACGCAACATCTTTCGCGCGAACCACTGCGGAAGAATGGCTCACAAACAAACGGCTCACTCACAACTGCGAATTGGATCTCATTGTTCACTTAAAAGAGCCGTTCAAAAGACGCAGCTCATTCAGTAATGCCACATCTCTGCCTCAAACCACGGTGTACATGCTTGTAATTAGGTCAACAAAACATAACGATAATGTAAAGAAAAATGAGTCATAACAGGTACACAGGACTGTTTAGCGTTGCTGAAGGGTTTATCTGATGACTGTAGTCGGAGGCAGGCTAGCTATACCCATTGACTCCCAGTGTTTGAGCTAAGCTAATTAGTGGTGAGCAAGCTCTTCCTTGTTACTGCACACAGTCGAAAGAATGGTGTCTATCTGCTTGTCATGGACTCAGGAGTGAGGCAAGACAGAAAAAGAAAAAAATGTTGGCGTGTCCCTTTAAATGAAACTGGTATTTGCTACAATAGCAAAGAAGTGTGTTCTTTCTCATTTTATTTCTGAATCTGAAATGCATCTACTGTCATGCAGCACTGCCCAAGAGGATCTAAAGCCTGTTGGGATATTTGATCCCTCCTGTTGCATTAGAATTCACCCATCACCAGCCTGATAATAACACAACATTCAGCTCCCAGATCATGTAACACTTGTGGCTAACCGAGTAAAATCAACAGTTGTAGAGCCACAATGATCAAACAAGGAACCAAGAAGAGAAACAAGCCCGTGTCACATTGTAGCACTCCCACTTTCTAATCCCTAAACCCTGAAATTGTGCAGGATTACTTGGAGCCACACAGTATACAGAGACATACAGACGCCATTAGAAGGAGGTGATCACTGGGGACGAGGTAAGCTTATATGAATATATGAAAATCTCCTTATGGCTGCAGCCTGACAGCAATTTGAGCCGCAGCTTCCTCTCCCCTCTGGGAGCGGATAAGCCCAGCCGTGTGCTTTTTGATTGTGAGGCTTTGATGAACCAAATCCAGTGCACATGACACGTGCCCCCCTGCCATCATCTCATCACAGAGGTAGGGGCTGGGGCGCTCTTTTCTTCCTCCACTGCCTGCAGGCTTTTATTACACCAAGGTGCTCGGTGTGGCGATCAAAGCCCCCACTTTCCAGTGGGCTCACATTTACTTGCGGCTGGATTATTGATATTAAGATATCCCGGCATTTTCCCGAGGCTTATTGGCTTGTTAGAGGGGGGGTTTCTTGCTTTTCTGTCACTGGAGGGTGGAGTTAAGCTCTGATTGATTTCCAGACGGAGCCGACATAGTGCATCACGCGGAGCAGAGGAGGAAAGCCCATGGTAACCTAATAACGTCCTCCCCACAGTTAACGGTGATAACTGTGTTATGCAACATGGTGGCGGACTGTTTTATGAGAGTCAGCAGGGTACTGCCAGTCTGCTAGTTTAAGACTGAAGTGTGTTGAAAACCTCATTCCCCGGTTTGTCCCCATATTATTTCCAAGCATAAAAGGTTTTTTCTCCTATCCTTCTTTTTTCAGCAACACTGGGAAAATCCAAACCTTTGTACTTTATCTGAGCATTCGGCTCAGCTCCACAGACGTGTGTATTAAAACCTTATCAGCAGAGAAGTTCCAATCCCTGCTCAATGAGAGCATTTAGAGACGAGCCTCTTGACATTTTCATCACTATAATAAAAAAGGGACCATGGCATTTTTTCTCTGCTGACTGAGGGGTTGTTTCTTATGATCTTTATTTCAGAATTTTAACCATCAGTAATGAACATTCTGTTGCTTTTTAATGCAAATACAGAACACTGTAATTACCATGTCACTACAGATTTGCAAATTAACACTAAGCATTCTTACTTGTAATGTTCAAAGAACCAAAGAAAAGGCCTTTGTATTTTCTTTCAAGTGTGCCCTTGAGGCTGAAGTAAGGGTCTCCTCTATCTCTTTTTTCTCACTAGTCATTTATTCTTCTCTTGACCATTGTCCCTTTAATAAAGGATTAAAATGTTAAACAAAATGTGGTCATATCATGCTTTAAGTACAAAAATGTAGGGCAATTCAGACATTTAAAACCTTTTATCCTGGGTAGGCAATGTTGTCTAATCATCACCCACACATTGAGGATATTTGTTATATGGTAATGCATCTACCCACGTATTCTTGAAAATCTTTTTAAAACCTTAAATACAATTACTAGGGATGCAAGATATTATGGGTACAATATTGCTATCAACAAATAGCTTAAAAAGTCAATTATCTGTATCAAGAGCTACCAAAGTTTCTGCCAATATTTACAGCCAATGTTTTGGCCATTGCATTGCACAAGTATCTGATTAAGTATAGGCAGAATGTTTAAATGTACCAATATGATCCAACTCATCACCATTTAAACAAAATCTTGGCAATCAAAACATCATGATTAAGGGCAGCACAGTGGCGCAGCAGGTAGTGCATGTGCCTTACAGCAAGAAGGTTCGAACCTTGGGTCGTTCACAGCGCCTTTCTGTGTGGAGTTTGCATGTTCTTCCTATGCATGTGTGGGTTCTCTTTGGGCACTACAGCTTCCAGCCACAGACCAAATATGCATATGGCATATGCTATGTGGTCCAGATTTAAGAAAACAGTAACAATAGTTGAAAAAAAAACAGTTATAATGAAATATTTGGGTAATAGTTTAAAGTATTTAATGACAAAAAGATACTTGAAACCACAACAAATTTTACCCCACACATTATTTCATTTTGTTTACCTGGAAGACCATCAGGGCCAAAAAATAAAGTAAAAGCAGAAAGAAAGAAAGAAAGAAAAGAAAAGTAAAGGCTGAACTTGAGGTTATGTCTGAAAAAAAGTCAGAATTCTTTGGGAAAAAAGTCTAGATTCTTAGATTAGATTTAGTATTTTGGGGGGAAAAACTAAAAATTCTAATATTAAACTTAGAATTGTGCAGTCTGAGGGAAAAACTGAAATTCTATGAACAAATTTAGAATAATGCAAAAAGTAAGAACTCTGAAATTAAAGTAAGAATTAAATGGAGAAAAACAAGAATTTTATGAATGAAGTCAAACTTTATTTGAGAATTTTTACTTTAATCTTTGAATTCTGACTTTTGTAATTAAAATTTGATTTATATCTTAGAATTATGACTTTAATCTCAAGATTCGGAATTTTTTCTCGGTCATAAAACATTAAAAAAAGGTTATTTGCAATGGTTCTGATCCTCTTCTTTATAATGATAATCAAGGGGCCGGATGGAAAACTTTGAGGACCTGATGTGGCCCCTGGGCCACCAGTTGGTGATCACAGCTCTAGACAAAATAAATGTATATTTTGGTAATGGCAATAATGGGTTTGGAAATTGCAACTAATCAGATATTGGTAAGAAAAAAAACCAACTAAAAATCCCTGAAAATTCCTTTCAAATTCATTTAACATTTTTGAGTTTTCGTGCTCACAGTCAGACAAACAAAAAACAACAACCTCACTTTTGGAGGTAACCAATAACAATCAGAAATCTGATTAGACCAAGTTAAAATACAGTTAAAGCCAGTTAAACTCAGTTTATTGTTTATGATCGTAATACCTCAAGACTGCCAGGTGAGACTTGTTAAAACTTTGCACATGTGCTCTCTCAGACTCACAGGATAATTTGCTACCTTTAAGGTCAAGGTCGTAATGGACAGTGTTAAAGTCTTTTGATCCCATGGTCATCCGTTGTTTGTGTAATATCTGAGGAGCTTTGAGAAGTATCTCTGTCTAACTTTGCACAAACATCTTCTGTAACTAAAGGATCAACTGTTAAAAATACTGATGTCCTCGCCCTGAGGCCAAAGGTAAAGTTCATGCTTATAAGACTTCAACTAAGCACACTACCACCAAACCACTGTGGCCGTTCTTTTTGGCTCACCACTGTATTCCTCCTGTCTGGCTCCTTTCTGGCTCCTTTCTAACTCTGGTAGTTCTTGTTTTTTACAAAATCTGTGATTGAGCTTCTGGCCCGCCGATGAAAGTCCTGGCTCTTGTAATAATCTGTGGTACGCCTGACTTTGTGTCAAGTCAACATGCCAGAGAGGACTCACAAGTGGTCTGAAATACCCAGCAGTGTTTGGTTTGCCAGAGACGGTTGTTGGAAGCTGTAATGTTTTCTGTGGCCTGTGTTGGATTTTTAATGAAGGGTTTCTTTTACTGAAAAATACAAAACAGATAGGATTAGTCATTACAAATGATTGAACTTCATGACAAATGCATATTAGAATAAGAGAGAGATTTGTGAGTCCAAAACGAAGCACATTGCAGTTGCTAAGTGAACGCGAAGAAGCTGCCAGGGAAATGCGTTGTTCGCTCACAGTGAAGTCTCATTTCTTTTTTCTGTTTCTAAGACTTATTTCTGCAACTGAGCAGCACCTGAGTATGTAGGTGAGATGTGCAAATGGGTCTTGTTTTTTATTTATTGTATTTATTTAATGTTAATTTGTAAAGGGACAGTATGAAGCCTGAGAATGTTGCCGAACACTACAGCATTTATAGCCTTAGCTAATTTGCAATGCCTATCCCTAGTTGGGCCTTTAAGACGTCAAAAACAACAATAAATACTGTTGTAAAAAAAAAAGCAAACAAACAAAAAATGACAATCTCAGTAATTACAGGCAGAACAATTCCAAACAAATGCAAACAACACTACAAAAACAGGTAGAACAAGAAGCACATGATCATTTATGACTACAAATCCGAGTCCTCTTTAAAAACTGTTTCAGGTTGTGTTTAAATTGATTCCAGTCTGGATCCAGTTTGAGTTCTGAAGGTAATGCGTTGTACATGTTGATGCCCTGATCAGAGAACGCGTTTTGTCCCTGTGAGTGTTTTTTTATTGTCGTAAGAATGATTAGTGTTTGGATTTCTAAAAGAGTTTAAAATGAAAAGAACTTAGATTAATATTATTTAGATTTTTACCACAGAGAATCATCAATATCTTGTTACAAACATTTTTTGCTGAAAAACTGCCTCAGTGTTTCTTTTTATTCTGGTAAACACTCTTTTCAGACGTGCAGATGTGAAATGTTAAACTATGAAAGTCATTACAGCCATTTTGATGAGTTACACCTTGAATGTCTAATTATTCTTTTTGTGTTTTTTTTTTCTCAGATGCTGATGACTCTGGATGTGTGTTATTGAACACATCAAGAAAGGTAAGCTTAAAATGTATTTTATTCAATTCAATGCACTTGATAAGGAAAAAAACTTTATCACATAAATGGTAATAATACAGCATTCTATGAATATGTAGTTCATCACAATTCAGGTAAGAATCTGAGTAACAAATTATTTTAGGATAGGACTTAGTGCAGCACAACCCAACACCGTAGCATACTATAAAGGAGATTTGACTGCTGACAATATGTGGAGGGTTATTTAATGTCAGGTTCAGTATAATTAATTTTACTGGCAATTACTGATTACAAAAAGAAAGAAAGGGATTATAAAAATTATAAATATACTTTGCCTCTAATTGTGGAAAAATAATATCAGTAACTTGCTAGTTTGAATCAATGCCCTGGAGTTTGTTTGCAGTTATTTTCCACATACTAGATTGTCTATCAAATCCGTATTAATAAAATATTGTAATCCTAATAAAGATTGATTGATGACAGCTTAAGATACAAAAATGTATTAATTCAAATGATACAAATTAAATTTTTGTATCTAAAACTGAACTGTACTTTTGATAGTTTTTCTAATTTTTCTTGTACTTACTTCTGTCTGTAACTTCTAAAAGCCCTCTGTGGACAGGTTTCAATTTAGCATTCTGCTACAGGGTGCCATGTGGCACATCACCCTCCCACAGTTCCCTGCCAAATGAAAAATTTACCCACATTTAGCACTTGGCAGGTGTCAATTTTGGACCTTGTTACCAAGTAAACAACCTCGTTCATGTGTTTGGAGATGGTCCTCTGCATATTTTGGTTGTAATAAGTGTTTGTGTTACTGTTGCCTTTCTATCATCTTGTAACACTCTGGCCGTTCTCCTCTGACCTCTGGCATCAACAAGGCATTTTGGTCCAGTAAACTGCTGGATAATTTTTCTTTTATGAACCTATCTCTGTAAACCCTAGAGATGTGCATGAAAATCCCAGAAGTTTATCAGTTGCTTAAATTCCAAGGCCAGGCCAACTTGCACCAACAACACACCACAGTCAAAGTCACTTAAAGCAGGGTACAAGATTTGCTAAATCTGAAGAGATTATTGATCTGTTAGAGACCCCAAACATGAAGATGAAAAATCAGGCATTGAATAGTTTTGATAGTACTGTGTGTGGTGTGCTCCGATAATCTCAACACAGCACATTACACACATAACCGTTCTGTCCCACCACTGATTTAGAATCTAGTCCTCCAAGACAGAAATCTGATCAAACATGATCTAACAAAAACGAAGAAGAAATATAGCAACAACCAGAAAACGCAACATGCAACATGGAAGAGGACATACAAGAAGAGGGAATGATGGTGGTCTTGGGAAATCTTGAACTAAAAAAAAAAGAAAAGACTGTTGAAAAAATCCTGGAGACTGCGTGAACACGTGAGCTGGTCCTCCATTTCTGAGGTCCATCGAACTTTATGTTTCATGTTGGCCATGCTTGTTTGTCTTTTCACCTGCTTTTCTTGTTCCTCAGTCAGCTTGTTTCTTGATTGGCTACATTTCAATCCACGTCATAATTCACAGAGTCATGATCATGAGTGATGATTTTTGGTCGTAAATATTAAACAAGTTTAATATTTACAGTTGTCAGCAACGACCTGTTTTATTGCCGATTATTGGGACAAATTCACTCTTAACACACCTCAGACCACAGGATAATCTTATAGGATAATCTTATAAAACATAAGATGACGTTTGCCATCCTTGGCTGGGAAGGCGGAAAGTCGGGACAAAAACAGCCTGATAATCTTTATGTGTGTACCCTGCTTAAATCATCATTCCTCCCCACTCTGATGCTTACATTGAACTTCAGCAGGTTGCCTTAACCATGCCTACATGCCTGAATGCATTGAGCTGCTACCATGTGATTGGCTGATTAGCTGTATGTCTGACCAGCAGGTTAACATTTGTACCCAATAAAGTGGCCAGTGAGTGTATATTCTGAGTGGCTTCCAGGCGCCTTGCTGCACAGCCCTCTTAATGCACCGGCTGTATGGACTCCAGCTGCTGTCTTTGAGACAGCTAATGGAGATCCAAATAAATGAGGAATGAGGCTCCAAGTGGCACCCAGCCGCAGCCCGGAGACTGGCGCCTTGCTGCACAGCCCTCTCACTGCACTGGCTCCTGGCTGCTCGCTGGATGTGAGGTTAAGGATTTAGAAATCAGCGTGTAGATGTTAAAACACAACATGGAAGTAAAGAAGCTTTTCTTTTGTTCTGCTTTCTGGGCTAATTTGCTTTGTTTGATAGCCCACGGCGGAGTAGCATTGTCCATAGTTCATGCTTCTGCACTCAATTTTATTATTTATTATTATTATTATTATTAGTATTTTTTTTTAAATAAAAATCCAAAACACATTTTATTTATCACTGTGGGAGTTTCAGAGAAAGAAGAGAACATCAGTGGAGCTGCAGGGTAGATCTCATCTTACTTTATATACATGGAAGCAATGATGGATCATGAAAGGTGAAATAAATTATAAGACCACTTGCTGGGTAGTATAATACAAAAAATACACTCTATGGATACAAACAGAGGGGCTGTGAAGGGGGCGAATGTTAGGGACCATGACTGCTAGGGGCTCCTAAAAATGTTGTAGTATAAGCACATGTATTCATAGGTGTTAAAAGATTATTATTAAAAAATATTTTTTTAGTTTTTAATTTAGTTCATTATTATTTTAAGTATTTGCAGCCAGGGGCTGTGCAGCAAAGGGCCAGTCTCCAGGACTGCAGCTGGACACTACTGGATTTCAAGGTTGTACAGTAATTTCAAACTATGCACTTGATTGTTATGATACTGAAGGGATTATGTACAAGGATTATATACTGTGCATTGTATTCAGATTCATTGTGCAAGTTTGGTAGATCTTTAAAGAGAGCTGCGGTTGTATTCCCCAAAGCTCGCTCATTATGGGAAGAACTGCATAATTGTATCTCAGTCATACTGATTATCATTAGCCTTGACTTTGCTTATTTCATTATTTTAAAAGTAGATCAGACAAGAAAATTATTAAGTAACTCAATTTACTCCAAGTAGTCCCTGCCATGATAAAATATTTATTGCGTGAGAAATTTTAGAGATTGAAGTGATTAGAAGGAGCAGAAAAGAGTTTAGAGGGAATATTTATATAAATGACAAAGTCTTCCTCAGGCCTTGGTTATAATTAGGAACATGCTAAGCCTCATTACATCTGGGGAGGCCCTGTTCAAGATCAGAACACTTTTGCTTCTTATGTTTGCTCACAGACTGTTGCAGACAGCTGTGTAGTGCACATTTAGGATACAGCGAGGTTTGAAAACTAATCCTGTATTTTAAAGATATTCATGACAGCTGAATAGCTCTGCTGTCAGAATGAGTATCTCCTGTGGAACTGCTGCCTACTGCTTCATGCCACTTCATTGTTGGCTTGTTCACATTGTTCAGTGTCAGTTTGTTTCTGTGTTTTTGTTAAGGTAATGGCCTAATGATGGCAACAGGTGGTGTCTCTGAGTCCAGGCTGTCAAACAAAAGCAGACAAACAAATCTAGATGAGCTGCAGGAACAGATTTATTGGCCAGGTATTTTACAGGAGTATCCTGACTTTGCTCTCTATATTTGCACATTTAAACTTATTACCTGTGTGGTAATAAGTTAAAATGTGCTCACGCTGAATCTCAATACTTTTAAACCTGTGCTAAGAAGTAAAGTGATTCCGGACTTATCAAGAGAAGACAGTATAGAGAAAGTGTTGAGTCACATATCAAAGTGCCCACGTTTCCTGAAGGCATCATCATTCGAGGATGCTCTGCCATGCTGTCAGTCATAATCCCACGCCCTTCTCAAACGACGCCACACCCCCAACACCAGAACACATCCAACAGTTTGAAACTGAAAAAAAAAACCCTGAAAGTTAAAATAAGATCTGAAGGTGAAAAAAGAAATCAGAAACCAAAAAGAGTAGAGTTCAATTTGAAAATACTAATCCTGCAACTGGAAAAATGACACATCACATGTTAAATATATAACATGTAAAAAATGAAAATAAAATGTTTTATTCAAATAATTACAGAGCTGAATCAAAGGTATATTTGAACTGAAATAATCTTTTAAAGTTATTTTTAAATAGATTTAGTGTTTTAATTCAAGAACAAACATTGAAATTTCAGTTTCAAATTTTATTTTTTCAGTCTTTTTTTTTTTTCAATTTGCAACACTTTTGGCGGGGATTTAGCTCCATATATGTATAGCATAAACAAATGCTAAACTATAGGGGTGGGAATTGAAAAACCAATTCCAGTCAAAAATCAAGAAAGAACTCACTGAATCAATATCGGTTGCTCCACAAGTTAGGAAGATATCCAGTCACAGCTACTGTGGTTGTGCGGAAAGGTTGGATGAGTTAAGAGGGACATGCAATCGGTGGTGGGATAAGTTGTGAAATGATCCAGTCAGAGCTACTCTTTTTCCGAATTGATATATTCATGTAGAGCAGGTTTACTGTTTGTTGTCAGTTCTGGTATTGTAACTGAGATGCTCTGCCAGATAGCCTAAATAAAGGTGATTGCATTTCACACAAAAGTTGAATTTGTTTCTGTCATTTATTCATTCAATAAAGGGTTATTAGATGTTTTATTTTATCCAAGTGTAAAACATGACTTCATAAATTCAAGGAAACATTAAAAACGCCTTACACTTTCCACTTCATATTTTAGTCAACTAAATTTACAGTAGCTTTTGTCAACTAAAATGTTATGAAATTTCATCAACTAAAACTAGACTGAAATTTAAACTATTTAGATGACTACATTATAACTAAAACTAAAAGATATTTTAGCAAAAAGACTATAACTAAAACTACATTAAAAAGTGCTGTCAGAATTAACACTGCTCCACAAGAGTAAACATAATCAGTGCTGTTTTTTTCTCTTCATTGATTCAGGAACTACCTAGACATAGGCAAGGTTTGAAAAGTATTTCTTTAGCTCAGGTATAAAGCCAAACCTTAACAGTACCAAACCTTTTGAAACACTGCACACAATACAGCACAATAGGGCAGTGATGAGGAATAAAGATGCTGTGATAAATATAATAATAGTCGATTAAGTAACAGGTAGGTAAAGTCCAGGGACTGTTATAGTCATTTTGAGGCCCCAGGCAAATGGCAAATTGAGGGCCCTTTGAAGCTGTCGCAGCAAATGAAGAAAAACAGCCGTCCATTTTCCATCCCTGTTCTTTTTCCCCTTTTCCAAAGTCTCTCTCCACTGTCAATGAAGACAAAAAGCCCCAAAATAACTTAAAAGCCTTAGACATACTGGAACTCCCAGTGATTCTAATGTTTTTGTTGATCCATGAATTTCTCTCCAAATGCGGAGTGTTGAGTCTCAGTATGATACTCGTGATTATTCTTCATTTTATGGTCCTGTAGAGTTGATGGTAAGCCCTGGCCTCTATGTGTTTGCGTCTTGCTGTCTTAGTTTTTCTCTTTTTGTAATCAAACACTCTGCATCAGGGATAAAGTCTTCTTTCACAGGCAGACCTGTGTACTGTATGCAAATTTATGTTCCAGACAAACACAATAGCGTCTGATTTCTCTGATTGTTGCATGTTAGGAAAGAGAGGAAAGATGGCTCACAGAAATCAAATGTTGGCATGAGCACACCCAAGAGAGATAGTAGCATGTACCTTGTTAGTGGCAACTAGAAATCAAAATCAGACAGTCTAATCAACCTTTACTCCATACAATAAATGACAGACATATAAGATGATAAAGTAGCTGAATTAAAAGAAATGGACAACGGTAAGTCCATATGAGATAAGTGACAGAATTTATAACTTAAAGAGACTTGATCTGTCTTTAAGATATTTTGCATTCTCTCTCCTATTCTTATTCATGTTGTTGATTAGCCTATAAGCTCAACTGCATCAGAGGAGCATACCATATGGACATATGACTCTTGGACCACATTTAAAATGAGCATGTTTTAAAAACATTTAACAAAATTTAAAAGTCTGCTCTTGATGTCAAGACTCTTAAAAAGTTCCAGTTTTCTATGAATTTGCACTTGATCATCACATCGCATTATATTAGATTTTGAGCTTAAAGGCTTTTCAAGGTAGACCTAATAAGAGCCAATTTAAGAATCAAGCCTTGGAGAGAAGAAAGTTGCGCAGACATCATTTCAGGGAACCAGAGAGCAAGTCTCTAAAAGTACATTTAATGGAATAATTCAGTTATTTTACAGCTCTCTCTGAGAAGTTGTCTCAATAAACCCAAGTTTTACCTTCTTTTTCTTTCCAGCTGCAAAAATTCTGTCACTAGATTTGATACAAGCAGCAGACTAGTTTTCTAGTTGAGCTGATTTACTCTCACATTCTTCCTTGATTTAAAACTTCAGTTGCTGAACAGTCCGGGGTCTCCGTTGTCATATTTTGTGCTTCATAATCCGCCACACAACTCTAACGGGAGACCTGTCTGCACTGCAGGCAGGTCAGTCCATTACCTGCACCCTTTTACAACAAAATTATGCTGTTGAAACACCTCCAGATTGTGGATTGGCATCATCTTGCTGAAAAAAACAGGGACGTCCCTGAAAAAGACGTCACTTGGATGGCAGTATATGTTGCTCCACAACCAGTATATACATTTCAGCATTAATGGTGCCCTCACAGATGTGCAAGTTACCCATGCCATGGGCACTAATGCACCCCCATACCATCACAAATGTTTTTTTAACTTTGCACTGATAACAGTCTGTATGGTCCAGAGAAGTCGACATTGTTTCTGGGTGTTGTTGATATATGGCTTTGGCTTTGCATGGAAGAGTTTTAACTTGCACTTATAGATGTAGAGGTCAACTGTGTTAACTGATGATGGTTTTCTGCTGATGTGCAGAGATTTCTCCAGAGTCTCTGAATCTTTTTTTATGGTATTATGGGCTGGACAATTATGAAATCCCCAAATTCATTCCAATTGTAAGTTGAGAAACATTGTTCTCATTTGCTCACACTGTTGTTCACAATGTGGTGAAACTCGCCCGGTCTTTGCTTGTGAATAACTGACCCTTTCAGGGATGCTCCTTTTATTTCCATTTATGACGCTCAGCTGTTTCCAGTTAACCTGTTCACCTGTTCACCTGTTAAATGTTCCAAACAGGTGTTTTTGGAGGATTCCCCAATCTTCCCAGTCTTTTTTTGCCCCTGTCCCAGCATTTTTGGAAAATGTTGAAGGCATCAAATTCAAAATAAGTGAATATTTGCAACAAAACAACAACAAAGTTTATCAGTTTGAACTTTATAACTTGAACAATACCTTGTCTTGGTAATGTATTCAATTTAACACATTTCACACAGCATCCAGACTTCATTGAAACTGGGGTTTGTAGATCAGTGTCCTCAAAAGCAAAGTGTTGTTCAGTGTTTGAGACCATCATAACACGAACTGAAGAAAATACTTTTTTCTAAATCCACAAGCTTGGAGCAAGACATTAGATAACATAAGTTGTTGCTTGAATCTGCTTCTCAGCTTGACATATTTTGCTTTAGTATGTTTATATTTTAGTTTGTATTTTAGTTTGTTCTGGCTTGTTCCTTCCAACAGCTTGCCCAGATCTTTCACTAATCTTCTTTTTCAGTATCACTGTTCTGTGTATTTGCTCTCTCCTTCTGTTTTTATCAACTTCCCATGATCACATCTTCACTGTACTGCCAAGATCTGTGCCGTGGATCTGCTTATTTACTATTGCTTATAAATAGACTTGATCTTGATATGTTTTTGCTAGAGCTCAACAGCTTTCACTGTATTAATCAACCATTCAGAATATTTTTTAGAAACAGAATTTCTTTATTTTATGATAGTATGGCTTAAAATAGACCTAAAGCAATGCAAAATGACTGTATTGTACAACACACCTTTTAATATTTTAACTGTAACTGACAAACAACAGAACAAAAACCTTAAACATTCAATCAGACTTAACAAAATCAAATGTATTTCTGGTACCATACACAGTTTCCCCTCAGGAGTTTTTGCTGTGCTGCTCTTTTTTTTGAAAGGATCAGCAGGGAAGCCACTCATCTTCAGAATTTCTGTCAATCACTCGATCAATGAAACCAAAGACGGGTGGGTGCCTGGGCTCTTAATCGAGCTGTGTTCATCCCTCTGTCCATTCACCCGTCTCGCAGGTGATTCTTAGAGACCAAATATGGATGGACTTGGAAGGGGAGACTCTAACATCTCAGCTGTGTGTTAAGCTGTTTAATTAAACTCCACCATTTGTCTCAGAGGAGGGAATGGAGGAACTCCAGCTTAGAAATGAAGGACACCGCCACTCTTGCATTTTTTAGTTAAATCTAAAATACCATATGTAGCAGTATAGCATGTTACCTAGTTTTTTTTTTTTTTTAATTATTAGTGATGATGGTTAGGTATGGGGACAACACCGCGATTATAGATTCTGCTTATCCATATAATTCTGTATTGATTCTTGTGGATGATCTGTCAACCTCTGCAGATTTTCAGTGTCAACAATATTAAACACATGGCACTCCAGATTACTCAAAGCACAACTGCATTTGCGATTGTTTCGGCTATTATTGTGCATGTTGTGCTGTTGGCATAATGTTGTTTAAAAGTAAGCCTCAGTTCAAACTGTTACTGTTGCTTGTCTGCAATGATTACTTCATTAATCCTCTCCTCATGACTGCCACTGGCAAGAGCATGACATCAATGTTTTGCAACTTATGAAAGAATAATAAGGGAAATGCTGACCATAAAGGCAAACATTATTGATAACTCTTTCTAGGTCTTCAATTGGAACCAATCCTTGATTCCAGTCCCTAATGATGGGCTCACCAAAAGGCTTTTTAAGGATTGAAGTTACATAGTTCTGCTTTTACTCTCACTGTCCTGTCAAGCAATTTTTTACAAACCCTTTAAAACAATTCCTGGATCCCCATTCGGATTTGGATCACCTCTACAATCTAACAAATTCCTTCTTGTGCCATTGACCAACATTCCTGGAAGAAGTACTCAAATTCTGAAAGAAATTTTTGAAAGAAATTTTTAGGTTTATTTTCTGTAATTATGTCTGTAAAAATCTGATTAAGCATCACAAAATGCATTCTAAAAATATGGACATATAAATAAAGTTTATACTTGTATAACTGATTAATTCTCTATTAGTTTAATTGAAGAAAGTGTCTTCAGAAATCTTTAATTTTTCCATATCCTATTAAATTAAGTATAACTTTTATTTTAGTTCTGAAATCTTTGTGTTCCTGTAATCAGTTCATTTTAAAGCATTACTTTTGTTCTACTGATAAAAGTAAAAGCATTCTTTATTGATAAGAGTCGTACAAATTGTAAAGCTCTCTAGTGATGACTATAGGGTTAGTGTGGAGCCATCAGTGGCTTGGTGAGTTGAGCCCAGTTAAGGAGACTCTCACTTTGACAAGTTCAAAACCAGCTCACTGCCTGTGCCGAACAATTTCCACCTGTTTTTGCCCTTCTTTCTGACCCGATTCACTGTCTGCTTTCTTTCAAAAATGGCACAAAAAGCTCCCAAAATAACAAGAAAAGAAAAAAGATCATTGCACTGGTCTTGGTAACCAGAGTTTCCCATCCATGGTCAGACATTTCTCTTGTTCTCTCTTCTACCTGCAAAGCAGAGTAGAAACGCTGCTTTGAACATGTCCTTGTATTAAGAGAGAGAGATGAACAATGCCCTCTGGTTTATCAATTGGAAATGTACAGAATATCTTATGGTTTTTATGGATTTTAAAGAAAATTCTAAAATGTTTAGAAAAAATAATGCAGTGGACTACTGAAGTATGATCTAGTGTGGGAAACACTGACATTATCCACTGCTGTATCTTCACTAGAGACCTGATGTTTTTATACTTTTATTCAAAGATGTGATGATGTGTGTCAGAGATTGGTGTCTTTCACTACAACAGGATTGCCTTAAGGAGCTGTGATTCTCCCACTCTTTGCCTGCTGGACTTTATTGAAAAAAAACAACAAAACTTTAATTCGTATTTTGAAAGCCTAGGTACTAAACCTTGAATTTTTGCGTTCTGTGAGTTTCCAAACTGTCCAGGATGTCATATTAGTGAGGTGCTGTGCCAGTGTTTGACAAGTCTTTTTTCTTTATTATTTTTCCCATCACAGCATGACTGGGAATATTGACATCTTCCTGCAGAGCCAGCACAGTCGCTACATCAATGAAAAATACAAACAGAAAAAATAGTCACAACAGTGGCAACAAAAGACTCAAATACATGTTGCAAATTGACTAACATAGAGCAAGGGCAGTTTAGTTTTTGTGCTTTATCAACCTTTTATCAATGTTAATTGCTTGGTGATATGGGTTAAAAAATCGCTCTGCTATATATCCAGCTGAATGTCAGTTCACGACATATTCATATCTTTGTTCTGTAAAGAAACAACATATGGTTGCCACAATACTAAGATTATAAACCTTGTAATGATTGCATGCAAAAATCACATTTATTGATCCTAATTTAACACAAAGACAACAAAATTAACACTGTCAAAAATGTGCAAAATCTATAAAACCATATCTGCAGGTTGATGTGAGATTGTTCAGTACTCTTTAATTAGGTTGCTTTTAGATGACATCACATCACTGCAGAAAAACCCACGAGGGGCAAGAAATTCTGCTTTGTTTTTTTTTTTAAGAAATAAATGCTGTAAAAATGACTATGTTTTGTATCACATAAGGCTGTGTTGATGGGTAAAATTTGGAAAAACATGAGAGAGCAGCAGGATTTGACTAGAATCCTGTACGCAGTGACAACTTCCTGAAATGTAAAGCCACTATCATTTAGCTAATTAACTTGTTGGAAGTGTAAAACATAACTTAGCACAGCAGAGTCATTCTGCAGGTTGTGTTATGCTGATAAAGAGGTAAAGTTTGGAAAAATATAAACCTGAGGTTCTCATGCAAATGCACTCACCAGCACAACAAGACTTGATGCTGCTGTCAATCCCAGGATGCTGACCTCAAACAAAAAGTTGTGAAGAGTCTTATTGTCCATCATTCAGCTTCACATGTAGTCTGCAGTCTCTTGAAAATGAGAGGCCACATCTCAAGTGGCTTACCTTTAACAAATTTAGATTCAACAAAGAAAAATATGGCACTATATAAATAATTAATTAATTAATTAATTGAATCTGTATACAAGAGATGAATGTGATGAGGACAGATTTATGATCTGGACGTCCATGGGTTTGTAGCTATCATAAATTCTTAATTTTAGTCCCTTTGTCTCTGCCTAGATGGATACATCTCTGGATGTATGTTTGTATGAATATATTTATTATATGCATTTGTATGTATGTGTATCTATAAAATGAAGAGTATGGCTTCCGCCTGCTCTATTGTAAAGTGCATTGAGATAACACTTGTTCTGAACTGCCACTATACAAGTAAAAATAAATTAAGATTGATTAAAAAATGCTCCTTTAATTAAAATAAATCAAATCATATTACTCACATGCACTTAAAATTCAGATTTGAAGATCTTGTCATTAGAGACAGTATATAAGAGTTTTTTTCAGCTTTTTCAACATTGCATTAATTAACAAATGGAATCAGAAGAAGCCAATATGGTCTTGGAAATCAATCAGTATATCCTAAAAATTCTACATATTGTTTGGTATTAATCATAATTTGGGCCCAAACTATTCAAGCATAAAAATTGTATGCAACTTTGAGTCAATCCTTTTTCCTCTTCTCTGCAAAACCACCCTGGTCTACTGGGTAAGCACATAAAAACATCATCAGAAATATTTCAGATGCTGAAAGATTTCTTTTTTTCTCAACAGTATGTGAAGCTGATGAACTTCGAGGAGGAAGTTCGGGCGCACAGAGACCTGGACGGCTTCCTGGCGAGAGCTACTATCCTGCTGGATGAGACAGCCGCCTCCTTGGATGATGTTCTGAAGAGGATGCTGCACCACGTGGGCCAGGACAGCCACATGTCAGAGCCCGGCTGCAACTTCGAGGAGGTGATGAGCTTGCTTTTCACCGACGCGGGCGCTCAGGAGGTCAACGGTAAGCAGAACAAAAAAGCTGCAGACGTGCATGTACAAACCAGGAAAAAATGTGTGAAAATACGGTTAGGGACACAACACAAATAGAAGGAGCACCTGTTCCACCTGTGCCTGCCCACGAAAGACAGAACCCATGACACCCGACCTAAAACCATCTGACGTCTGCACATGTCAACACCTACCTGAAAAATAGCTTCACCCCAGGCTCAAGACTGAAATGTCAGCTTGGCTTGAGAACGATTCAAGAAGCTTTTTAGACCCAAAGGAGAGTTTGTGATGTCTGAATCGAGGCTGTCTCTTTGCCCCCTAGCTTTTCTCTATTCTTCTTTTTCTGCTGGACACAAATAGAGCTCAGTGTGCTGGATCCTGTTTGCTACATGGTGCAGACATCAAAAGTTTCCCAGGGAGGCTGTCAAGTGGCTGTCCTATACATAAGGTCACAGGCATGAGGCACATGTCTCTATTGACCAGACAGACACAGGACAGAGACCAGTCCTGTGTCATTCTCTCTCAAGACCAAGTTGTTGATATATTTTTTTAAATGTTGAAGCTTACCTTGTCATGCAGATAAAATAGAAAGAATTCTAACCTCAATATAATGACTTAACAAGCACTAGGATCTGGAATTAACACCCACGAAGCACCAAATACAGGCATGTATGATTACATGCTGACCAAATACATATTCTGACCACTTCTTTATTTCCTGATACAGTAAAATGGTCTAATCCAGGGGTGGGCAGCTTTACTATTAAGAGAGCCACATAGATTTTTTTTCAGTGCCTGAGGACCACTCTGTTACATATTGTCAGCACTCTTATACCCCTTTCAGACTGGCCGAAAAACCTGTTTAAACCCGGTAACAATGGGCTCCTGTCGGCAGTTTGAAAGGGTTTAATCGGCATTTCGACCCGGTCGACTTACCCTGCAAGCGACACGGGTTTTTATCGGCTCGCCTCCGATCGGCTTCAGTGGGAACATCTCACCTGGGTTGACCCGCTAATTTACGTCATGACGTCGGAGTAACGTTCCCACGGCATAATATCACTCTGTCTGTAACTTACGCGACTATTTGCCATCTCAGCAACAAATTCCATCTGCCTTTGTATCATCAGCACCGAGTTTGTACATTTTTAAAGAGGGACAAAAGTACAAAGTACACTAAACCGTGTCTACGGCCTCCATGCTCCTTTCCATTGTTTACATGGATGTTCTTTGCCTTGCAGATGATGTCATCAACGTGATGACATCAGGTTGATGTACCAGAGGAAAAAAAAACAACCACGCAGCTCGTCTGCTGCCGATTAGACCCAGGTCTGCTGGCAGTGGGAAAGGAGTCACTTGCCGATAGTTAGCGGGTTAGCCCGCGTTGAAAAAACCCGTGTTGACCTGCTAATTTCAGCTTAAAAGCGGTATTAATGAGAAAAAAATATATAAATAAACAAAAAACAACAATTTACAGCTTCAAAAATTCCTTATACCAACATTATTATATTTTAACTCTAACACAATTAAAATTCCATGATTTAATTACATTTAACTGAAGCCAATTTGAGCTTCTTTTTAATGCAATAAAAGAATGAATGTTTGCCAGTTTTTAAAGCAAAAAAAATTACCTTTACAATTCTTTCCAAATATAGTTTTTCTAACACTATATATTTTATTGTATTGCCTCATAACAGATATTTAGAGACATAATCATAGCAAAGTAAGTTCATTAATGACTAAGAAAAAACAAAACATGTACTGGCAATCTATACCTTTCCTATTTTTTGCATCATATAGTACTGTTTTTCTTCATATTTACGATTTTTTTTTTTTTTTTTTTTTTTTTTTGGTTTCTTTTTGAAAATGATTAACGGGTCACATTGAGTGAGGTGGAGGGCCGCATGTGGCCCCTGCCTGCCAGTTGTCCACCCCTGGTTTAATCCGTGGAGCATGAGATGTAATATACTCAATTAAATGCAATGAAACACTTATGTGAAACAAAAACACCATTCATTATTTTGGCAGGTGTAATATATACGTTTGACGTCATGCTCTTGTCAGTAAGGTTTCTATCTTCCCACCACCTCAGCTGTGAGTCAGAAAGTTGATTTGGACCCTACACAACGCACATAAAACAATTTCTAGGCAACCAAAAAAGGGTTATTTTGGTTTAATTTATCAAAAGTAGCAAGTGAAGTCCTGTCAACAGATCATTGTATAAAGGAGAGAGTGGAGGACATTGCAATATTGTCTTGATTTACTCCTCCAAAACATTGTTCTTTTTAATAGATACATGGATTTTTTTTAATACAGTTAATGATCAAAAAAGAGAATATGTTGTTTTGCATTAGATTTTTTTGGACTTGACAACATTGATCGGAGAAAATAGATAATGAACATAATATGGTAAAAAATACAAGTCACAACAAGCACACAGGACCATTTAGAGCTGCTGAAGAGTTTATCTGATGACTGTAGGCAGAAGCAGGCTAACGCTACCCATTGACTCTCAGTGTTTGAGCTAAGCTAATTAGCGGTGGGTGAGCTCTACCTGTCTCTTCCTTGTTACTTGCACAGTAAAAAGAATAGTGTCTATCTGCTTGTCATTGACTCAGGAGTGAGGCAAGACAGGAAAACAAAAAATATCCCTTTAAAATAGCATGTCATGGATCCTTCAGGTTTTCTACTCATATGTCGGCATACAGATCTCTGTCCCATTAGTTGAGTCTCTTCAGCACAAGTCCTTAAGGCTGAGAGCAAAGCCTCTCAGCTAAGGCGAATCTCCTCAGCCCATTAGAGCAGGAGAAATCCGCCCCCTTACATAACAGTTCGAAGCCATTGTTGAGGCTACAAGCTATACTGGACTCTGCAGTCACCACACTAATTATTTAGCAAATCAAACCTTTTTTTTGCAAAATGGAGACATAAAAAATTTGGGGTCATATTTCATTTATATAATTAACAATGTTCTGCAGTTGTAGGATAAGGTTTTGGTTTTTTTTTAACAACAATAAGAGCATGTGGAGGTAATAGTAGTCTAAGCACGGCCTGCCATAGTCACTGTCTCGGGTGTTTTCCTCCCTGTCCGCAGTTGTTGATGGTTAGTCGGAGGTGGGTGGTGTGTGATGCTCACCCTGCACAGCCACCTCTGACAGATCGGCGAGGTGATAATTGACTTCTGTCATCGATCACTCACTTAGCTTTCAAATGGCTCTCACAGACTCTCGAGCTGCAGTGGCTGCTGCTGCTCCACTGTTTCTCTCCCAGAATATCCCACAAAGAGCCAAAGGAAAAAAAAATTTTTTCGCTGTGGCTGCCATCTTAAGTGAAAGCCTTCCTGCACAGGTTTGAGCTGTCAGGAAATTGTTTGAAAATCAATTGAGCTTTCAGGGGTTAGACTATGTTTGACTTTGTATAAAGCAACATGGACAAAAAGGAAAAATGTTTT
The DNA here is from genome assembly GCA_037902135.1 of Cetoscarus ocellatus. Classification (NCBI taxonomy): domain Eukaryota; kingdom Metazoa; phylum Chordata; class Actinopteri; order Labriformes; family Labridae; genus Cetoscarus; species Cetoscarus ocellatus. The sequence continues at coordinate 131,102 of JBAMNC010001198.1, forward strand.
TAAAAGGTGCTGGTTCTTTAAATTGGAGCTCTTGGTCCATGCAGGTACAGGGCAGTATTTGCCTTTGGTTTTAAAAACATTTAAGGAGTTGCCAAGACAAAATTCCCACCTGATTGCCATTGCAGACCATGACACTTTTTAATACATAAATCAGGAATTACATGAAAAATGTGCACACCATGATGTAAGAAATAAATCACATGTGCATATAGACTTGAAAAGGTAACCCCACAGTATTTATCAACAATATTTAAATGATTTGATACCAATTACTGCGAGATACAGGTTGCCTCAGTAGGTTGACAATTTTAAAAGCCCATGGACAAAAAAACAGACTGGTGTCAAAGAGCACAGTTATGCAGAAAAAGTGGGTGATTTAGCTCTGTAACTTATCAACGTTCAATAAGATTGTCAAGTCACCTTTCACTACTAAGCTGATAAATCATCCCCATATTTTTCTGGAATTTCTAGAGCTACATGACATTTTGTATTTGATATTTTCTTTTTGTTATTATAACTACAGTACAAGTTTAATGATAAATACTTCATGGACTTTCATGGAACTTTTCTGCACAATTACTCCAGGTAAATCTGACCTTTTGGTTTTTTAATATGTCCAGCTTAATATGTATTTTTCTGGCTCTACCATTTGTAGATGTGCTTCTTGATTGAGTTTTTGAAAGTTTAATATTTGGATTCAAATTTTTATCCAGCTTCCTAACATCAAAATTAATTTTAAGGGGTTCAGGAACATTCATAATGCAACTTAAGTTACCTGATTAGTGGACCTGTTCCTGCGTTGCTTTTCTGGTCTTACCATTGAAAGTCTTTTTACAACAGGTTATATTTTCTCAACCACACCATCATTACTCAGAAAGCTTATTAAGGGCCTGTGTCAACATATGCCTTTTTATTTTTGAGCTTTAAAGGGATAAGCCAACTTCTTTTCTTTTCTTTTCTTTTCTTTTCTTTTCTTTTCTTTTCTTTTCTTTTCTTTTCGTGTCTTGCCCCACTGCTGAGGCCATGACAAGCAGATAGACACCATTCTTTCAACTGTGCGTGCAGTAACAAGAAAGAGATGGCCAAAGCTCGCCCACCGCTATTTAACTTAGCTCAAACGCTGGTAGTCAGTGGGTAGTGCTAGCCTGCCTCTGCCTACAGTCATCAGATAAACTCTTCAGCAACTCTAACTGGTCCTTTGTGCTTGTTGTGACTCGTCTTTTTACTGCTTATGTTACATTATCTTCTACTATCATTGTGTTATCTTCTTCTTCTCCTAAATGAGCTGTTCTTAAATGTGCAGGCAATTTGCATTTAAGATTGGCTTGCAAACGAACGGCTCACTCACAACTGCAAATCGGTTTTCATCGTTCACTGAAAAGAGCTGTTCAAAAGACTCAACCCTTTTGCAAACATCACATCTCTAGTGCAAACCACCATGGAGGTAGGTCAACAAAACAAAACCTCTGTTTAGGAGTAAAAGAAGATAATATGATGATGATAGAAGATAACGTAACATAACGTGGTTAAAAAAAACACACTATGCTCACTATGTGTGTTGTGGCATTTTTGCAGAAATGCTCTGTGAATAGGGCTTCAGAAGGTGAAGGCTGCCATGCAAAGTGTCTATCAGTATTAAAAGTGTAGTGTGTAGAAGCTGGCAGCATTTCACAGAACAGAGAGTGAATATAGGATATAATGTTTCTATTTATTTTTAGGTCCGACAAAATAGGTGTACAATCATCCCCATGAAACTTTCATTTTTCTTTCTATTAAGTTAGAAAAAGCCGTACTTTTAAATTATTTAATCTCCTAAATAAAAAAAATATGAATTAAAGCAGGCAGTTATCATTGGTGCATCCCCATTAATGTTTTATCAATTGAAGAATCAAAACCAATACATTGCCTGGTATTTTTCGGTAATGTGCAACCAGAAATAGAGCTTTGAATGAGTTGCAGTTCAGCTTTCACTCAGAGGAAATACATTAGTAATGGGCTAATAGTAGATGAAAATTGGGTAATAATTAATTGCATTTGGGTGATATAATAAGTCCCAAATTATGCAATAAAAAGAAAAAGATTTACTGTATAAAACATGCAAATGAGCAAAGCTACTGTAGATGTTAATTATATCTATTAAAGGATGCAGAAATATTTACTAAATGAGACATAGTGGTGCCAGTCATAATTATGAACAGTTAATTAGGTTTTCTAGGATGTATTTATGCCACATAAAGGCGACAGTCTGTTAAATCCAGCAACCTATGATTTTAATATGGTGTTATTTGTGATTTAATTAGAATTTAGATTTTGAGATGCTTGTTTCCCAATAAATCACTCAGAGTAAGAAACCCCACACAGCATGTTAGTCCCACATTAAACTCTTATAACTTCACACATGAACCGTCACATGGCAGCTGCGGGAGGAAAATTTCTCCAGGAGGAGGAACAAAGGCTCCTCTCCGGGGAATACATTCATATTGCACGTAAGTATGCTATCATAGGGAAATATCTCTTCAGGTATTAATTTCTGCCATATCTACGTTCGCGGCACCATAGCGAGGCGATACGGCCAGCGAGCGGGCCAGTTCATTTGGAGTATAATACTGTACAGCTGTGAGATAAAGGGAATAGGGCGAGATTATAACAGGCACAGGGAGAACAGAGAATTACAGAAATGAAAAAAGATGAAAAGCCCACGGAGATAATTAGTCCTCCACCAACTTGCACAAGAGGAGTTGATTTTTTGGAGGTGAACTTGTGCTGGGTTTGTGCTTTAGTTTGTCTAGGGATTTTGAGATGAAGCTGTGTGAACTTCTTGATTTACAGTGTTATTCCAAACTGTTTCTATTGATTTCTTGATCCATAAAGTAGTTTTATCATTTATTAACCTAAATATCCTGGTTTGGATTTTGTTTGGGTATGTAAATATATCAATTTCATAGGTCAGGCTCAAATTAAGCAAACACAAAACACTGGTGCCCCAATAAAAGACGAAGTGTTGAGTGACAAAACTCCTAATCTCAAGTATGCCGTATATGGTACTCATAAATAAATCAGAATAAATCAGGATTACGGAGCCCCTTTGGCAATCCTGGTTGGTAAATGGGAGCCTCCCTTTTCTGTTGTTTTGGCCCATTGGACTCATGTCACCTTGTAGCGACACTGCTTGGGGATGAGCACAGGTGCAACACAAAATCTCACTGCCCACCAAACTAACTTTCACACAAATAACCTTTGTCTTATCTGGTCTACCACATGCCTATTACAACCCTTAATTTTGCCCAAGGCACTATGAAGACCAAGCCAAAACCTCGAGGCACACCAAGTGCCAATATAGTCACTCAATAGTTTGTGTTAAGGTGCGTTCACACCAAACACGACCTGGGTGACCACTTTCCATGTTGAGTCAATGCACAGCCGCAATGGGGCGGGGCCAACCCTCCGGCGATGCAACAGACGCGATCTGGGCGACCTGGTTGCTCTGGACGCCTGACCAGGTCATGTTGCTCGGTCGCCAAAGTTGAAAAATTTGAACTCTTCAGGCGACATTGCGTGTGGCTGTGCCACGACAGCCAATCAGCGTTGTGTGGGTGAGTGACGACACCCGTGACAGGCTGTTTTTATTCCGGTTCACAGAGTGACAATCCATGTCCGTGTGGGAAACAGTAAGTTAGTGAGGACATTAGTTCCGCCTAGATGGACCGCAGAGAACTCACAGGTGATGCTGCTGCAGGGCCATCAGCTGCAGTGTTTTGTGGTTGGTAGGTGAGTGAAAAGGATACAGTTGGAGTAATGTTAGCTAATACATATATGATATGATATGATCGTGAAACTCCATCAGACATGATGTCACTGAGCGACGGTGACCAAAATGAGCAATTTATGGACAGGCGACGTGATCTCGGTCTCCAAGTCGTGTTCAGTGTGAACGCACCTTTACAGTACCTTATCAGCTGTACATGTTTATCCATATCTACTTATGCCTGATAGAAATTGTCAATCAAATATTTTATTTAGTAAATATTTGGCCTTCGATATATTTGAGATTCCAACTTAAAAAGATGTAGCTTTTTCTTGATATTACATTTTAAACACATCACAATAACAATTCATTAAAAATTCATCTTAGATAAATTTTTCTCAGCCAACCTTGTTGTGTAAGAAAATCAATTTTTAACCTCAAGATTTAACAGAAATTTGGTAAGTATTTCAACAGGACTAAGTTATCAGAGTTAAAAAAAAATTCTCATGCTGACAGTCAAATGGTGGAGTATTTTGGTTTAATTTGATAGATTATGCTGACGTGCTCAGAGCTTTTTCTTTTGCAAGAATTGAGAAATATTTGTGCATCAGTTATACAATAAAATTTTACTATGTCACAGGACCAATTACATTCAGTAGCAACATTGATAAGCACTTTTGTTGACTGCAAGACCCTTGAAAGGATTTAAGGACATTTCAAGTTCCTGAATTTGCAGTTTTGTAGTGATATTAATGCATATATTACAATTGATTACAAAATCATTCATTAGATGCTGTATTGCTGAGTCAGTAACGCAAGATCAAATTCCCAAGGCACACATGGACTTTCCTCAAGGCCCAGCCGCGCCATTTTAGAACCACTGGTCTACACTCTGAGTGGAAACAAAGGAAATCCAGATCCAAAATCAAAGCTCTCACAGTCTCATAAAGACATTATAAAACTGAAATAAGGGGAATAATACCATAATCATATCGCTTTCATTTGAAACACTGGTCATTCATATTCAGTCATGGACGACTGCGCAGCGGTCAGTTTTGTAAAACATTTCAAAATTGAGTTAATCCAAGTTTTTGTTTCTTATGAACCCAGAATCAGTCCCAAATCCCTCAAAATTAGGAAAGATGTAATAAAACTCATGTAAAGGAATGATACCATACTCATATTACTTTGATTTGATACATTGGTCATTCAGATTCGGTCAGATATGACTGCTCAGCGCTCACTTTTGTAAAATGTGTCAGAAGTGCTGTCGTACAAATTTTGAGTTTGTGCAGAAAGGTTAAAGGTCTCCTGAACTCACGCTCTTGGATTTTTATCTCTTTGGCTATTCGAAGAATAAAGTCTTAAGACCCCTCCTCAGAATGTGGCCAATCTTTGTGATTAAATTATTTGGGCTGTGGATGCCCTGTGGGGTACAGAAGGGGTAATGAATTGTCAAATTGCATTCTGCGACATGAGAAGACGAGCAGAGTCGTGTGTTCAGAGAGATGGGAGGCATGTCGAAGGACATGAACAAGAAAAAGTCAGTCTTTTTCTTTGGGGGTCATTTATCAACATGCTGGATGCAGCGGGCATTTTGGTTGTTGTTTGTTTGTTACCTCTGCCAAGGAGGTTATGTTTTTGCCAGCATTTGTTTATTTGTCTGTTTGTTTGTTTGTTAGCAAGATTACCCAAAAACTACTGGACGGATTTTGCAGAGATATTCAGGAGATGTTTGTAATGGCCCAACTTAAAAATGATAAGATTTTGATGGTGATCCAGATAACCGCAATTAGCGAAGGATCGTTTTTGCTCAATAACTGTCCAACTAATAATGATATCAACATGATTCTGAGTGCTAGGTGTGGGTTTTCAGGGTCAGTGACTCATATTATGATGTTAACTTCATCATGGAACTATTGCTTATAGGTGTAACAGCAATATGTGAGCTACCTTGGCAGAGGTTTGCGCTCTCCGAGTGTTTTCTAGTTTGTTTTGTTTTTATTTCTTGGTTGTCAGCACTCTGGCAAATTTCCATGAATATGATGTAAAAATTCAATTACACAAACTTAAAACTTAGACAAAATCAAAATTTACATGACCAAATATGAAGGATCAATACACTGTATGAACGTTAATGATTATGCTATCGTATCCTGATGTCAGTTTTATGTCTTTTTCCGCCTTTGTGAGACATGAGATTGAATCGAAGTTTCCTTTTTTTTGACTTACACAGTATATGACATGCTGTGAAAGAAAGGCATTTTATTACTGAACGAGTGCCTGGTACTTTTTTCTTGTTAATCCTATGACTCCATGAATCCATTTCCAAAGAGCACCTCAGAAATCTTTTGAGTCCTAGAGAAACTCCCTCCTTTTTTTTTTTTTTTTTTTGCCATGGTTTGTGTTATAAAGAAAAATCACAAAAAATCACTGGTGCCTGGGGCAAAGATGATGCACTTTCCAGGCAGTGGGATGCTTTGTATTTATCATGTATGAGGGTGTAGATAACCATCACATCATGGTTACTGAAGCCCATGTCAACCCACTCAATGATTTGTGGATGCTCAAAGTAATGACAGAGCAAACAGTCGTCATATGCAGTTACCATTAACCGGCTTAATGTCAATATTTTGATTGATGTATTGTGTAATTGTCTCCTTCTCTCTTTTCTGTGCCTCTGTTAGCAGCTACAGCGGTCTGTGCTGTATGCTTCACTGATTGTCTGCTCTATTTGTGATGACTGCACCATAATTTCTCACTAAATTGCCGTCACCTTTGATCAATCTTGTCCACTTTCCACTTTGTCATGATTTGCATAATCCTCCTGTGTGACTCTTTTAATTCTTATCTTTTTTTCCAGCTCAAATCGAACAAAAAAACCAGTAACTTTGTCATCATTTCATGTTGAAATTGTCAAGTTGAAGCATCTGTCCTTAAACAACATGATCAAAACTCTACTGCTTTGTAGAATGTGCACACCCATTTCTGCTGTCTGTTTAAAATGGAAATGGCATATAACATCATAAGGGTTATTACTAACTGTGCTTGGAAACAACATTTTCTGCAGGTATGTTTATTTTTTCCTGCAGCAGGTACTGTAAACACTGTGGTTATTATTAGCTCTCTTCACCAGGAAAGGAACTCGCTGTGTATTCTTGAATCACCCCACTGTGCCTCTCTGTTATAATAATATATCTCCTCCAGGCCGACGGCATGACTGTTCACTGTGAAAATCTCTCTGTAACACTCTGCAGCACTGATCAGAATACTAAATTGAAGCCATTAATTCCAGCTCCTTAACCCGTGAAAAACGACGGCCACACATACCATTTTTCTCATCTTGATCTCTTCATTGACGTCTTTGTGTTCCTTGCTGCACATGTAACTGCTATCAGTGATAAAATCCAATTTTTTGGTAATAGCCTAGACGCTAATCAAGATAAGAATCTCTCTGTGACCAACAAAGACGAGACATTGAGGGATATTCTCTGGAAAATGATATTTAATATGCATGAGAGAAAGGAGGGCAGGAAATGAAGCCTCTGTTCTGCAGAGATTTTTAAATGGGTGAATATTAACCAGAAAGTGTGTCCCCTTATGTGTGTGCGTCTGCATTTGAGTGTCATTTTCTGAAGTATGTATAAAATCCAAGAAACTGTCTGCCTGTTGATCAGAGAAAGGTGACTAACTCTGGTTTTTCTCCTCTTGATTTTCTCCTTCCCTGCTTCTCGGCACGCAGACAAGTCTCAAAGTTTCGTTTTCTTTGATGACGGTAAGCTGTGCTAATTGGATGAAAATGTCAGCATCAAGCCGCCACCAGGCAGCAATCAGTGCTTTGCCCCTGTACCAATCACCATCAGTATGCCGTTTGTGCTCCTCTCTCCACGCTCGGGACTGGGTCGATCCATTGAGTCATCAAATGATTACAGACACCGGAGATCCCACCCGTGTCAGGGATATCGATGCCCCCTTCAGCAGGCCCTCAAATTAACTTTATCTTTCAATTTATGTCCATTTTCTCATATACTGTAGAAGACAGAGCAAGGTGTAAATGCAAAGTGAGAATGCTCATAAGTTAGGGCTTTCAGTGTAAACATAAATAACCTGATCAGATAAAATTACGAAATTAGCACTTTAAGTTGTTTAATTCTTGCAAAATTTATGCCACTTTGCCCTCATCTTAGCTAAGGTTAGCTAGGCTGAAACTAAACACCATAATTTTTCTGTTCACTTCGAGTGTTTCATTTCAGTTTAAAAACCTGACCCCTCCATTGACTATTCAAAGTTAATACACATCTTGCATTACCAGACATCTCACTATATTTCCCTCATTTTTATCACCCTCTTTATAGATGAAGCAAGTTCTTTATCATTGTTAAGCTTTTGTTGGTGCTGAAAGTTCCTAATATTACTGTCACCTAGACCAGAAGCCATTTTGTACATGCACTTATGCATATTACTTCATGTATAACAGTATGGTGGCCCTGAAGTGCGAAACATAACAACAAATCAAGAACATGATGAAAAATCAATAAACACAAAGACAGAAACAATGACAGAACATTAGAAACCATTATGAATCAGTTAACACAATAACATTTTGAAAAGAGAGCAGCTGGTTAGAAATCACAACAAACTAGAAACCATAACAACGATTCAAGAGACTATATAAAAAACAACAATTCAAGGAAAACAATGAAAAACTTGGATTATTACTGCAAATCAGAGAACACAATTACATTTCAAAACACACTACCAATTTTGAAAGGAAAACAACTAATCGGAAACCACAACAACAAATGAGAAAACCACACAGTAACAAATCAAAGAGGCGACAAAAAATAATAATTTAAAGATAACAATGACAAATCAGAGATATTTACAACAAATCAGTGATCACAGCATAAAAGAAATAATACAAGTACAGAAAACAGAGCATCTAATTAGAAACCACAACATCAACCTAGAAACCAAAACAATGAATCAAAGAGGCAACAAAGAAAAACATTTAAAAAAACATAAACAGTGATGAATCGGAAAACCATTACAATTAAGACAGAGAACATAACAACAAATCAAATACACAATGCAGTTTTCCAAAACAAAACAACCACAACAACAAATTAGAAAACCTCACAATAGCAAATCAAGTAAGCCACAAAAACAGTTCAAACAAAACAAGGACAAATCAGAGATAATTACAACTATTTAGAAACCATAACAGCAATTCAAAGATACCACAAAAAACAATTCAAATTAAAAAATAGCAAATCAGAGATAATTACATCTAATCAGAAACACAATGAAATTTCAGAAAACAGAACTAGAGAAACCACAAAAATAAATCAAAGAGGCAAAAAACAACAATTCAAAGAAAACAATAATATTTCAGAAATAATTGCAACTAATCAGAGGGCATAACAAAAAAAAGAAACACTAAATCAGTCGAACAGGCCAAAAAAAAGTACAGTGACAAAAAAAAATCAGTAACCACGATTACAATCAAACAACAAAAAATATAATGGATAACAAAAAGACAGCAATGAAAACTCAGCAACATAATAAGAAAAAACAACAACAAATCCAAGAAATAGCAACATCAAATGAATTTTTAATGATTTTTAAAAGAATACAGGAGCAACACAAAAACAGATGAACAAACTGAACAACAAATCACAACAAAAAATCTAAATACTCAGCAACAATAAAATACACCTAAAAATTAATCAAAAAGGCTGCAACAACAAATGTATAAACAGTGAAAAGAAAACAAGGAGGACCAAGGCCAGAGTGCCAAATCAGAAAGCATAAAGCATAAAATCAGAAAACAAATCACCATATCAAAATACAGAATGGAAAAATAGCCAAAAATAAGTAACAACACAACAACAAATTTAAAAACAGCAACATAATGACAGATTAAAGACACAGTGACAAACCAGACAGCACATTAAAAAAAAATAAATCAACAACAGAACAAATGAGAAAATCCAGAAATCCACAAATAGGAAAATGCAACAGTAAATTCAATAAAGCAATGATAATTAAGACAACACAATGACAATTACACATCAAGAAATGAGAATGCACAACATCAGCTGTTTTGTTGAGGTTTTTATTTATTTATTTATTTTGTTTGTATGTTTTCATTTTGTTTGTTTTAATGGGCGGTGGGTTTTTTTGTAGTTTGTTGTTGAGTTTTCTATGTAGCGTGGTCCAATTGGCTGTTTTGTTTTTCATTTGCTCTAACGTTTTCTTATTTATCTTTTTATTTTATTATTTGTTGTTGGATTTCTGATTTTTTGTTTTCTTAATTTTCTGTTGTGTTTTTTATTTGCTTTGTTTTTTATTTGTTGTGTTTTCTATTTTGTTGTTTTGTTTTGCACTTAATGGCCACATTATTATTTGACAGAATGAGTCTTTTGAATTACTTTAAATAATAGTATTTAAAAGTCAAAATCATAAAATACATATATTGATGTTAATCTGATTCTAAATTCAGGAAACAGGTAATAACTGCTTTGCATTGTCAACCTAGACCTACTTACAATATTTCAAAATATTTCTTAACACAGGATTAAAATAATACCAACAGCAATACATTTCACATTCTGCAATCATCAAATACAATTTTCTATTTTTTTTTGACTGCCCTGTTGTAAGTCTGTTTAATGAAGATTGAAGGGATGATATTTTAATATTTTTGTCTACAATCGGGAAAAATAGATCTCTCTATATTTCAGAGATTATATATTCAACCAAATTGCTTCCCAGACTGGTTATATAATGGGAATTAAGCCTGCCCCATGTGCACTATTTGACTTTGATACCACAGCCATGTGGGGCTTTGCTTTATTTACCATTAATATAATTTGGTTTTTTTACACAACCCGCCGCAAGATTAGAATTGACAACCTCTCAAGATAACAAGGTTTCAACATTGACCCAGTCCGAGTAGCCCTCTCATCACCATTCAACATCATAGCATCTGTGTCCTGCATGATGATTGGCTGTGATGGATACCTAATATACAGTAAGTGTTTGATCTGCCGCCGCTGTATGGGGCCTCCTGTGTTTTAATCACCTCCTTCAAAGTGCTCTCCATCGCCCACGCTTTGAAGGAAACCAGTCATTTCCCTTTGTGCGTACGTGTATATGTGTGTTTATGAGCGTGTTTGATGGCAGGTCTACCAAAGGTGGAGACTGCTGTTAATCTTGAATGCAGCGCAGGATCAGGAGGTTTTATTGAGGTCACCTCTGAGCATAATGTGAGGACTATCCTTCTAAAGGCCCCGTGCCCTCTCACACACAGAAACCATGAATCTTTGTGATTTTTTGCTTCCTCACATCTCTGCAAAAGGTCTTCAGCTGATGTGGGGCTGGGGAAAATGTTGAATTATTTAGATATATCTCTGTATTTTAAGTCATACATAGGGTTAGCCAGTGATTTTTATATAGATATTATCTAGTCGCAACAAAATTACATTTTATACATTATCCGTTAATGAGTGCCATATTGAATTATTTGATTGGGAGACAAATACATTTAGATGACAGTCACTGACCACAAAAATGATGTGCTTTGATTACAAAGATATTTTTTAAATGTTTCGGCTTAAACAGGTCCAATACTTTATTTAATCTTATTTTGTTTAAGGACGTTATGTTATTTATAAAAATCTAAAAAGTATAGATACCTGCTGAATATTATTTCTACATAAATAGATGTCCTTAACATCTGCTATTGACCAAGTTCTCAATTTTGTTGCCAAATTTGCAGAAAAACTCCTGAAAACTGTCTGAATTGCTTAAATAGATTTGCAACATTTAAAGAAGTATAAAAAGTGCGTAAGCAAAATAGTCACACCCCTTTATTCAGATGTTGCCAACAGACAATATTTGTTCAATTAAGCAGTCCTCTCTCTATGTGCTATTCAGTACCACTCATTATTAAAGCATTAGAGAATTGTTTTGCTTTTGAACTAATGGTATATATGAGTACAGAAAATTATTTGATTATTTAGTTACCATTAGGGGCCACATTAGCACTGCTCAATGCCAGAGGGCCAAAGTTTCACAATTAGAAGGTTAGTATAAGGGACAAATATATACTGTATTGCTGCCATAAAAAGTTGATTTATTAACATTGCAGCCTTTATTATTATTACTATTATTGTTATTATTATTACTATTATTATTATTATTATTATCATTATTTCTATTTTGACAAATGCACAAAGGAGAGTTTTACAGAAACATTTATGAAAGGTTTCAGCTCTATTTTTTTTTTAATATTGCTATTGTCGCTGCTGTCATTGCAGATATTGTGAGATTTTCTTAATGTTTGAACATTTTCTTGATATAATAAACTTACTGACAGGCCAGATTAAAGCAGTAGGAGGGTTGCTTTATGCCCTCGGGCTGCCAGTGTCGCACTCCTGGTATAGAACTCATAAACAGAGTTTAAGGAGGGCAGAACCTTTAAAAAATATATATACTTTGAAGGTGACTGGACAATGGCTCTGTCAGTCACATTTATTACAGGCTATTCAAATGATTTAGTAGCCAGGCACTGCTGCCAAGAAGTAAAGTACATAGCATGAGCCAGTTTGTAAATGAAATGCTGATCGAAATCTGTCAGCATAGGAGCAGGAATACTGTTCTCATTGAGAAACACTTTCAGTATTATAATATAATATATATAATGAAGAATGTTGTCAAGTTTTGATGAAACTGCCACTAAAGCAGGCAGCATCCACACTAATGTCTTCACAAGAAGCCATTGTTCACAGGCTTGTAGTCTTCTTCGTCTTGTCATGCCCGTAGCTTCTGCCTCTCGTCCCTTAGAGGACATTGGTTGGTCAGTGCTATTTCAGACCATGACGAAGGGCTCTGGCTTGAAGTTTCACAAGATGGATCTGCCTGAGATCGAATGTGGTGGATCCAAAGGGTTATTTTTGTTCTGTTTTCTGAATGAATGAGTATCTTAGAATTTTGAGAAAATATTGCAAATAAAGTTTTTGCTCTGTTCTTCTGAACAAGATAACCCTGTCAGAATTCTGAGATATGTTTAATGAAATTAAAGTAAGTTTTGCTCTGTTTTTCTGAATTTCCAAGATAATTATCGTTTAATCACTTGATAGGTTTTGTGAGTAAATTAGATATCTGTTTTCATCTGACCCTGGGGATACTCTGCAATTTCCAGCGGGTCAGAATAAGTTTTGTATGTGAACAGTTGTTAAGTACTTTGGTTCCTAGAAAGACAAACTTATAACAATACTGTGTATTATTTAAGGACATGAACATTTTACAATCTGTCGAACCCCCCCCCGAAATAGAATTGGTTCAAGTTTAACAGCTGGACCATTTCTGCTTCTTGCGAAATGGCCCAGCATTGCTAAATTTTAACAACCCATGTAAACCTCTGTATGAAAAAGTTATTGTGCAATCATTAACAACAAAAAAACAAGAAACTTGCCAAATATTGAGTTACTAAGACTTTCAATTTTATTGCTGCGATACAAAATAGGCATCAATATAGTTTTTTTCTACTAGAATCATGTCAAAGTCAATAATTCTGGCACTCTAATGACCTTTCGTTACATCTTAGCAGATAAGAAAATATGGAGATGTGATTATTAAATGTCAAAGTTCAGCTAAAAAGTATCAAGATGTAATTTCTGGTCGGTGTTGCCCAGCCTTGAGCTGCTGTTTGTTGACATGTTTAGCATATTCATTGATTCCTCTCTCCATTATGTGTGACTGACTGCATTATCCTCACATGGTTTTACAGATTTTTCCATCTATTTTCCTCCCTTTCAAATCAAACCGTGCGGATAATGCAGTCGAAGAATTCACTGAGATCAAAGCTGGCGATCCAGTCTCGTCTCCCTCACATGTTTTCGTCACTTTCTATTGAAGTTTGTCATTTTTGATATGATGTGGATGAGCATCTGTTTCTCCTTTGTGTGAGTGTGTGTGTGTGTGTTTGTGTGTGTGAGTGGAAACAGCTGTGTCTGCATCGCCGAATGACGAAACCGCAAGGAAATCCTTACATAATTGACAAGTGTCCAACGTGCATGTCTTAATTAGTGTCCTATTTGATCACATCAGGGACACTCAGACCTCCTCTCTTCTAACATCTAAGTCAATTTGATTCACTCAAATGTATTATATCTGAAAGTTCCTGACATTATGATAACCCTTTACATGAACTGTTGTGTTGTTTGAGGAAGCATTGCTGGAAAAATTGGATCCCAAGAAAGTAGGGACACAGTTTCAACAGACTGGGCTTTGCATTCATTTGTATACGGAAGAAGGATTTTGGATTTGAAGACTTCACAGCAGGACGGGGAGCTGTGGTCTAAAGTGCCGCTCATAAACATGATGAACACTAAACTTTTAAATTTATCTTATTTTTTAATTAATTGCTTATTATGACTTTTCTCTTTGGGGGGAGTAGTTTGCATTGTGCAGTGAGTCCTAAAACTTGGAAGTGTTAGCATTTAGCATATCTGGGTTCTCAAGGTTGAAATACATGGGATTTAAAATACTCTTTTTGTTTTTAGAACTTTATTGCAATGATCATACACTTATGATTCAATACAATTATGTTCAAATGGAGCACTGCATTTTTTTTCTATTATCTCATTATCCAAAAGAAATAGTAAAAGAATATTTACAAATAAAGAGTTCTACATACATTTACATACCCATAAATACCCAAACACAAACATGTATTGTACATATATGCATGTATATATATTTTTTTATATATACACATATACACATACGTACATAACATACCTATCACCAAATATATAGTAATACATATGAATGAATTCAGAAACATATGACAAAAAAAGAAAAATGCTAATAGTTACAAAAAAGAAGGGCCACTGTGAGATCTACTGAGTTTATAAAATTGTACAGTCTACCAAGTCTTTTCTTTGAATAAATCTTGCTTAGTTCTCATTTCATAAGTTAATTTTTCAGCTTCTAAAATCTGCCCTTATGTTGGTAACCAGAGATTGAGTTTGGGTGAGGTTTTTGTTTCCATGTTCTTGTCACCTGCTTCATAGCTGTCACTTGAAAAATGTTAAAAAGATGTAGATCAGCTGTGTTAATTTTTTTTAGTTACATTAATCATAATAAAATACCCTTTTTGGATAAATAACTAAAATAAGGTTTGTGTTGAACACATGTATAAGAGATTTTAACATTGAAATTGAAATAATGAAATGCGTGTAACGCTGTCCCTTTTCTGAATTTTAAAGCGTTGTCGTGTTTTTATAAGGGCTGTTGACAAACTGCTGACGAGGACCTCAGAGATGGCCGGGGACCCTACAAAAGCATTTCTAAATGTTTTAACAGACAATAATTCATACACTGTTGCAACAGCAATGGGCCCCAACTTGATCAGGTCATTTGATTACGAGGAAATTCTCAAACAAGAGGTCACAACAAGACGTTATTCATTTGAAATATTGTAGCTGCTTCAAAGTAGAACAGCCTTGTTAATAATAGCTTTTTATCAGCAATGATCCAAAACACAGAGAAAAATCCTTGAGGGCTTTAGTCGAGAGAACCAGAGTGATGCTAACTTCCATGCTGGCCTATAAAAATATGTCATCCTTGCAACATATTTATTGTAAAAGATCTTAACAAAGAATTAACTTTTTTTCTGTGGGGAGAAAACATTTTCAATACAAATTACTCTTCAAAACAGAGTATAATAATGTCTTTGGGGGGTGGGAGGGGACTGGTAAATAAATGTGAAAATAATATTCAAGCAGGTTGTTGTGGGGTGACGGTGACAGTTGAGTGTTTGATTCATGGCAGTTGAGATGATATTTTCTTGGACTGAAGTCGCTGGATGAAGCACTGCGCCAATTCATGCAGTTTGTTTATAACCCTCCCCTGGTGAGCCATCAATTTTGGCTAAATCCAATCTGACCAAAACTTAAAAGTGAAATGGGTAAGGCTGAATCTTACCTCTGCTGGATAAATGCACGTAAGACAGGGTCAGTGCATCTATAGTGCCTTTTCTCTGTCTAAGCTTCATTATTGTATTTTTTTTAGTAAAAAAAAATGCATGAAAATTGAATTTTAATGTATTCTGTTGAATCTTTTACCTGTCAGGGAGTGCAATCCCTTTTAGTCTTTTCTTACAGTTTACCATAAATCATTAATTCAGACAACAAAGGCATCAAAAACATTATATAACTGGGGTCATTTTTTATCAGGAGTTCAGCTGCCAAAACCAAGTGAACCTTATTTATGCTTAATTTTCACACCAGTGGATCTTTCACTTTTTTCTTCAGCTCCTCCATTGTTGTCAAGCCCCTGCTGGGACCTACATGAAACATTGTGATACATCACTTTGCTAAATTAAATCAATCCATTTGAATTGTTTTAATCAGTAAAATCAAAATATTTTGAGCCTTCACACACATTCTTGGGCAAAACCTTTGAATAAAGTATTAAAGGGAGATAATATTGTAAATAGCTTTGAGACTGCCAAATTCTGGCAACCTTAAAGCTGCCAGAGCTTCCCCAAAGGCCCTGAAAAAGAAGCCAGCATTTTAAAATTCAACCAATTTAAAGTTACAGGTCCAGCAGGGTTGCTGGTTCAACTACCGAGTCAGTCAGGGCCTTTATGTTTGAGTTTGCATGTGTTTGATCACTCCCAACAGACCAAAACCATGTTTGTTAGATTAAATGGTAACTCTAAATTACTTTAAAGGTGGGAGTGTGTGGAAATGGTTTACTGTCTCTGCATGTTGGCCTTGTGATTGTCCTGCAACAGGTCCAGGATGTACCAGGTTTCTTGCCCAATGTCAGCTGTGATAGGCTCCAGCCCCCATGACCCTGAAAGAGATAAGCAATATAAAATATGTAAGAATTTGACATATTGAGGCATCAAAGTTGTTTGATCTTCCTGGTGTCTTTTTAGAGCCATTAAAAACAGTATTTTTTAATTGCTCTGGGGTGGGGGTTATCATAAAGTTTACAATATTCAAACTTACATTAAATCCTAAGTTGTCCTTAAAAAAAATACATATTTTATGTTTAACTCAGTATTTTATTGAACTTTTATGTGTGTTATCTCCACCACCTAGACTGAGTGGAATAATGAGAATGGGTTCAAAGCTGAAAGGGAAATTGTGGCACAGAGGTTATTGCTCTTGTACCTTGATTTGACTCATTTGTTCTGGAGTGTGTTTGCAAACCGAACATCAATAACTCTAAAAATTTGCTTCATAGGATTTATGCAGGGTGTAGTGTTGAGTATAGGTCACACGTGTGCTCAGAGTGCAACCCTCAATCATTGTAATTACATGTGTAAAACATGGAAATGGAGGAAAATTACAGCTCAGGCTAAGTGCATGGGTGAGCTCTGGGTCGTCTGTGTAGACAGCGGTGTGATTATGAAGGTGCAGCGATTGTCTTAATGCATGTTAGAGGGACGATTGACTGGAGCAGAGCGGTGGTCAGGGTGTAGTTATGGCTCCTCTTGAAGTCTGATTGGCCAGTCCTTGTGTCAGCAGAGAATTGGTTTGCTCTAATTGGTTACTGGCCTTGTAAATGGCTTTAGTTAACATGAAATGTTTGAGCTCTGTTGTAATGAGCTGTGATCTTCAATGCCTTTCACTGATGTCCTGTTCTTTGTTGGCACTTTAGATTTTGAATGGAGACCAGATCTCTCCGGGGTTCTTTGAGAATTTAGCTCAGAACATTTACATCTTGGTAATGATTTGTGTAACACCTGACAGTGTGAACAACAATTAATCCTTATAGGGTCCCAAGCCAAGCAGTTTTGTCCACATGCCTAGCAAATAGAGGTTGTTGACCTCAACTCAGATGACATGGGTTTAAATCAAGGCTGTGCCCGTTTCCTGCATGTTATCCTCCTCTCTCTCACCCAAGTTTCTGACACCATCCATGGTCTGTTAAATATATTTTGACTCTGAAATTATTTGCTGTTTTTTCCCAAGAGTCAAGAATCTACTAACAAAACCATAAAAACATAGTGCTTTCAACCTGCGTTCACACCAGGGCTCCGCCAAGGAGGTTATGTTTTTGCCGGTGTATGTTTGTTTGTTAGCCAGATTTACACAAAAACTACCGGACAAATTTTGATGAAATTTTCAGGAGATGTTGGTAATGGCCCAACTTAAAAATGATTAGATTTTGGTGGTGATCCAGGTAACAGCCATTAACAAACCATCGTTTTTGCTCAATAACTGTCTAACTAATAATGATATCAAAATGCTTCTGAGTGCTAGGTGTGGGCTTTCAGGGTCAAGGAATCTCCGAGTGCTTTCTAGTTTTTTTTTACAGTGTTATATCATAGAATTAAAAATTGATAATGAAACATCCATTTTATTGCATTTAACAACACTATGACCCCTGTAACAAGACAGTGATGTTTTTAGTCTCTGTGTTTCCATTTCCTAGAGCAGGGCTGGGCAACCTTAATTACCAAGAGGGCCAAATTTAACAGTTTTTCTCAGGGCCCCATTGCAACAAATTTCGGGACACTCTTGATGGGGAAAAATTATGTCTGATAAACAAAATATGCGAATATAAAGTAGTCATAAAAATAGTACACCAATATTCATATCTTATAATAAAAATACAAGTTATTATGCATAGTTAAATGAACTTGACATAGAATTCAAGCTAATTTAGCCAATGTACACAGAATTAAAGCCAATTAAGCTATTTTTAAATCAGTGAAACAATGACTGTCTTGCAATTTTTAAAGAACAAATATTTTACAGCTGCGATTTTCTAAATACAATATTGAGTAATACTTGACATAATGTTCTAATGCTTTATGAATGGGATTTAGAGACACTATTATAGCAAAGTAAGTTCTTCAATAACTTACAAAACCCAATGAAAATATTAATCTAGATTATACAGAATTATTTCTATTAAATATCTGGGTTTTCTTCATATTTGTGAATTTTTAGAAGTGACTGGCGGGCCGCATTTTGTGAGGTGGAGGGCCACATGTGGCCCCTGGACCGCTAGTTGCCCACCCCTGTCCTAGAGTGTAGCTGATACCCTGCTTTATTTTCTTCCGAGCTGTGCCACGTAACTACCAAACACATTACTTTTCTTTTCTTAGCTGTTCAAAAAGAGATTTTGTGGAACAGTGCAAGGAATAAACATGTTCATCATCAGAAGAGCATTGCACGAGCATATAAACTGCAGCTAAGGAATTTAGTACGTGAACTAGTTTATAAATCAAACCTTTGCCAAAACCTGTGAGGAGAGGGGCAAACATATTTTTAGCTCTGAAAAACACTTTCACCATTATTCTTTGTTCTTTTTATAATAAAGAAATGTTTTCAAGTTCTGATGAAACTGCCACTAAAGCAGGAAGCACCAATGCTAAATTTCAATATGATCCATCCCTAGATCCCACCTGTTGATCTGATTCTCTTATCGATTCCTGTGGATTTTCTGTGTGGAAAAGTAAACATAAATGCGTTTTCTGTGCCAACATATTCAAGCACTTGGCACTCCAACAGATAATGCTGTACTGCATTGGTGCTCTGTTTGCTTGATATCACACAGACACTTCATGTACAGTTAGCATAATATGGTGTAAAGTTGAGCCCAAATTTAGACCACTCCTGTTTCCTGTCTGCCATGATCACGTCTTTGACTTATTTCTCTTTTAATTCTGTTGAGAGCACGGCGTCCTTGATAGCTAGGCATAAAGAACAAAGAGGAGGGAAATGATAAAGGAATCGTTATTCATAAAGACAAATGATTATGCTCCCTCGTGCTTGAATTGTTTTTTGGTTCCCATCCCTAATGTTAACGTTAGTTTACTGCCCAGCACCGATTCACACGTCAGCTTCTTCTGGCAAAAATTCTACTCAACAGCTGGCTGCATAATTCCCTGTGGAGTATTGGTGACAGTTTTCGTTTACATGTGCAGCTGACTTCAGATATTAAATGAAATTTTCACAAGATCTGTACACAAGGCTGACTCAGAAAGCGTGCAAAGGGCAATGTAATGGAAACTCAAACAACAAATAGGAGCTTTAAAATCACACACCAGAAAGTGCTACTCGAAGGGATCAGACCTTACAAAGCAGACGTCATTTTGCAGAAACCTCGCTCTTAATAATCACGATATTTAACTCTAACCACTGCTTCACTGGTCGACACTGTCTCTCACTTAGAGAAGACATTTGTCGCAAAAAAAACTGTTGTAATGTGACGGTAACAGCCCAAAGCGATCGCGGTTTATCTCCTCTCTCTGCTTGTCTGACATTGGCCACCTACTCTGTTGGTATGGAGGACACACTGCATCGCCTCCTGCGTCTCTCCTGTCATCACTTTGCTCTCCTGTAACCCCCGTCTCCTCCTCTTTTTATCTTTTAATCTTTCTTTTGTTACGTTTGCATCCCTCGGTCCATCTCTCCCCTCTTCTCCTCCCTGACGTCAATGAGAAATTGGATGGTTTTTGATTATTACATGGCTGTCAGGCTTACTGCTATTAATTGAATTGAATCCCTCACCATCTCCTGCACTCCTGCCTCCCTTTTGCTCTTCTTTTCATCTCTTCTCACTCTCGTTTTTCGTTGTTTGTCACGATTTTTTGCATGATTTTTTTGCATGATTTCTTGTCATTCCCATGGTCTTTTTTTCCCCTGTCTTTCTCGCTTTCGTCCTTTTTTCACCCTTCCACTTGTGTTTTTCTCCTTCTGTGTCTCCCTTGTTTCCTCTTTTCTTGCAGCCTCTCATCCACTCTTCACTCCTTGTCATTCACTTTCCTTTCATGCACCTTTTTATCCTTTCTTACCCTTCTCACTCTCTATCCACATGCTCTCTTATTTCTCACTCGTCTGTCTCTCTCGTTCTCCCTTACCGGCTCTCTCACTCCTTGAGCACTGTGATACTGTTGTCATGGTGACGCCCATCATTTTCTGGCATGAATGGAGGATACTTTATTGATGAGACGGCATGGCAGAGAGGGAGAGAAAAGGGGCGAGTGATGGAGAGAGAGACAAAAACAGACTGAGAGAAAAAGGAGAAAACCACTGGCAGGGAAAATCCGAGTGATATGGAAATGATCGTCCCTGCTGCTTATGATACAAAACATTTCCAGACTGTAATTTGCTCAATACTCATGAGTCAAAAAGGACGTCAAAAGCCCGCGCTGGCCATCTCTTCGTCAGGGTTTTGGGATAGTCTGAGCCACAGAAGACTATCCCAAAACACTATTATTCATCTCTCAGCATGAGACGTCGGAGGGGAGATCCCTCTTATTAGGAAGCATCGAGCTGTTGCTGCTGTGTCCCTGGTTGCCCATATTTAATGATTTGGCCTGTGTAAACATTGCTGCATAGTGGTTTGTGTCTTTGTTATCTCCTGACATGAGCGTTGGTGGTTTTTGGGGGTTGGATGGACATTGTTAAAAGTCTGTATCGTGGTGTTTTGTTTGCTCAGTTCAGACTAGAATCAGAGGGTGAGCTCATTAAACATTTCTGATGCAGAAATCATACCAGGATGATTTGAATAGCAGTTTTTATTGAACATTTGAGGCATTTGGTTGTCATTATTAGTTTTTATAAGAAAATCAGGGCTGGAATTTAGTTTTCTGTAGGGGTGTAATGAGGAATGTATTATTATAACAATATCAGTATTGACAGATAATCCTGAAAAAGCCAAATATAGATATTGGCAGATATTAACATTTTTGCTGATATTTTGGCCGTACATGTTAGATATATATTTCCCATACATTTGCTGTAATATTTGCAGAGTGTACAAACATACCATACATTATCATTGAATGTTTACTTGTGTTATTTTAAAAGTGTAATAATTAAAGAACTATAAGTGATCCACTAAATTCTAGCAAGGCATTTCTAGCACTGTTGGTCGAGTTCTTGTCAAAAGTGTGGAAAACTGCCCTATCTTATGCTGTTAAAAAACGTCCTGGAAAAAAAATCCTGTATCTAAATTCAGATCACCACCAAAATTAAAATCAATTCTTCCTTGTGCCATGACCATCATTCCCTTAAAATCTCTTCAAGTTACCAGAAAAAAAGTTACTAGAAAAAAAAGTCAGCTTCAGAACACCACTAAAATGGAATTGTTTTGAGCTCACCCATTTCTGACCTGTTCCTAACCTTGCACAGCAGCTGGACCTGCCTGATTCAATTCCAAGTCTTTAATCAGGAAAATCCACCTTGCAAAGGTCCAATCTACAACAACTTTGAGTGGCCCAAAACAGCACGACCCAATCAGCGTCTTTCAGAGCAGGAAAAGGTGGAGCTACAAGCAAGACGACAGAAAGAAGTGCTTGTACAGAAATTAGCATAGATGCTAACACCCTCAGTAGCAGTTTTATCAGATCTTAACTGCATTTTTTTTATTATATAACACTGAAAGCATTTTTCCACAGAAAGGACATTTTTGCTCCAGTTCTGACATGTTTTGATGGTAGTTTGTTCTACATAGGGGCTTGCGTTTTGTAATTTGCACCGCCGCAGTAAGGCCTACCCACTGCATTATCTGATTGGCCCATAATGAATGTGATTGACAGATCGATTGTCCAATGGCCTGTTACATATGCTTAAGCTGAAACGCTCTGCCCATTCCCAAACACTTTCTATGGACTGTTGCCAAGACAGACTAGTGAAATATACTGACGGTCCATTTTGTGTGTCAGGCTAAAGTACTATGAAAGTTTGATCAAATTCTGTTCAGAACCTTTTGAGTTATCCTGTTAACAAACTTACAACCAAACAAACACCAGCAAAAACAGGAGAGGTAACAAAATGTTGTTTTTTGGTTTCACATCTGTTTCTAACATAAATAGACTTTCACCATGAAAGGAACAGTTTAGTTTAAGTAAAAATGAGATGTTATGCTCTTGACAAATAATATCAGCATTGATATTGTATTGACGATATTGAGTTTAGAATTGTTGGTAAATTGGATGTTGGCAAAAATCAAATACTTTGCATCCCTAGGTGTAACGGTTCACAGAGCTCAAAGTTTAGCTTGTACCTTGATTTTTGGGTCACAGTTTGGTTCTGTTTAAAGGAAAATACGGAAAACTGTTGAGTGTTTTTAATTTCAGGTTCTGTAAGGACTTAATTATTGTTATCATGTGTATACGTGCTCCAAACAATGACAGTCAAACCATGACATTTCAGGACGAATACAAATATCCTTACACCCCTAATTTTCTGAGCATTTAGGTTTATGTTTCAAAACTCTTACTGTATTAGTACGGGGGTCTGCAAACTGTGACTCTGGAGCAGCATTCAGCTCTTTTGCCCCTCACTTGTGGCTCTCTGGACTTAGAGAATAAAAAAGGGAAAAATGTTATTTTCTTCACGTTTAGACTGTAAGTTCTTAGGTTATTTACTCTTGTTTTAGCATTATCTAGTCCTGATGTGGAGGGCTGTGCAAAGTGCTTTATGGGTGCATATATTTTTTTATTTGGCTCATGCTCTGTGCATGTTTTTGCTCTTAAATATAAGAAGTTCAACATACTTTAAAATCAGACATTGAGTGGATAAATGGAACAAATGGAGCTTTTTGTTGCTCAAATCCATTTTTAGTAAACCAAGCTCTTAATTATATTAAGATTGAATGTTTGTTTTATTGTCACTTGTTTGTCTGGAGATTGTTTGTTGTGTTGTACTGCTGACTGTGAAACAAATTTACCCCCTTGCAAGAATAAAGAAATCCTGTGCTGGTGTGGAAAGGCATGTGAAATTGTAAAGTTATGTTTGCCAACAAGTCTGCAGCAGTGGGAAATGCCATTCATTGGTGCGAGCAGGACTCACACAGAGAAGAGACACTTGGACAGTGTAGCAGGAAAATGCGAGTGTGAGAGGATCAGACTGGAGGTCGATCTCTGTTAACCTCTGTCTGACTTTTGACTTTTCTTCTACAGTCCACCTGCTGTCAGAGACGATCCAGGGAGTGACGGCCACTGCCACCGGAGTCCAGTACCAGCAGTCATGGCTCTGCATCCTGTAAGGAGTAGTGTGTGTGTGTGTGTGTGTGAGTGTGTGGGGGCAAGGGTCCAAGCAGTTTGATTAACTGATGGTCTTTTCTTCTTAGATGAAGGTATTCTCTGCTTTTCCTATCTTTTAAAATCACTGACAAATGCTTTTGGGACATTTCTGAACCAAAGCAGACACCAGACTGTGCATGTGTCCAGTGATGTGCTTTTTCAAATTTTCATGTCCTCACAAGAAAACATAAATCTGGAAGGATTCGTGTAAATCGTAACCTTTATGCCAGAGATAAACACAAGTCACTTGTTGCTAGTCCAAGTCAAGTCTCTGGCTGTCAGCTGTAAGTCAGTCAAATATCTCATGATTAAATTAATAATACTGTGAAGATAGACTCCCGCACACTGGCTAACTTGCAAGAAAATCATTTATTTGCAATGTTTCAGTCTCAGACCTTCGTCAGGCAAGCACCGTTGCAAATGAATGAATTTCTTGCAAGTTAGACAGTGTGCATGAGTCTGTCTTCACGTTTAAATTGATTTTTTCTACTCCTATGCCCCTGTCTCTTGAACTTGATGTGCGTAGTACTTCATTAGTTTAGATAAAAACGATAATACCATATTTACAGAAAAATACTGCTTTCACTTATTGACATATACTAACTACACAAGTTTGAGTTCTGTATAATTGCAATTGATCATAGAAATGAAAAAAAGTGTAAATGAAAAAACCCTTCGACATTTAGAGGCCCGCAGTTATCTGACTGACTTTGTTGTTTCCATCTCTGTTACCTGTACAGAAATGCGAAATGAGCACACAGGTGAGTGAGGAGGGCAGGGAGAACTTACACTGTCACATTGTAAAAGTTTTTTAAACTGATTGGGATGAAACATCAGTGCCCAGTATCATTAATGTCTTGAACCTGTGGCAGCTGTAGTTCCATACTCCTCGATGTGGAGGGTGACGAGTGATGTGTGGAAATTACAGTTGTCTTGTATTTACGGTGAACCAGACCTACAGTTGTGTTCAAAATAATAGCAGTCCCACATCACTAGCAAGATAAATCACTGTTTAGTAAAGGTATAGAAAACCAACAGACCCAACAGGCATGATGTGCATGCTGCTGATTCTGTGCTGATTCATTAACTGAAAGGGGCGTGTTAGAAAAAATAGCAGTGCTGAGTTCAATTAGTGAGGTAATTGATTGTGTGAAAAAAATAGGTGTTTAACAGGTGGCCCTTATTTAAGGATCAAGGCTACTGACGCTGCATATGCTGGCTGTGCATCTGTCCTTGAAAAACAGAGTAAAATGGGTCGTTCAGGACATTGTTCAAGAGAAGAGCGTTCTTTGATTAAGAAGTTAATAAAAGAGGGGAAAGCCTATAAAGAAGTTCAGAAAATGATAGGCTGTTCAGCTAAAATGATATCAAATGCTTTAAAGTGGCAGCCAAAACCAGAAAGGCAAGGAAGACAAAATAGGACAAAAACGACTATTCGAATGGATTGGACCAAAATGGCAAAGGCTCAGCCAATGATCAGCTCCAGGAGGATCAAAGAAGATCTAAGGTTGCCTGTGAGTACTGTAACAATCAGACGACGTCTATGTGAAGCCAAGCCACCAGCAAGAAGATCCCGCAAAGTCCCATTGTTAAAAAAAAAATGATGTGCTGAAGCGGTTACAATTTGCCAAAGAACACATTGACTGGCCTAAAAAGAAATGGCGCAATATTTTGTGGACTGATGAGAGTAAGATTGTTCTTTTTGGGTCTAAAGGCCACAGACAGTTGGTCCAAGTCTTTCACTTGTCCCTATCTCTGCTTTAAGCACTTTGGCCCCTTATACCACACCTGGGACCAACAATTTTCGCCTGGAGTTCACTACAGTGATGATTAACATAATTAGGGAGAGTCCTTCCCCTTACACTGTCGACAGGATGAAAGTCTACCAAAATACAGACAGCTTTTTTTGCATTTTTGTTGCTTTTGGATCAGTGATTCTGCTGTTTTTGGAAATAAAGGGCTTCATTATGCAGTGCTACAAAGCTAACACTGGCTTGTTAAAGTTACTTCACAGCAGGATCACTATAAGCTGCCATTTTCATCCACAGCTCTCTAAGTAAAGTTGTAGATTGAACAATATTTAGCTCCATTTAAGATAGTGAGTGTGTACTTCATCCAACACATTTGAATACCTGTTGCTGCTAAGAGAGAGGTTAATCTTGGGAAATGAATGTTACTGCTTCTGAGGTGAGGAGCTGACATTTATTAAAACCTCCCCCTCTCCCTCTCTCTCTCTCACCCTCTCACCCTCTCTCTCTCTCCTTCGCTCTCTTTCTCTCTGTTCCAGCTGCAACGTGAAGCATCTCCAGAGGCGTCACGTGTGCATCTCCCGCCTGGAGAGGCCGCAGAACTGGGGGGAGAACTGCTGCGAGGTCCGCTATGTCATCCTGATACTGGCCCCGCTCAAAATGGTAACTGTCGACCCCCAGAGGGCGGAGATGATATGTGGTGCTTGTTTGTGGGTTATTGAGGCGTTCATGGACACTTGTCTCTCACATTTTTGCATATTTCATTCATTTATCTCTTCTTTTGTCCTTTTCGTTTACTGTAGTTGTCCTCGCTCGAAGCTAAATGTTCAGTTGCTGCCACAGTACTTGTACAATATCCTCTTTATTAATTAATTTATCGAAAAAGACCTTCAGCAGTTCTCTAATAAAGTGCTGTGGAAGGAATTTCATTCATCTCTGCTTGCAGAAATTTCCTTTTTCATCACTTATCTCTGCCTCGGACTAAATCGATGTTGTTTTTAAGCCCAAGGTAAATTAATTCACACAATCCCACCATATAATCTTTTTTTTCATCCTGTTGCTATGGCCCAAGTAATTAACAATTTGCATACCCTCCTGCTGAAATTTAGCAGCTAAATTTAGAGGCAAGTGTATATTAGGTGATAAAGTTGGCCACCTCATGTGTCCAGTTAGTTTTTAATCTAGATCAGATAGACACTAGTCATAGAGTGAATAAGATGAACCTTTTACATCTTGATTAATCCCCAGAAACCCTTGATTGTGTTTAACACTAATAATAATAATAATAATACATTTTATTTAAATGCTCCTTTCAGGACACTCAAGGACACTGTACAAAGTATAGAAAAAATAGAAGATAGAAAACACAACATCAGTAAAATCATCAATAGAACAATACAATCAGCAAAACACAACAGATAGGTTTAGGTTGTTTTCATACCGAGTTCGTTGTTGTGGCACAAAATACCATCAAAATATCAACAAGTTAACATCACTCACCATCTCTACAGGTGTCACATTAATACATTTGTTGATTAGAGTAGCTTAGCCTGCTGCTACCTGTACACTGGTGTACTGTTTTTTTTTCTTTTGAGGCTGATTTATGCCTTTATTGTAGTGCAAAGGACAGTGAAGAGAAAGGAAACCATGATGAGAGGGTGGAGAATGACACGGGGAAAAATGCTCAAGGTCACTGTAGACTCTGCACATGAAGCGTGCAATGTTATCACGAAGCTCTCTAGCTCTCCTCTCTACATTCATTTAAGGTGTACACATTCAGCTTGAAGCAATCAAAATTCAATTAAGCCTCATTGTCTCAGAACCCAACACATTTCCGAAGGGATTTTACAGACACTGCCGCTCAGCTGCCATATTATCTGTTGAACTGAATTCAATCCAAGAGCCTCTCTGTATCTTGTGTGGGCACGAGTGTCCCGTTGGCTGAACCTGTCAGGTCACCGTTGAGCGTCAGATTGCTGTTTTCTCCGCCTCTCAAGAGCTTTCTGAAGCAGCCGGAGAGTGTGCCACATATCCTGTAATACCCTTCCATCCCATCAAAAAAATGAACTCTTTCTACTTCCCATCAAACCACTCGACCCTGCTGTCCTCCACCGCTTCATCCTCAGCTTTCAACATACACACATACACATCAGCACACTTGTACGCACATCACTCTCCTGTCCGCAGATGGTTCTGATTGTCGCCTGACTCCGGCTGGAATCCCTCGATGGGATTTCTACAAGCCAGCCCTGCTTTTAGTGTGGCATCCCTCCTAGAAACTCCATTTTCACCACTGAGCAGGAGTGTTGAAGTAGGGCTGGGTGTTTGGACCATTATCATGTTTCAGTATGCTTAGCTCAATGGCAAACCAAAAAATATTTCTCATTTTTATAGGAAAGAAATTGGAAGTAGCTGTCACAGTATCAAACAAATATGTTGATTTTATGAATGGATAGCCCCTTGTGATGAATAATTTCTCATCTTATCATTTTTGAGGGATTCTGACACAAATCATACAAGAGACAAAGATACATTGGACATCAGACACTGAGGCTCTCATTAATCAGCCCACCAACCAGGGGTGGACAGTAACAAAGAAGATTTACTTGAGTACTGTACTTAAGTACATTTTTTGAGTATCTGTACAATGCAATACAATAACGCGTTGACATTAAAACGAAAATGTACTTCTAATACTTAAGTATTTTCAAAAGCAGGTACTACAGTGCTTTAACTTAAGTAAAAATTTGACTGAATAACTTTCACTTTTATTGGAGTAATATTTAACCAGGAGTATCTATACTTTCACTCAAGTAATAGAGTTGAGTACTTTGTCCACCAATGCCACCAACACACTGTACCCATAATGCAACGTACATATAGTGCAACATAAAACAGGAAACAGATATCACTTTCTATCCCAAAATATTTTGCATGCTTACAGAATGATGCTGCTAGTGGTGACGAGTGCTAATAAAGTTGTTCACGTCAACAGTCAGGGACTTCACAGATCAGGGTCCAGGAGAACACTAAAGGTAGTGGCAGAGTGTTTTAAGGAAGATAAAAACAAGGTTTTTAGAGTACGTTAAGAGTTAATTGTTGTAATAATCTCAAATATATGATTCCAGTCAAAGGGGGACTGTCAAAAACTTGATATTGTTGTGAACTAATGGTGCTTTTCCACTTTACACGGTTTGAATACAATCCTCTCTGTTTTTCATGACAGAATAGATAGTACCCATTTCAGGTAGGAAGGGTCATCTGAGCATGTCTGTGCAAAACTACCGTGGCATCCTCAAAACAAGGGGGGAAACAGAAGGAATGTAACCACCAGCCCACACATACCCCTAAATCATGGTGATACTGTGAACATCAAGAGGTCAGCAGTGTATCCACATCACATTTGGCCTCGGCTCAGCTTGCTTGGAATCCCACTTTAGGTGATATAAAAAGCTGTGCCAGGTACAAGGCACGATCCCGAAGGAAAATCAAAACAAGTGAGTAAAGTCGAGCCGAGTCAAGCTGATACAGTGCGGTGGAAAAGCACCGTAAGTGGACATGGATGCATGATGCCACATGCTCCCTGCGTCATGTCCAGAATAAAAATGATGCAGATGCAAGCTACAGTACACACAAGACCAAAGGGATCAGTGTGAAGGCAGAGAAGTGCCAGAATCAACACAGCAGCAGAATTATCTATGACAGAAAGTTTTCAAGACAAACTGATTATTCAAATCCAAAATAACAAACGTGTTACAAAGACTGTACATACACAAATGTCTGTTGATCTAACTGATGGGAGACAAATTCTCTTTCAGAATATTTTTTGGAAGTGCAATCAGCGTTCAGCTGATGGCTGGATAAATTGGAGACTTTCATTTGACTTTCCTGAGGCTGTTTGCACTGGCATAGTTTATTTGCCTGTTTATTTCCAACATATAAACTACTTTTTTCCAAGATATATATGTTTAATTTCAAAGCCACATTGTGTAGTTTGTTCTCCCATCTAAGGGTGAAACTGTACTTTGCATTCAAATGAATAGTGCAGTCTAGCGCCTCGCTTTTTCAAATGTGCGTTGCAACCTCTGAACTCTATGGCAGCCAGAATGTGCCTAGAAGCTATGTCTACATGTCATCCAACACTTCATTGAGTTTTTTCTCTAGTGAAGCGGTACGTTATTTCAAACAAACTGCAAACTGCATTGAATCATTAGTGTTTCTTTCAAATTTGCCGGGACAGTGACAAGTGCGTTTAGCCTTAGCCAGTAATACTGCGTAGTGCTTTATGTCCCTCTCGGCTGTTCATAGTTTTTATAGACAGGAAAGACACAGAAGCCTCTATAGGACTTACCCGTTCTATGTAAATACAGATAAGAAATTCTTCTCTCAGGAGGACAAGTCAGATTTTCGGCAGAGGCAATTTTACAGAAATGAGAACATATTTGTGAATGTAGACATTGTTTTTAGCTCATAAAATTACTTTAAACGCTACACATTGTCCCTTTAAATCAAAATGAGGCATTAGAGAATACCAACTGTTTTCACTGTAATTACTCCATCCCTTAGCACAGTTAGCTGAAAGTCACCAGTTAACACAATCATTCTTTAAACCGTAACACCTAGACTGTTAGACAGTGCAGGTAGAAAAAGTATAGTAGAAACAGTGCTGACGATGCTGATGATGTCTAACCACTGGTCATCAGTCACCATTACATATCTCATGATGACAGTGAATATTGCGCTTAGCTTTACTCTCAGCATCAGCGTAATTGTCCCCATGTTGACAGTATCCTTCTCACACGTAAGGCAGTCATATACAGCCTTAGGTCTTTTTAATGCAAAACAAACCATATATCTGGGTTGTTGTAAAGGGCTCTATAAATAAAGAACTTTTACATTTACATATCTATATCAATGGTAATGCCCTTATCCACAAATATCACATTGCATAACAAACTAACACGTCTTAAAAACTCCACATAATGCCCATCCCTACATTGAGGTGACCCTTACAATTAGTGCTGCTCTCATCTCAACTACATTGTGTTCTCTGTGTTTGCTTGTTTGGTTTCTATCTCTTTTTTTATGTGCATAAACACCAATTTTGTGTTTGTGCCCTCTGCAAAGCTTCCATCTCCTCGTTGCCAGTCGTACAGGCAGCAATCACGACCACTAATAGCATTCTGCAAGACATTAATCTGAGCTCCAAGTAAACATAAAGCACCATTATGTCTCAATTATCCCCAATTGTGACTACTCCTGCCAGTGAAAATCTTTGAAGGGGTATGATGATAATGATGATAGGAATTCCTTTGGTTGGCAAATGTATGTAATCTGGCGTGCGTAAGGGTGGACTGTTTCCATCAACCACCATTTAGAGAGCTTTACGGCATCTGCGGCTTTTTTTCCTCCTCTTAGTTGCCCACTGTGAGGGTGCTGAACAGACGTGACCTTTCTACAAGAATGCCTCTGTTTCTCATTCACTCGATTTGAGTCGTACCTGGAAGCGTCTGTAAACACATTCATGTACAGTTGCCCTGAGAGGAAGTCCTTGTGCGCTACTTAGAGGAGCTGTCCTCAGCCTTTGAAGTTGGTGGCTCATTGTTACGCCCACGTTTTCCCCAGACGGCCCAGTTAATCAGACCAGTGACCTTCAAAACTTAAAGAAATCCCATGATGAAAATCTATCTCCTGAGCATGCAATACTCGTTCTTTGTTGGCTTCAAAGGTGGTTGTGAAACGTCTGTAGGTCCCTGTTGTATTGAGCATGGCAGCTGAAGTTGGATTAACAGCAGTTACAATAGATACAAGTAGAAACCCAGGGTCACAGGAGAAACATGGGAGAAAAAACCTCCTTAGCTAGAGTTTATCTGTTCAGCAACGAATGGATGTACCCAGCATCACTGTCAACAAGTGTTTTTTATCTGCTTTGTTGAAGCTACTGGATTCTTCTCACATGTTTAGACCAGGGACAACTCTTAAAGGGATAGGCCAACATTTTTTTTCTTTTCGTGTCTTGCCTCACTCCCAAGTCTATGACAAGCAGATAGATTCTTTCGACTGTACATGCAGTAGCAAGGAAGAGACGTACAGAGCTCGCCCACCACTAAGTAGCTTAGCTCAAACACTTGGAGTCAGTGGGAAATGTTAGCCTGCCTCTGCCTACAGTCAACAGATAAACTCTTGAGCAACTCGTTTATGTGCTTGTTGTGACTTGGTTTTTTTTACCGCGTTATGTTACATTATCTCATTTTAGACTAAGATTAGTACTTTATGTAGTTTTCAAAAGAAATACATTTGAAAGTAAACTGCAGGGCGCATCTGCAACCACCGCGGACGTGCTTGTAAGTAGGTCAACAAAACAAAGCCTCTTTTTATGAGTAGAATCTTAGTCTAAAATAGATACCGTAACATAACACTGTAAAAAAAAAAAAGAATCACAACAAGCACACAGGACTGTTCAGAGATGCTAATGAGTTTATCTGATGACTGTAGGCAGAGGCAGGCTATTGCTACCCATTGATTCCCAGTGTTTGAGCTAAGGTAATTAGCAAGGTGTCTTCCTTGTTACTGCACACACTGTCAAGAGAGTGGTGTCTATCTGCTTGTCATGGACTCGGGAGAGAGGTAGGACACGCAAAGAAAAAAAATGTTGGCGTATCCCTTTAAAAACAGGCTAGCAGAGCCAAGCATGCCTTTTTAATGTGTTTCATCGGCTCCAAAATCTTTCTGTACTATTTGCTTGAAATATTTTTTGGTACAAGGTGTTTAAGTACCTCAGGGTCATTTTCAGGAGTGAAAGTAAAATGGAGCGTGAGATTGACAGAGTTATCGGTGCCGTGTCAGCAGAACTGTGGGCACTGCGCTGGACCATTGGGATGAAGAGGGAGCCAAGTCAAGAGACAGAGCTTTCTATTTACATGTCCATCTTTGTTCCAACCCTCACCCATCATCATGAGCTTTTTGGGGGCTCAGTCTTGGAGATAAGTTTAGGAGCTTGAACATTCAGAGGGAGATCTGAGTAGAGCTGCTGCACCTTCACATCAAAAGCAGCCAGTCGAGGTGGGTTGAACGTCTGATCAGGATGCCTCCAGGTCATCTCCCTTTACAAATGTTCAGCTGGAAGGTCACAGCAGGGTAGACCCAGGACTGGCTGGATGTATCATACATCACTTCTGACCTGGAAATGCCTCACTAACCCTCATGAGGGGCTGAAAGGAGGGACTTGGGCTCAACTTGATTAGACTGCTGCCAACATGACCTGAGCTTGGATAAACAGAGGAGAAATGGGAAGCAAGTTTCAATATAAATACGGTTGCAGCTTAGTAGAGATACTTGAAAGAAATGCTCTTTACTTTTGCGGATGGTATTCAGTGTGTGTGTGGTCGGCTTAGAGAGAGATTTGCAGTGATTAGATGTCTTTTTTCATACTTTTTGAGACATTTGATGTGTCCACATTGTGATGTTAAATCGCTATCATGAGCAGAAAAACCCTAATGTGAATAAATATTCAGCAAATTAGTTTTTTGTAGGCGTAGCTCTCTGGGGGTGTTTGATTGTTAGACAGCTAAAGTAAGGAGATTTCATTAAAAGCAGCAAACTGGTTAAAGGCTGATATGTCTCACTTGTAAGAGGTAATAATCAGACTTTATTGTAAATATTCTCATTATGACGTAAATACGGTCTTTGTAATCCACATAATAATGAAAATAATGGTATCTTTTATTATGCAGTTGTGCCTGTTACAGCACTCATTATAACCTAAAGTCTGGCACACACAAAGATTTTTAAGGCCTAAATGGATTCTAAAAATGTGAAATGACCCCACACTTGATGAGAAACAACGTCAAATTGAACAGATTTGTTGATTGGCTCAGTTTAAGGGAAAAGGGAAGCAACATAAATAAACCAGGTTGAAATGGTTTAAATTAAAGTTACGGTATGCAAGGGCGTCAGTTTGTTTTTAAAAGTGCTGGGGACAATAACCATAATTTTGAGTGTGGTTTAAAAAGTGCTGGGTACAGTTATGTTTTGTCAGTTTGACGTTTCATTACAGTGTATTGATTAGGGGTGTAATGATCCATCGATCTGGATCGATACATCGATTGGTTAAGCAATGATCCAATCAAATCGATGGAAACTCAAAACATCGATCAACATCGTCATCTTCAACGCCTTTATTTTGAAATTCTGACCGGATATCCGTTTCACCGCTTCCGCCCAATAGCGCCTCGTTCTAAAGTTTTAAACTTCACATGGCTCTCAAGTCTCACGTATTCAGCGTATGTGACGCGCACCTTTTTGCTCTCTCACACACCACACCCGGTATTTCTCCTGCATTAAAATGTACTGTGTAGCGCCCACCGAGTAACACCGCTATATGCTAACGCGTAGCAACACGCTCTTAGCATCACAGAGCTAAACGGGAGCTTGACATGTCAGCCAATCAGAAAATAGCACTGCTGTACTCGGGTAAGATACGGTCGATCTGACAGCAGAGGATGCACGCTGCACACACACGACAGGAGTAATCACACAAGTACAGTAAGTTATCTCATCATTTGATTTTGTTGCGCACTGATTATAAAAATTACTTATTGTATGAAAGGAAAACAGTGAGAGCTTATTCTTATTCTTATTCTTCCTCCACACCTACCATTAAAAAGTGAAGCAAAGTCTAAAAACACCTGACTACTAATTAACCCAATTTTAATTTTAAACACGATTAGATCATACAGATGGTTATAATCCTCTATAACCGATCATACCCAAAGGTCAGCACATCGTTTCACATTTCAGTAATAAAACTGTCAAAACTTAGAAATTGCTTTGTATTTCTTTGTTGCTTTAGGTGAAATGTAGCTGATTGTGTTCAATGAGTACACAATATCGTCTTAAATCGATCGAAGGTCCCTGAATCGTATCGAATCGAAATCGAATCGTGGCAGACTTTGTGATATCGGCAAATATCGTATCGTTGTCCAAAGAATCGATATCGTATCGTATCGTCACGAAACTGGTGATTTACACCCCTAGTATTGATTGATGACGTGTTGAAAATCGTATTCAATCAATTGATCGTTCACTGCGTTTTTATTCGTGCTTCTGTTAAGCGTCTTTCTCTAAGTAAAAGCGCTGTACAGATTAAAAATTATTATTAAAAGTTAAAAGCCACACACGTGTTTTGTCTTGTTTTCAAAACGGTGTTGGAAACCATTAGGCTACTGGCTAAGGGTTAAAGCACAGTGTTGGCAAGTCCCCCTCCTGACAAAGGTTTACCAGACAAACATTGCCTGACCATAGGCTATTATATATATGGAAGGGGTTATGAAATGAAACAATGTCCTTAGCATGAGCATCACCTTTTGTTAGACTTGTAGTCAAGACCGCCTAAACCGAGACCAAGACACTACCAAGACCAGAGAGTATCAAGACCAAGACAAGACCAAGACCAAGACAGACCAAGTCAAGACAAAGACTAGTTCAGCTCAAGACCGAGACCGAGACAAAAAAAACCTAGTTTTTTTGCCATCTTGCATGAGTTGTAGAACATAAGCACCATACTGGGTTCAGCTGCTTAGTATAAATATGAGATTGTATTCAACTACAGGCACAATAATACAGAGACAGTGCATTTCTTGTGTGTGAACTCATTATAAATGTTTAAACAATTGGCTGAGATCAAATATGTGTGGCAATGGCATGATCACTATTTCTACACTATTTGAGGATTGACTCTTGAGTGCTGTTAAGGACTGATGTGACTATTAACTAGTCCTAAAGTCATCTAACAAAATAACAAGCCTCCAACACCACCCTGCACCTCAAAAAAAATCTAACGAATGGTAATGAATGAGTGAACACTGTCCACTGAAACCAGTATTGAGACCCCCTTATTGGCCTCCACCCACTGGTTGAGAACCGCTGTACTAGTAGATTGTATTTGGAGCTTGATCCTTCAAAGATTGTTCTTATATCATGGACAATACGTGATGCAGGAAACTTCAGGATGAATTTATCATTTAGGAAACAGTGAGTGAGTGAAAACAGCGGCTCAGAGCTGGACTGATGAAGAATGTTGAGTTTTAAATCATCCAAAGGCTGACTCGTCATTTTTAGGTCTTTGTGTTCACTTGAACCGTGCACATGAGCTATCAAGACACCGTTAGAATTATAAAATCACACACAGTGACTGATGATACCTCACTGTTCCTGCAATGCGCGTCTGTCTGCGTCTTTACGCTCACCCGCACACAGAGGAGCGCGCGCCCAGAGACGCTGAGCGGTTCGGGAGGCATTTAGATCAAATGTTCACATGTACATCGGCTGCACTGCAAATGACATAACTGACAGACAACAAAAGTAACAGGCACGCTTTAAATGGAAAATATCAGGCCTGTAGTCCACAGAGCGGATCGTGGCTGCATCAGACAGCAGAGAATGTGACAGTCGGACTGAGCGGTCTTTCAAACGAAGCCACAGGCCGGCGTTTACGGGCTCAACACAGTATACAATCAGGAGGGGGGTGGTCACACAGTTTTGTTTACCTTGTTTTTCCTAAATTGAAAGCACATACAGCACATGTAAGAACGCATAATAAGTCCCAAAAAAACTGTGCCTGCCAGGATATTATACGTTACAAATCCCTTCGAGACGGCTCGGCCAGTCCGAGACATTGCGAGACCAAGAGACCCGAGACCGAGACGAGACCGAGACCAAAGACTGTCAAGGCCGTGACAAGACCAAGACCACAAAAAAAGTGGTCTCGAGACCAGTCTCGAGAACTACAAGTCTACCTTTTGTAGAGGAGCAAGGATTTGTGGTTGGTAGCCTGCCCTGCTATGTATCACAAAAACAATTGCACAGAAACCGATCGTTTCGGATGTTTCGGTTGATTATGTGGGCATTTTTTGGTCACAATAGGTTATATGCCACCAACATTTTTTCCTCCTTTAATGATAAATTGAGAAACATTTTAAAAGTGGTGGGGACAAAATTGTTCATAATAAATAGTGCTGGGGACATGTCCCCAGTGTCCCCAGCTAATCTGACGCCCTTGACGGTATGTATTTCTAAAGAAAAGAAGTAAGTTTTATCTTCTGGTATCTGGTGTGCAACAAGATGACTATTGCAGCACAGATCACAATCTCGCATGATTAGATGCTACTTAAGTGTAACAAACATGGTGGATGCCGAGCAGGAGAAACTGGAGCCAAAGTGGGTAGCGGTTAGCTTCCTGGAACACCAATAGCTCTATCAATCTCGGTTCAGCTTCTCCCCTTGTCAGTTTGGTTGTGCTGTTTTACAGGACATGTTGTATAAACTCGAATGTGTTGTTTCATCTGAGATATTCACTATCCTCGCCATAGCTGCTATGTTGTGCTGCCTGCTTTAGCCTGCTTGGTACCTGATTGGCTGTTGCTCCAATCCATGTGGATGTGCTTACCTGTAATATCAAGTATTGAATATGCATAATATTTATGATTATTTGTCCTAAACATCTTCCTCAGAGGAAAATAAGCTTTATTCAGGTGTTACATCTCAAGTTTTTTATTAATTATTATTTGATAATATTCACTGCAGGCAGTAAAGATCCTTAACAGCAGTTCTTGAAATATTTGGAGCTGTAAGATCAGGTTTATTACGAACGTTACACAGGTTGTTGCAGCAACTGGTATCATATCACTGAGCATACATGCAGTCAGGTAATGATGAATATATGAACTTCTTCACCATCATCTACCTTTTATTCTAAAGACAAATGAAGACATTCAATTTCAGCAAACTGATCATAAATTAAAGACCAATATCTTAGATGATGAAGCACTGAGGACAACAAATTATGTTTTCATGCTTGTATACAACATGTCAGATTACAATAAATGTGTTGACAGTCAACAATCTAAAATATAACAAACAAATTTAATTATTAAATGAATATGACTTCCTTTAGGACAAATACTAACATTGTTAAACCATACTTTTCATTGGATAAGAGTTCTCAAGCCGTATAGTGGTCACACTAAAAGTGAACAGGAGGCAGTAATGGTTAAAAATATGTGAAAACCATATAATCAGAGAAAGCCTGTGTGCATTGATGTCATTTAAGATATTCCCAAAATCACACTGATACAGAGTTAAAGTCACCAGAGGGCTTTGTTCTATGGCTCAGGCTCATAAATGCTGCGATATAAACATAACTTTATGGCTCCAAAAGGTTTATCTTGTTATTTTTAAACATACATCAGCTTAGAATTAACATTTCCCATAACAAAAATTATCAGAAATAATTAGAGCTACTCAAATGACTGAAAACAACACATTTAAGGTGAGTTTAAGTGTTTCTCTCATTTAAAAGATATTGTTCTCTGCCACTCAGATGGTGAAAATGCTTATCTGACACACATACGCTCTACAGTGATTGGAAAGGCTGTGAGTTTTAGAAAATTTAGCTCCAAACCCAAAAATTGAATTATGAATAAGAAAATGGGAAAAATAGTCTTTTTTGTTTTGTTTTTTTAATCCATAGAGTTTTTTTAATTAAGAATAAACAGCTAGTGACAATGTTTATTGAATAATGAAAAATATATGTACAGAAAAGGAAAAAAAGAAAAAAAAAAATCACGTTTGGCTGTGTACAGACAAATGTCCCATATGACAGGTATTCCTTTCACAAGAGTTTACAGAGAAATTGTCTTTATACACACAGTATAAATACCTACACATACATAAATCACCACATATACATGTATACATACACATATGTACAGATATATCCGTGTGCAAAGGGAAATAACAAGAAATAAAAAGAAAATAATAAAAGAAATAGTCCTAATTCAAAAACAAAGTCTGTATGTATATAATATGCTCATGTATACACACATATATACACATATAATTACCCTTGCATAAACAGAAAAGGAGAAAAAGGTTAAAAAAAAACAATGAAAAAAATAAAATAACGACAAAAAGAAACCCCTCAATCCCCTGAGCCCCTTCTTTCCCTCCCCCCACCCCAGAGAGAAAGAGTCTTGACAATGATTTGATGGTGTTTATCTTACTTGCATCACATTGTCACTCACCATCAGGCTTGTCTTGCTTTTTGTCGAGTCTCTAACAGAATCTCGAGGACTTTATCTTCTCTCAGAACTCAAGGAGTCTTTTGTAACTTAATCTACCAACTGTTCAGAGAACACAGTCCTGACAAAGAGAGGGTATCCTGTGCCATCACACAAAAAATGCCCTTCAGATTAATCAACATCCATTCTCTCCTCTCTTTCAGCTCTGATTGAAATTCAGTTTCCCCTTTGAAATAAAAAAAAACCCTTGGTTATTTTGTTTGCTGCAGCTGCTTCTGAACGCTCTGAGACCGGCTCTGTTGGTATCATCACCACCTGGATAACAATGCTTCTCTGGCACCATGCTGCTGCTGCTGAGCCTGCCAGACCATTATTACCGTCTCTCTGTGACTTGTGACAACATTATTTGTAACAGATGTGGGTTTATTGACAAAAGCCCCCTAAAACACACAGCAACAAATGTGCCACCTACCCAACCCACCTTTGAAACAGACTCGCATATCAAGGATTGTGTCTGAGCACAAAGCAGGAAGGCTGGCTTTGTTTTCTAAAATCCACTTTGCAAACAAGAGACATTGTTACTACAAATAATATATTTTTGTTGTGATTGCTTTTATTTGCAGGGCAACGTTGCTTTGAGTTTTTATGAAATCAAACTGAGTTGCAATTTTGACATTTATTGAGAAATACCCTCTGTTGATCCAACAAATATTTAGATGTATCAAAGTAAGGGTTCATTTTGTTAGTGTCGCTTTAGTTTTTCTGGAAGCTTATGAAAATGGACCGAATATTATTTTACAAAAATGGTGGGAGTACCGTAACCAAAAGCTCATGCCAAACCAGTCAGCAAAGAAAAATACAGGACCTCAGTGTCATTTGGAGCAACAGAGGTCCCTACAAGCCTTGGCCCTCTATTGGGGCTGGGAGTTAAGGATACAGAAATCATCTTTCTATCAAAAAATTTAGCTTTGAGAGCTTATATTATGTCCTTTACTGTGCTTAGCATGTCTCCTTCATGTAATAGAGTACTTCTATGCTCAAGACAAATGCCCAGTACTGCACTTGTGGGCTCACTGGGCTTCTCTGAGAAGTAAGAAGTTAATCAAGCATAACATTGGACCACTTAAACTAATTTCTCTGTTCAAGAATGCAAGTAAATAACTATAATTTGCCATCTTAATCAAGAGTTAATGTTGTGCTTTACTGTTTTTTTGTTTATTTGTGGAAAAGCAAATTTGATAATTTATGGATAATAATAATTATTATAATATAGCACTACAAATATCATTGTGGTTAAAGAGCTTCCACATGCTGGTGTATGAACAATCACAGAAACATGAATGATTTTTTGTCATTGCCAGTAATGCTAATTTAGTGCTGATGTGACATAAACGTTATTGTATATATCGTATCATCCTGTATGCCATTTATAAAACATATAAATGTACTGAAAAATGTATTATATTCACTATCTCCACCCTATAGTAAATGCATTTTGAGAGTTTATTGGTGGCAGCAGCTATAGCCTTGAGATTATATTCATTTACATTTATTAAAAAAACACACCACAGCTTTGAGACCAAGAAGGCAGCTTCTATTATCATTTCTTATAGCTCCTAGTGCTGCATAATATACACATGACTGTCATTATACATTAAAAGCCTGTGTGTTTCTGTTACTATTCATATGATCTTCATGACTCCGCATATATATATCAGTCATAGACATCTTTAACAGTACAACATTTCTGAAACTGTCTCATGGTACTTGCGCAGTTGGAATTTTCACTTTGAATCAAAATCTGTTTAAACCAGAGGGGGTTTAGATGCTTCTGCCAGAGCAAATAAAACATGAGTTAGTAGATTTGTTTGGTTCTTTAGAGAGTTGTAACCAAACAACAGAGCTGAAAAGAGAGTTAATATAGAACTAACAATGATCAGCTCGACATTAGCCCAGCTGTAAACACTTATTTAATGTCATGTACTGCCTGCGAAATGTCATAAAAAAGCAGCCGTTTGGAACAAGTTTGCCATGTGTGTAAGGTACGGTGTAAGCCTACAGCTTGTTCCACTGCTATGACACAGCTCTAACCAAACAGATCCTTTCATTTAGTTATTCTAAATCAAAACTTTTTCTCCTCCACAGAAAAGCACCAAGACAGCAATGGAGCTCGGCAGGACGTTTGCCACCCTCTTCTCTGACATTTCCTTCAGGCAGAAGCTGCTGGAGACGAAGACTCAGGAGGAGTTTAAAGAAGCGTTGGTGTTCCAAAGGCATCAGCTGACGGCAACCAACCAGCAGCCCACCGCTCTGGGGAAGGAGGAGACCGACCCTCGCAGTCACAAACCCCTTAAGGTTGGTTGCAGCTTTTCTAGTTTGTGCTCTATTTTGGTTTTTGGCAATTAGGAACATTTCAACTCATTTTTAGGTGGCAAGGATTCGTAAGACAGGGTTCTGAGTCATTCCCATGATGATAACTTGTTTACACTCACCAGTTTTCTCACCCAAGTCAGAGCTGTGGTAGTTAATTATGAAAACCCAAAGTGGAAATATACACATATATACACTTCATTGACTCTGTTTTCTCCTGTGTTAGCAAATAAAATTCAGCTTTTCCTGTCAGGGATGCAGAGTATTAGTGGCACAATATGAGCAGTAGATATAACTTTTAAAAAACTCTGATTCTCCTGTTAATGGCAGATATTAGAAATTTCTGCAGATTTTTTTGGGCAATATACTGACGATACATATCAACCATATACGGTATATCACATGTTTCAATTGTAATATCAGCAAAATATAGAACAGAGTGGAATAGATTAGCCTCTACTGTTATTGCACTTAAGTGGGGTACACACATAAGGATTCTCTAAATCTTAAGAGATTTTTTATCTGTTAGAGACCCCACACATGAAGAAAAAAAATCAGGCATTGAACAGTTTTGATCGTACTGTGTGTGGTGTGCCCCGATAATCTCAACACAGCACACCACACACATAACCATTCTGTCCCATCAACAAACTAGAATCTAGTCCTCCAAGACAGAAATCTGACGTGATCAAATGTGATCTAACAAAAACGAAGAAGAAGAAACATAGCAACAACTGAAAACACAACACGCACGCACAACATGGAAGAGGACATGCGAGAAGAGGGAATGATGGTGGTCTTTGGATTAGAAAAATCCCAAACTAAAAAAGAGAAAAGACTGTGGAAAAAATCCTGGAGACAGCATGAACACGTGAGCTGATCCCCCATTTCTGAGGTTCACCGAACTTTATGTTTCAGGTCGGCCATGCTTGTTTTTCTTTACGCCTGCTTCCTTGTTCCTCACTCAGCTCGCTTCTTGATTGGCTACATTCTGTTCCACGTCACAACTCACAGAGTCGTGACTTGGAGTCATCGGCTTTCCCCAAACACACAAAGATTTTTGGTTGTAAATATTGAAGATGTTCTAGAAGGACCTACATTGAGTCTTTCAGTTTGTGAAAGAAACTTCAGTGTTAAAAAAGATTTTATTGAATCAAATTTTCAAAAACAGCCCTTTTCATCATAGTTCATTAAATACAAAGCATGATGTCGTGACTAATTAAACCCATGTCATTACATAAAATTGTACATTGGCCACATAGAGATCAAGGACCTGCTGATTAAACATGCGTCATACACACTTTATCTTCAACTATTTATAACATCACCGTCTTCCTGTTTTTCATATATATATTTAATTCTTTTCAAGGCTCTGTAGAGAAGTGAAACTATGCGTGTTTATTTTACACTTCTGTTTTTGCTCATAACGTCTCCTCTTCACTCAAACCCTCAGCCCCCCTCCTCTTCCTCCACGCTCAGATGGCTCGACTCTTCCATCTTTTCTTTCCCCCTAATCAATCAGCATCAACTCCTGCCAGGCCTCCTCAGTGGGTAAATGACCTTACATCTCTCACAGGCCTGTCAGGACTGCCCACCCCTTAGCTACACATGCACACACACTCTCCACATACACATACACACCTCCAGAGGGTCTCCGCTCAATGCCACAGACCAACATCT
The DNA here is from genome assembly GCA_037902135.1 of Cetoscarus ocellatus. NCBI lineage: Eukaryota > Metazoa > Chordata > Actinopteri > Labriformes > Labridae > Cetoscarus > Cetoscarus ocellatus. The sequence continues at coordinate 173,795 of JBAMNC010001198.1, forward strand.
CCTCCTAATGTTGCACTTGACAGGCCAGGGCTTCAAGACATGTCCCCTCGTGTGTTTTTTTATATATTGGAGGATTTTGTAAGGTGTTTATCCCTGGGCTTGAAGGGCTCAGTGCCACTCAGTGAAAGAGGGATGCATGGAGACAGAAAGATGGAGAGAAAGTAGAGGACAAGTACAGAGAAGGCAGGTGAAATCAAGAGGAAATGATGAAAAAGAAGAGAAAAGACAGACCACCCGCTGTCTTCACCTTCTCCCACATGTGAAATCGACATTGGACCACCCGCGTGAACACACTGCTTTAAAAAAAGAGGCCAAATTGTTGTCGTATTTTTATGTTTTTTTCCTTCTTTTTTCCTTCTTCGCTTCCTTCAGCCGCTCACAACGAATGGCAAACAGGTGGACAGTAATTCCTCTCTGGGATTTTTGTTTATCAAACCCAAGCCAAACGCTGGCGATCAGACCCCACACACTCACACTGAGACAGAACACATACCGGCTGCCTTGTAATAATAAATGATTTCATGATGTATAGGGATTTAATGGATGAGCGGCCCTCGTTGAACAAGCACGTGTGGCGTCATAAAAGCTTGCCAGCTCGCTCGGAGAGAAGAAAGAAATGCTGTTGTTTGTTTTCAGGTTGTTTACATCGAGGTAGATTGCTTTGTTCTGCCAAAAACAATCAAAACTTTTTTCTTTCTGAGACAAAAGAGGCAGGAATGACTTTCCCAAGGGCTTTTCCTGCTCACACACCCCATTCTGCAGCCACTCATTTAATTATGTAATGCTGTGATCTAGGGATAAAAGATGGAAAGAGATTTTGAGATTTAGGTAGATACTTTCAACAAAGATGTAGGGTTAGGCAACATAAAACCCCAATTCCAATGAAGTTGGAACATTGTGTAAAATGTAGACAAAACACATTTACCACGTTTACATGAGAGCTTTAATTCCCCTTTAATTCAGAATAAAACTTAGATCCTCTTTAAAAAGATTAAAAATGACCTTGTAAACACCTTATTCCTTTTCTTAATGAAAATGACCATTCCGAATTAAACTTAATTTCGAAGTAAGTGGCTGGTTTATTCTGATTTTAACTCCGAATTGAATAATTTCTCGATTATGTATACGTTCACTCTGCTTTAACTTAATTCCGGTTGTTCCGCGCATGCTCGTTCTCTTGTCCTGTCGTGATGACACACATATTTCACGCTAACAGGAACAGGATGGCCGCCCGAAGTAAGCACTGGACTCGAGCCGAGACAGTTTATTTAATTAGAGCCTGAGAAAATTTGGAAATAATGAAAAGAGAGGATGGACGTAAGCATAAAAATGCGGACCTTTTTAAAGTTGCAGCATCCAAGTTGGACGAGGTTTCCCTGACAGAGACGCTGGAGACGCAGAACTGGAGTTTTTCTTCCGTTAGACGTAAATACGTCACTTCCGCCACCTGTCCAATTAGAACCATTTCCAACCCTTAGAACTTAAGTGGAGATGAATAAAGGCAAATAAATCTGTTTTCAATGTAAACCTCAATTCCAAATTACTATTTCCATGTAAACACGAAGGAGAATAGTTTATTTCTGAATTATTTAATTCTGAATACATAATTCCAAATTTAAAAAACATCATGTGGCCATGGCCAATGATTTATAAATCCTTTTTGACCCAAATTCAATTGAATATACTACAAAGACAAGATGTCAATCAATCAGTCAATAAATCTTTATTTAAATAGCGCCAATTCATAACAGGTGTTATCTCAAGACACTTTACAATAGAGCAGGCTGAAGCCATGCTCTTCATTTTATGGAAACACATACACATAGATATATATATATACATATATAAATACACATAAACATATATATATACAAATACATACATCCAAAACCCAACATGAATCCATCAGAAAAAAACTCTGTTTAGCAGCAGGAAATCTTGAATGTGGATCCCAGTCTCATGATGAACAGCCATCTACACTATGCTGTTGATATTTCTTGTTCAAACTGCTTAACTGAATTGTATTTTTTGCAAATATTCACTCATTTTGAATTTGATGCCTGCTACATGTTCCAAAAGAGCTGGGACAGGGGCAACAAAAGACTGTAAGAGTTGAAGTATGCTCAACAAACACCTGCTTGGAAATTCCAGAGGTGAACAGGTTAATGGGAAACAGGTGAGTGTGATGATTGGGCATAAAAGGAGCACCACTGAAAGGCTCAGTCGTTCACGACCTCACCCCATCACCACTTGAACAACTGTGTGAGCAAACAGTCCAACAGTTTAAGAATATTTCTCAATGTACAATTTCAAGGAATTTAGGGACTTGATCATCAAAAGATTCAGAGAATGCAGGAATCTCTGCATGTAAACAACAAGGCTGAAACCAACATTGGCCTTCGATCCCTCCCTACATTTAAAACCAACATCATTCTGTAAACAATAACACAATGTAGGCTCTGGAACATTTCAGAAAAGCATTGTCAGGTAACGCAGTTTGTCACTAGTGCAAGTTAAAACTCTACCATGCAAAGCTAAAGCCATTTATGAACAACACAAAGAAACACCGTCGGCCTCTCTGGGCCCAAGCTTCTCTGTGATGGTAGAAAAGTGTGCTGTGGTCTGATGAGTCCACATTTCAGGTTGTTTTTAGAAATCATGGACTCTTTTATTGTAAAAACTATTTGATATTTCTTGATAGAAAAGAACATCGAGATATGTGTCACATGTAGTCACGCAGCTTAAATGTATCGTGGTGGGACAACAGGGTGGGATACTGTATTATCTCTACCTAGTGTGGTCAACAAGAAAATTAAACTCTGGATACTTGGTTAATTTACTAAACAAGTCCATTAATGATGCATGTTTAAGTTCTCCTGTTTATCTCCTCTCTCTCAGAAGGACACCATGTCTTCCTCTACATCAAACATCTCTTTTCCCTTCTGTCCTCGTTCTGCCCTCTATTAAAAAAACAAATCCTTTTCCCCTCCCTGTTGCTGTCATCTCTCTGTCATTTGCGGATCAATCTGGGAAAATACAGATCATCATTAAATGTACATCTGAGTGTCTCCCTGCTGATCTGCTTATTTTGTTTTGGATTATGTAACTGAGGCTTTTCTCAGACGATGTGGTTAAATTTGATGATTCAAATCAGCTTACAGCGTGAGCCCTCTGTGGAAACACCGGTGTTCCTGCTGAATCATCAGATGGGAAATGTTTCATCTAAATATGTGATAGCTCACAGTGGAGTGCAGGACAGAAGGACATTTATAAAGTCATTACATCATCTGGTTATTTTGCGCTGCGTTCCTTCATCATGGACAAGACGAGTGATAGATGTCTGAAAGCAGAGTTTACAGAATCACAACAGATCACTGCAGATAAAGAAATGTATTTGAAAGTTTTATCTTCTGAGGACAAAGGGAGCTCTGCGGTCGCCAAAACAACTCCTGGCTCAAAAATATAAAAGTAAAAGATGTTGTCAGTGTTGTTTTTGTATATTTAGAGATAGCAGAGATAAAGTGAAAATAATTCATACAGAAAATATCCACATTTACAGAAAGTCCTTAAAAGTTAACTGGTTTAAGGACTCTGTACTGCACCTCTCCATTGTGCCTTTTACCTAAAGCTGTTGAAGCAAGTTAATTTTTCTGATAGGTTACCAGTTATGTAGATGTTTACTTATCTTTTAATATTTTCAGAATCAGGATCAGAATTGGTATTTATTGCCAAGTACATTTACACTTACAAGGAATTGACTTTGCATATTGGTACAAAAAAGACACACTCAACATATAGTAAGATTAAAATAAAAATGTCAAGAAGAATTTTAAAAAAGGGTGGCACGGTGGCGCAGCAGGTAGTGCATGTGCCTCACAGCAAGAAGGTCACTGGTTCGATTCCCGGCCTTTCTGTGTGAAGTTTGCATGTTCTTCCCGTGCATGCGTGGTTTCTCTCCGGGCACTCCGGCTTCCTCCCACAGATCAAAAACATGCTCATTAGGTTAATTGGTCACTCTAAATTGCCCTTAGGTATGGGTGTGAGCGTGAATGGTTGTCTGTCTCTATATGTTGCCCTGCAATCGACTGGCGACCGGTTCAGGGTGTACCCCGCCTCTCGCCCAATGACAGCTGGGATAGGCTCCAGCCCCCCCCGCAACCCTGACAGGGATAGTCGGTATAGAAAATGAATGAATGAATGAATGAATTTTAAAAAATGATTATAACAACTAGAAAACACTCATAGAGTGCAAACCTTGGCCAAGGTAGTTCACATATTGCTGTTACATCTATCAGCAATAGTTCCATGATAAAGTTACCATCATGATATGTTTCTTTGACCCTGAAAACCCACACCTAGCACTCAGAATCATGTTAATATCATTATTAGTTAGACATTTATTGAGCAAAAACAACCATTCACTAATTGTGGTTATCTGGATCACCACCAAAATCTAATCATTTTTAAGTTGGGCCAATACCAACATTTTTTAAAAATCCATCCAGTATTTTTTTGGTTATCTTGCTAACAAACAAGCAAACACACGCTGGCAGAGGTAATAAAAATATCAAGAGGATAAGAAGATAGGAAAGCAGCAGACAGTATTTTCTTATACATATGATGCACCTTTGGCAACCATTCTTGACTTATCAAGTTTAAACTGTGAATTATAAAATATTAACATGCAAACTTGAATCTCATTTTTCACTCATGCAGCTGCCTGTTTGTGGCACACTTCATCTTGTCTTCATGTACCAGTTACTATTGCTAATCCTTGTCTGCATGTCTTTGTTAAAATGTATCCTTCTCCCCTCTGTCCACAGTGTAAAGATTTCTTCAAAGCTGGTCGGGGGATTTATGAGGACTTGTGCCGCAGGCTGCCGTTCTACCCCTCTGACTTCACAGATGGTAGGCTTGGACGCGGACTTGTACTGAAAGTGAATCATCCTCCTTATTATGCCACACCGGGGTGCCTCTGGCAGCTCTTCATTTGTCTTTCAGCCCTTTGCCTCAAACACATCTGTGCTGCATCTGTGTCACACCTCGGGTTGTCTCCTGCTAAAATGACCGTCTCAGATTTCTTACTGCTACTGTTTGTCCCTGAATGTCCCATATTACTGTAATGTCCCAAGTCATCAGGGAAGGACATTGGCTTTAACGCTGCCATTGCAGTCTGAGAACACTGTGGGTTTATTGACTCACCAAATCATTCTCTTTATCAGCAGATGTCTGTCCCCAAGTCAAACAGATGGACTCATGCTTCCTGACCTTAAGAACTTAACGTCTTTCGACATGAAAATGATACTTGTGTTTTTTTGTAAGGCTGGCACAGTCAGGTTGTTTGCTGCCAGTACAAGATTACAAGTGAGATCAACCATTAGTGATAATGATAATATTTGCATTTTGATGCAGCATTTAAACAGGTTGCTTAGCTTTGCACAGGCGGCAGAGTCTTGCTTTAACTAACTTTGTTTGAGCAAAAGCCTTTAAAGGAGCGATCTAAGTATTCTGTGATGAATCAATGATTACATGAATAAGTTTATATTAGGGCTGGGAAATATATCAGTTGAATCGATTCCTTCAGATTGTTTCCTGCAGAAGATTTAAAAATGAAAAATCAAGATTTTTTTTCTTGACTTACTCCAGTTGTAAGTTGTTGCAATGTTTGAAAATATAAATACTGAAAATTTACAGTTTTCATGATGGTCGGCCCTGTCACGTTTTGCACAAGCACTTTTTTAGGCTTGTATTTGTGTGTTAATTATTGTTATTTTTTCTTTCAACACATTTTAAAATGCTTAAGTAAATTTTACAGAAACAATTTAAGCCAATTACTGCTCTATGTTGCCAAGCTTAATGTTTTATCAAAAAAAAAAAATCATGTTTTCCTTCTGAATATACAAATATTTCATGTTTGGAGTTGACTGGTGAGCCGTATTGATGGTGTAGGAGGGCCGCATGTGGACCCTGTGCTGCTGGTTGCCCACTCCTGTTCTAAAAGGGTCCAACCAGATATTACCAAGATATACCTAATAGAGTGGCCAATAAGTGGGTTTACACTGCACACACAGTCAATCAATCAGTCAGTCAATCTTTGTTTGTATAGCATCAGTTCATAACAAGTATTACCTCAAGGCACCTAACAACAGAGCAGGCTGAAGATATACTCTTCATTTTATAGATACACATATATGCATATATACAAATATATAAATATATATTTTTATATACACATACATACATCCAGAGATGTATCCATCCAGACAGAGACAAAGGGACTAAAATCACATTTGTCTCTGCTGACTTAATCAATTAATCTTTATTTATCTTGCACCATATTTGTTGAATATAAATGTAATAAAGGTAAGCCCCTTGAGATGTAGCATCTCATTTTTTAGAGGGTCTTCATGTCTGTATGGTTGTAAAGATTGTTACTATGAATGTAAAATCAGCACAACCATGATAGAGAGATCAGTCTAATATTAAGATTAATATCTATAATGAATATAATCTGGAGAGGAATGATGTTGATTAATATACCAGCATATAGCTGAGCTGCCATTACAATGGGTTTAACTGGTCTAAAGGTATGAATTTATCTTAAATGATGTCATTTCTGTTGATGGTTGATGCAGGATAGAGCACATGGAGCCGAGCAGGGCCACAGCAGCAGGTCATCTATGATTGTTTGTCAAGGTCATGCTAATGTATGAGTGCTTTTTGCAGGAACTATTGTGTTTTTAATTTTGTTGATCTCTCTAACATTAATATCGGGAATTGTAATGATAATGGAATGGGACTAAACAGTGAGACGCAGACAGCAGAGTATTAACTACAGGTCATTTGATGGTGACGGGGAGCTTGAATTTCGACAAAGCAATCACACATTCTCTATAAATATTCTCTAATAACGATCAGCTCCCAATGAATCAGGGCACCTGTGGTATTTAGTTGTCTTTTGTGCTAAGGATCTTAAATTCTGCCTTTCAGAAGAATCTACTTAGTTGACTGATGAGAATAAAGTAAAGAATGTGAAAAGCAGATTTGTAGAAGGAATTACAGAGTGGTGTTCTTCTAAATTCTCCCTTTTGAGATGCTCTGTTTCAGCCATCCCTGATTTTTCACATCCAAACACATCCACTGGTGTGTAACAGAATCACAATATTACTGTCTTGTGAGTCTCATCAGATGATTATCTGATGAAGGTCACAGGACTAAAATCATTCACATCAAATTAGAGTCCAATTAAAATGTTTTATACCAAAATAAGTTCTCTATCACTGGGATGGAAGCCAGAGCTCAGTCTACAGAATGATGGAGCCACAAAAAGGAGACCCATTTTCAAAAGGGCAGTAGGTACATGGCATGAGGCCTTCAGAATAGTTGGTGAATGCATGTACTGGATGTTCCACGAGGCAGAGGGTCTGAATAATGCTCTCTCTTAATGTTTTTGTCATTTTGAAATTAAAGTGTTGAGCCTCCTCCGCTCCATTATGAGGTGAATATGACTCATGTGTTTGTGTTTGTGTGCCCGCAGGTATAGTTGGCAGTAATAAAACTCTGCTGAAGTACATGACCACTGCCATCTTCCTCTACATCGCCATCCTGCTCCCTGCCATTGCTTTTGGCTCGCTAAATGATGAGAGCACACGTGGCGAGATAGGTAAATATGCACTTAAATGTAACCTCAAGATCTGTCTTTCCCCAGTGGACCTTAAAGGGTTCCCACGCATCCTGGAAAACCTGGATAACCTGGAACATGATTGACCAATTTTCCATTCATGGAAAACATATAGAAAATGAGAAAAAAAGTAAAATGTCCTGGAAAATTATTTATCCTCCCTCTGCTTCTCTCTACCTTGTTAGTGGACTCAAATGTGTAAAAAACGTGCATAGCTTTTGTATGTAAGATAAGATAAGATAAGATATTCCTTTATTAGTCCCACAGGGGGAAATTCCAAAATATACAGCTGCTGCAGGATACAAGAGAAGTATAAGAAAGGAGCATTATACTGAAAAATAAGGTAATTACAAATCAAATACAGTAATGTAAAAAAAGAAATAAAATTTAAAAAAAAAGTATATACTATACAGTCAGTTGCATATTTACAGTCCTTATGTCCATGTTTGTTGTTTAACAGATGGTTATGTACATGTTGATATTTTACAGGTTGAGATTGAGATATTGTAATATAAATATGGTGGCTATGTACATGTTTGGTATTTTTGCAGTGAAACATTTTAGGTATCACATATAAATATGGTTTATTGCACACTGGAGAGGTTTTTGTTATAAAGTCTGACAGCTGCGGGAAGGAAGGACCTGCGATACCTCTCCGTCACACACTTCGGGTGGAGCATCCTGTCACTCACGGAGCTCCTTAGTGCAGTGAGTGTGTGTTGGAGGGGGTGGGAGTCTTTGTCCATCATGGAGGACAGCTTAGTCCTCCTCTCCACCACCTCCTCCACCGGTTCCAGAGGGCATCCCAGGACTGAGCTGGCCTTCTTTATCAGTTTATCCAGTCTCTTCCTGTCAGCTGCTGTGATGCTGCTCCCCCAGCAGACCACTCCATAGAACACTGTATGTATGTATGTATGTATGTATAGATAGATAGAATATAAGAGATGTGAAAAAGCTAAGGTATGAAGTTGGTTATGTGACACTGGAATCTGTGGGTGTGACTGTGCTATTTCTATGATAAATTTGTCATAATTTCTAAGAATGTAAGAGATAATTTCATAGGCATGTTATAGCCATAGACTGCACATCTTGCTAATCAGACCTCTGGGGCGGAAGGGGCATAAACACAGCATTCTGGGTAAATGTACAAAATGTAAGAGCAACTGTAGAAAAGACACTGCCAGTGTGTGTGTGTGTGTTTGGGGGAGGGGGGTGTCCTGAAAAAGTCCTGGAAAATAATTTCTAGAAAAGAGTGGGAGCCTGCCTTAGTTTGTTTTAAGAAGTGCCATATTTCGAGCAACATCCCCCCCTTGGGTACTGAAGGGGAATTTTAAAGCCCCACAGTTTTTGCTATATTGGAAGTGTAGTTTTTTTGGGCATTATGTGTCTTTATTGATAGGAGAGACAGAGACAGTGGATAGGCTTGTGACAGGGGCGAGAAAGAGTAAGGATAAGACGCTCTACAAAATGGCCACAGGCTGGACTCGAACCCGGGCTGGCAGAAATATGTATGTGGGTCCTACCTGATTGCTAACCACTCCACCAAACCAGCACCTGAACAGGAACCTTTTTGAGGACAGACTTCAGTACATAATGTTTACTTATTACTGAATAAACTACACTTCTCATATCAGAATCAGATTTACAATCAGAAATACTTTATTAATTCCCAAGAGGAAATTAATTTATTTCGGATGCTCTTATATACACTATAGCAGTAGGAATACTGGATATGGACATTAATAAAAATTAAGGAAAAATTACAGTGTGTAGAATCTCGAGGACATAACACTTTTTCCTTAATGAAGCAAAAACAGTAATAAAATAAGTGAAAGAGAGACTGTGAAAAAGGCCAAAGAATGTACAGTATTATCAGTATCTACTATATAACTATAATGTAAATGCACCATTTGACTGCAAGGATATTGCTCTGTTAGATTATAATACCTTTTATACATATATTATTTTCACTTTTCAATTTAACAACAATTAAACAAATCAAAGTACAACACAACACAAAACAGTACAGTTCGGCTGCCAGATGATTCTAATTAAAATAGCCTCAAATGGAAAATGCCACAATATTAATAACTCAAGACTAAGAATAACATTAAACAGAAAATGCATTGTGCTTGTTCAAATGCCCAAGAAAGTCAGGGTTCGTATGGATGATGTGTTATGCTACACTGAAGATTATTATACCTTTATATAATTTCTTGGTAAATGTTAACATATTGGACAAAAAAAGTGTTTCTGGAAGTGACAACACTTTGCTGCCCCCCGCCGGCACATCCAGATTGCTTAGCGAGGGGCTTGGAAGCATCACAACAATTGAGCACTTTTCTTCTTAAATATGTTGAATTAATTCATGAAACTAGAAAGATGAACAACTGACAAGTAAATACATAAATGTGGAGCGCTGACTCCACGGTTAGCAAACCTGAGCGGTGTATATGTTCAAATGCTTCTGTAAATTAATGTATTGATATTTTCTTTTGATAATAACATTATTGTCCAAAACTACAACTCCTTTACAATTCAGGATAGATAGAATCATAAAAAAATTAATGGAAGAGTAGCTAGCATTAAGATTCTACTCATATTAAAAGACTCAATATCCAGTGAGACATAGTCTCTATTTGCATTCAGTTCACCAGGTATCGAATCTGGGCTGCAAGTTGATAAAGGTTGATATTAGGAGCTGCTGTTCCTCCTCGATCTGAGGTTAATTGCAGTTTTGTTAGCCCAATAGACATAGGCTATGCCTTTAACAAAATTCCTGATAACTTTTGTTCTTTTTGCATGCACAAAAAGAGCAAGGACAAGGTTTACACGATTCTTCAACTCTAGACACTTAAAGTTTAGGTCCTCAAAGATCTTAGCAGTGATTTAAATGTGTTTAGTGTGCTGCATCGGGTAGTTTGGCTTCTGCCATCTGTTGTTGAACTGATCATTGGTAACATTACCAAAGGTGAAGTTAACAACTGCTGTCACAGCATGAGGGGCTGAATTGAGTCTGTAAAATCCATATTGATACACAAATAGGCAGGGAGTACGTGAGAATATTTCTCTGTATTGATCTTTTGAGCACAGGCCTAGTGGTGACCCTATTCTAGCATTCCCCAGCATTTACTACTTCATATGTTCATGGAGAGCTCTGTAAATGTGCTAGTTTTCTGTCATTTATGAGTTAAAACACATTTTCTGACAGCATTACTTAAAGTGCATCAGAATCATAAATCATTATTTGATTACTTTTTCACAGTATTTGAGCTTTGCTGCTTCTCCCAAGGGTTTAAGGGCAATCTCACTGAGATTTCATTTTTGTTTTATAAAGCATATAGTTATGTTTTAGTCCATTTTGGTCCAAAATTCTCTTCTTACTGACTTTGACAGCACAAGTCCCAACCGAGCCCTAGTTGTCCCACATTTTTCTAAGATGATGCTACTTTACCTATGATGAACATGACCTGGCATTCAGTGGGATCGTTGTTTCTTACCTATTACAGTCCCAGACACGCTCAGAAAGCTTCAAAACTGTGAGGAAAAAGCTCTTCATTTTTATTTTAACACCACTTTTGAAAATCGAGTTTACAAGATGTTTTTATTGAGATGAAAAAGGGAAAATGGGAGATACGAAGGAATGATAACAGCAACATTAGTATGAAAGAATTAAAGTTAGAGACAGCTAGACATCAAACCGATTTTAGAGTTCCTTCAAAGATGTGTATTTATGTCACTTTTGTAAGATCATTCAAATAAAACTTAAAACTGAAAGAGACACATAAAAATCAATGTTAGAGCTTTTAGATTTAGGTATCAAGTGGGTCAGAGAGAAGCATTGATGGAAAAAGTGATGAAATGGAACTTCAAAAAAGGGATTCCCATCTTTACAACAATCTCTGTGAATTGAAAATCCACTCCAGCGTCTGTACACCCCCTCAAAAGAACCCAAACAGACGTTCATGCAGATTAATTGGACCTCATTAGAACTTCCTCCTGAGTTTTCTCCGCATGTCTCCTCTCTGCACAGATGTTCGGAAGACCATCATCGGCCAGAGCATCGGCGGGGTCATCTACTCGCTGTTCGCAGGCTCTCCTCTGGTCATCCCTCTAACCACAGCTCCCCTCGCCATCTTCATCAGCGGTAGGCTTTCCCCCCTTTTCTTTCCTCCCTTCGGCTCAGCTCAGTCGAAATATATACACTTATCTTTTCACAGTTGGTGCTGACGGGCGATTTGAAAAGGAGGATGGGGTTGGGTGGAGTGCTAAGAAGATTACGTCAAAAATCAAGAGGAGGCACCCAGCCGTGTAGAACAGCAGCTAAAAACTTTGGCGTCCTCATTTGCTCTCTTTCTTTACTCCAGAAAAAACACACAGGAGCGATTTAGCTGTTTGTTCACGCGTATCCACCTAATGTGTGCTCCTGATGAAGTGGAGCAGAAAATACATATCTCCAAATACATGCAGTTTTCAGGAATGCAGATATAACAATTCATCTCCACTGCCTCTTTGCATAAATATTTAAACTTTTTATTCAGCTCAGAGACAAACGAGGAAAATAAACTAAACAGAATTTTTTTTTTGTTTGTTGGAATTTAAATGATCTTGACTGTTAGAAGCTGCATAATCAGGCAGCTCCGAGGAAAGGCTTGCATCCTCACTGCCAACATGTAGTTTTAATACCGAGGCTGTTTGTTGGTTTTGTGGTGTGATGATCTTTAAAGTAAATGGACTAGAATTGGGCTAAGCACATTCCCATGGGGATAATTACAGTACGTTTCACGCAGCCTGTCTGTGCAGAACAATGGGCTGTTTGTAAAGATGTAACTCATCCGCACTCAAATCTGCTTGAGTTTACAGCTGAATCGTTTTGGTTTTAACAAAAGCCATTACAATTCTTTAGTCCTTTTTGAGTCTGAGTGGAAGCATTTTCGTTTTTTTTGTTTGTGTGAGGCTGTGTTTGTGTGGTCAAACTTGTACAACTGTCTTTCTGGGAACCCTTTCCAGTTTTTAACTAGCAAAATGAGGACAATTTGGACTGTTAGAAAATTATATCTGTTCTTCTTCAACATTGTTTGAAGGCTCAGTCTTGGTTTTAAAGGGACGATTAGGTCTGGGAGAGGGCTCTGGGGTCAGTATGTTTCTTTTTCCATATATATCTTTATTGGGTTATCAAGACAACATACATCTCCCATCAGTAAGGATACATTTCACCCATTTTTTAGAAAACCAAGATAGTGATCATGGGCCAGTGAACAGGACTGTCATCAGGAGTTCTGATATTTAATAAGATACTCCAGTGCTCCAGGGCGTACTTGGAAGCAACATAGGAACTGTTGTGTGAATATCGTTGTCCCATGTCCGACCAGTTTTAGAAAATTTTATATTTTAAAGGATACACCAACACCAGACTTGCTGTGTTTTGTTGACCTAATTACAGGCATGTCCCCTGTGGTTTGCTCATGCACCCTGCGGTTTAGTTTGTATTTATTTATTTTGAAAATTACAGAAAGTGGTCTTCGGTCTTGGTCTAAAAATAGATAACGAAACATAATGAGGTAAAAAAAAGAGTCACAACAAGCAAGCAAGTCCATTTAGAGTTGCTTTCGAGTTTATCTGATGACTGTAGGCAGAGGCAAGCTAGCCCTACCCATTGACTCCCAGTGTTTGAGCTAAGCTAATTGGTGGTGGGCGAGCTCTGCCCATCTCTTCCTTGTTACTGCATGCACAGTAGAAAGAACGGTGTCTATCTGCTTGTCACGGACTTGGGAGTGAGGTCGACATGAAAACAAAAAAAATGTTGGTGTATCCCTTTAAAATGGTGCTGCAGGGATGGTGCCATCCTAAGCGCTACGATAAAAACTGAACACATTTAATTCAAAAACACATTAAAACAATAAGTGCTCAAAACTTTATAAACAACACAAGAATTAAGTGCTTTTATAAGCACTCAACACAATAGTCAGACAACAGGTAAAAGCAAACAATATAAACCATCATAAATCATATAACTACTTTAAAATATATATATACTCTTTGTTTGAGAAGGGAAATGAAAAGGGGGGATAAGACCTTATAACTCTAGAAATAAGTGATTAAATACGATTTGCACTATGGAGCAATAAAACAAAGCCATAAAACCAGTTCCAGGTGCTTCCAAGAATTTTTAGTCATTTCTTTTTGTGGAGGATGAAGTAAAAATGGTTTGGAGGGTCCCCTCTGTGGGCAAGTCCCTAGAAGACGTGTAATTTCAGAAGATAAATGAGCTAATCCTAAAATCCTAAAAGCTCTCCCCAGGCAATTGGTGAGGCATGCAAAGTGCTGTTTTCGAAATAAACATAATGAATATAATTTTAATAAAAAACAGAGAAATTTAAATCAGACAAAATGAAACTGTTTATTATTTAAAAGGTTAGGAGTAGGTTTAGTTTGGATGAAGTTCAGTTTTTGTTTTGCATGTTTGTTGGTAAAGGTAAAAATTTTTGCATAACATCTAAGCGCAACAAATTTCCCATGTACTCGCACGTATTGAAGTGTTCAAATCAGATCAGAAAGTGACTAGAGAAGAGAGTGGGTCTGCCTCCAATCCACAACATCCTGTGTTCCTGCCTACTTGATCCATGATCTGCCATGGAAGATGTTTCTACAACCACTGTCTTCTTTCTGTTCTTGAAAACAAGAAGCTAAATGCCCCAAAGAAGTCAGAAATATGAATACATCCAGCTTAGATTCATTGATGACCCCGACGAAGGCCACAAGCCGAAGTGTCGCAGGCGCTGTTTTTGATTTCTTCAAGACTCTTTCATTGTCCAAGCACCTTTGAATGTTGGTGAAGTTGAACATCTGACTTTTGTTTAATATAAAATAGGAACAAAAAAGCAGGAAACTACTAAAAACTGAGGTAAGCCATAAAGAGTATAAGAGGGCACTATTTTTGACTTACTCGCACTAGCAATCTTTATTTATATAGAATTTTCATACAAGAAAATGTAACATAAAGTGCTTGTCAAACAGACAGATAAATTAAAAGAAGATAAAAGGAAGTATGACCCAAACCCACTCCGCCCAACCCCGCAATCCCTACACCGTATTAGTAAAATGCATCATAAATAAAAGATGTGCCCGTACGCACCAAAGAAACGCCATCTTAAAGGTTTGAAATACGTAAAAACTGGAGGTTAGTTTTAAGTGTAAAAATGAAAATATCGTCAAATAGAATTGAAATAAATTGAAATGAAGTTAAAAACAAGCAAATAATAAAAGGGTGCTGCAATGAGAATAAAAACACTAAAATGTAATGGTAATATGTTCAAACAGGAGAATTAAGCACGAAAGAAGAACTTGGGGAAAAAACTATAAAACAAGAGGATAAACTAAGAAAAGGTAACTCTGAAGTTAAAACAGAATAAGATAAAACCTTAATTACTAAAACAGATTAAGATGAGTAATTTAATTTCAGGTAAAAGCAAGATTGAAGGGATAGGTTTTGAGTTTGCCTTTAAAAACACTAACATCACCTACTTCATTTACAGAGGCTCTTGACTGTATGTCTCGCAGACTTTTTAGAAAGGATTGCAACCAAAGGTTTTTAAAGACAGAATTAAACCAACAACATGTAACTTGGAGTCGTAGTTTCACCGTTGATCTTGTAGTACAATAACTTTAAAGAGCGAAATGTCTTATCAGCAACCTCTTCCATCTCTTAGTCTGAGCTTTTTAATGCACAGTGCTGAGGCAGGATAACTGCCGTCTTTTTATTGTTGAAGTTTGGTGTGTGAACGAGTGCTGAAGAGCTTTCATACTTCTCATGTTTGCTGTTGTTCTTACACAGCACTGAAAGAAAGCAACCAAGGCCACTCTCCTCACTGAAAGTTATTATATTCTTTAATTTTAAAACTTCTGTTTCTAAACATATTGTTGCTTTAAAGGTTATGTCACCAAGAATATGTCAGGATTGTTTTAGTTGTACAAACTAATTAAGGAGTTGTAGGGTACAGTATGGTTGGTGCATCATCGTAATTGCTGCCTTATTTGAATAAACAAAAAATGCAAATACTGTGTCAGTAAACGCAAACAGTCTGGGGGTTGTTTAAGCACATTGGTAAGAGGAAGAAGCTATGCCTTAGATGTTTTTAAGCCTCTGCTTATTACTAATACTAATTCATCTCATACCTGGCATCCTTGCAGTGATTAGAGGAATCTGTGACGACTACAACCTGGATTTCCCAGCTTTCTATGCTTGCATCGGTCTGTGGAACTGCCTTTTCCTCATCCTTGGAGGTATCTTCAATGTCAGCCTCCTCATGAAGCTCTTCAAAAGGTATTCCCCGTGCACGTACACTTTTTAAAAATTGAACTCACTTTAATTGTTTTCACGTCGGTGGAATCCAACTTATTGAAACATTTTTCTTTTTATCTCTTGTTGTGCTGCTTCCTTCCCTGTCAGAAAAGAAAATGTTTTAAATTGGGTGGTCACACTGGCGTCTGCGGCACAATCACCGGCACTCAATAGAAAAATTCTGTCTGCTTTGTACAACAAACACTTTTTTATCCATTCTGTGTGACAGCTTCTGTGAATTAATTTTTCTCTTCCACTTCTTAAGTAAGCACAGTGGTTGAGCTCAAGTTTGAATCTTTTTTCCATGAAGTTTCTGTTTTATTTTTATTTCTTCTGTTTTGACAATTTTTAAAACTTCATTTTTTAGTTTATGTCAACAACCTTAATGGTCTTGATGTTTTTGTGTTTTTCAGGTCTTAAAAGTTTTGACTAATTTTAAGACTTCATTTTTTAGTTTACGTCAACAACCTTAATGGTACTGATGTTTTTGTGTTTTTCAGGTCAACAGAGGAGGTCATTGCCCTGTTTATTTCCATTGCATTTGTTGTAGACGCAGTAAAAGGCACAGTCAAAAGTAAGTATTTCTTGAGCATTTACCTCAGATCACTTTGACTTAGGAGTCCAGCCAACTTTAGTTCACTTTTAACAGACTTACTTTGTCACAAGGGCTTTTCAACTAGCCATTAAATTAAAAGCATAAAGATTTTTCTGGTATTAGTTCTCTTGGAATCACATCAATACTAGCCATGTTTATGTGGGACCCAGGTAATCAAAATAAATACTTGATTGTAATGAAAACACTTCATGTAAACATGTCAATCAGAAGATTCTGATGTGATCGCGCATTTGGAAAGAAAGAGTGGCTAATGCTGATTGGTATTCAAACAGTTTTTATGTTAACACTCATTCTGGACCAGTCTTCCTGATTCTCCTTCCCTCCTTGTCTCTCTACTTAACTGCGCGTGTCTTGAAGTGCTCACACATGCACAGTGGAGGAGTGGGGTGCATCCAACGCGACAGTCGGTCCCAATGTACAGACTGCTTAGGCAGCTGCTGACCTTTGTCTTTGCCTTTTGTCTTTTTAACCGCAGCGTTTTGAGTTTCTCTTAATAGAGCAGGAGGACAATGGTTGCAGTGCAGCACAGGGGAATAAATGCTCTGTCCCTTCATGAAAGAGAACAAGACATGTTCTGCTAAGAGTTTGTTCTATGAAGTGGTTTACGTTTTATTTCACCAAAGCTTTACCGCCCGCCTATATTATCTGATTGGCCCGTAATGAACTTGACTGATGGAATAATCATCCAATCACCCGCCAGATATGCTTTAAAAGATTCCGCCCACCAGTGTTAATTTTGACAGCACTTTTTAATTTAGTTTTAGTCTTTTGCCTAAAATATCTTCTAGTTTTAGTCATAATTTAGTCATCTAAATTGTTTTAATTTTAGTCTAGTTTTGTTGATGCAATTTCACAACATTTTAGTCGATGAAATCTACTGTAAATTTAGTCGACTAAAATATGAAGTGTGAAGTGTAGGGCATTTTTTATGTTTCCTTGAATTTATGAAGTCATGTGTTACAGTCGGATAAAATGAAACATCTAATAACCTTTTACTGAATGCTAGCAAGGTTTGAATGTATAAATGAACAAAAGCAAATTGAACTTTTGTGTGAAATGCAATCACCTTTATTTAGGCTACCTGGCAGAGCATCTCAGTTACAATACCAGAACTGACAAACAGTGAACCTGCTCTACTTGAATATATCAATTCATAAAGAGAGCAGCTCTGATTGGATTGATCCCCAGCTTATCCCACCATATAAAGCAGCTGTGATTGGACGTCCCTCTTAACTCATCCAACTTTTCCACACAACCAAAGTAGCTGTGATTGGATATATTCCTAACTTGTCCCTACTTTCTACATGAGGAAAATGAGTCTGATTGGATTAAGTCTCTGTCAAACATTTTTGTCTAGTCTTTATTTGTTGATGGAAATGTCAGTTTATTTAGTTTGAGTTTTTGTCCATGTCCACTTGTTTTTATTAGTTACTGTCTAGTTTTCGTCAGGGGAAAAAGGTTGTTGACGAAAACTATGACAAAAAAAATTAGGCAACAAAATTAACACTGCTGCCCACTTTCCGTGATGGACTAGTGAAGTCATTGTTTTACAAGTTCAGTCAATCAATCAATCTTTATTTGTATCATGCCAGTTCATAACAAGTGTTATCTCAAGGCTCTTTACAATAGAGCAGGCTGAAGCCATACTCTTCGTTTTATAGATACATAGATGCAAATAAATATACATTTACATATAATTAATAATTTAAATCAGATTGAAGAGCAAGTGCACATGTAAACATGGCTTTTGTTATTCACTATAAAGGCAGTGTTCCTTCAAGAGAGAAGCTTTTATTTTTTTGTCATTCATTCTGATGCTTCTTCCGATTTTCCAGTAACTGTTTGTTGTCTACTTTTTTTGTAAGATACAAGATCAAAAACAAAAAAAATCAGACAGCAAAGACCTAAACAATTTAACTAACCTGATAAGAGTCGTCCTGTAGAGGTCATACCCTTTGTATGTAGTTTGGTCCAGCCAAGCAGAAGACACAGTGCCCTCCGCTCGGTTTCTACTTGTAAAGACAGAAGAAATATTTTATGTCTACTGTTGGTGTGTCAGCTGACCCAGTGGCAGAGAGAAACTTTACACTAAATCAATCAATACACATCTCAGTGCCTGCCTGCAGGCATATAACACCAGCCCTGCCTTTACAGCACCTCATCTTAGTGTATCATAGATATTTACACAATTTAATTTCGCCCAAAAATGAAGCAACAGCACTAGAATGTACTTTATTTGGAATGGGACGTCGTCTTGTTTTGGAGATTGCTGGTGCTGTAGTTCAATTTGTGGGAACACAAGGGGAACATTTGTGAAAAACGCTCCAAGCTCATACGCCATTACCATAACATTAACCTGTGCAATTCTGCTGACACCCTCCTTCCAAAATATTTTCCCTGTTACATGAATGAAAACATTTTAGGTCTGCATCTGGGCTCCTGCACAACTTGGTCTACTGCATTACTTTTCTCATGGTTTGAGGGAAGTGCGTGCAGAGCGATGAGCATGCAAGTTTGTTCAAGCTCCCTTCTTTAAATGAATGAATCAAACGTTGAAATATTTAAACTTTTTGGTACTCTTATAGCCTTTAGACAAGGTTTTTTATTGTTCTTTTTTTATAAAAGCTGTAAGACCACGGTGCATAAGACTTTAACATTTCATTTTTAAACATAAAATCCATGAATGGTGCAGACAAACGGTTCTGTTGGCGGGTTAATTCTCTTTCAGATCACATAAAGCTATCAGAATGGATTAAAATGGACCAAAGCCAGTACATCCTGACCTGCTCAGAGATAAATTCATACACTTACTCCTATGAATATAACAATCAACATATTTCATATTGACTGCTGTAAGCACAAATAGTGTTGTGGACATCCAGTATTTTATTATCCAGTTGATCTGTGTTCAGGCAAAGTATATTTCACTGTTATGATGTTATATCTCCTCCAGCTCTCCCTGAATGTTTTATAGAAAATGTCCCCAATAAGATTTCAAAGGTTTTATCTTAATTTCGCTTTTTCACAGAATTTCGTTGCAGTTAAGTAAGTAAAGTATAACCAGCTATGGAATATTGTGCCTTTGGGAGATTATATTCGCCACTTGCTTGTTGTTCTAAATAGTGACATCAAAGTAAATTATTAATAAACAGTTGTTGCTTAAAGGTAACTTATTTTTAAAGGCCATATTTTAAAGCCTAAAAACATCCTGCCTATGAAAGACATTGAAAGTTAATTATACACATGGAAAAAGCCATGATAATAAAACAGGTATCAATAACTTTTCTTTTTCAGAGGTATTATCTATTTTTTGCAACACTTTGTATTGAAAACATGAAAAAATTTAATACATCAGACAGAAACCCCACCCAAGGGAAACAGTAAAAGAATCAACAGATAAATGAATAAATAAATAATAAAATAAAGAATGTATAGTACTTACATAGTATCACCTCACAAAGCAATCAGGAAATTGTTAAATGGTAATAAAAATATTGTGAGAACAAACAAAAATATGCATTAAAATAATATGAAAATGTTAATAAGCCATAAAAAATCTAGTTTATCAGTCAAGTAACTTCTGAAAAATCACTTTAAAGCCAAAAACATCGCAAATTTAAAATGTAGGGTAACCAATGGGAAAAAGGCTTACCTTTATTTTTTAGCTCAGCTGGGACATGATCCCAGAAAGATGACCAAATCTTAAGGCAGAGTTCATCTTCTCCTTTAATGACAGCCTGCAGTTGTCCATGGGGGAGTGTTAAAATGTCTCTGTACCAAAGTGTAATACTGGGTGGGACATCTTTAATTCATTTAATTCTTCTGACCGATCAAGAGGAGTTTTTCAAGATGTTTATAACGAGTAGCAGGAAGGTGCAAGTCCCTGGAGGGAAGTCTGAGGAGGAAGACACCTTGGTCTTTTTTCATTCTTGCTTTAAATATCTCAGTAGTTTCCTTGGAAATATATTCTAAAACCTGGAAATGAGTTTGTAATCCCAGAAACAGTGAAAATATGTCCCTCTCTCAGAATAGCACCTTAAGAGGGATAATGGAGGAGACTATTTTGTGTAACGTTCAGGCGTAACCTTCACCCTGTGTCAGACCTTGTATTGCATTTCCCTTTGTCTGTTACATGTAAATGTGGATCTAATAAGGTGATGGCTGTCTGCCAGTCACCCTCAATATATGCAGTACCCAAGTCTTTTTCCATTGATATGATTTTTTTAAATTTTGATATGCTGACAACTCTGTAAGGTCAGAGCATGTGGAAAACAAAGTTACTAACCTGCTGGTGGAACGAGAGGAGAAGCCATACTAGTGAAAAACTTATTGGGCTCTTTATGTTGCACAAATTTTTAGTTAAACTCAATCTTACATTTATTTACATGTTTCAGTCTCCACTAAGCCAGTTAAATTGAATAATTAGCCCAACAGCTAACCTTTAGAGTGAAGCTAAAAAAACCTGTGTGTGAGGGAAAGATGCCCCAGCAATTAGACTGCATTCCATGTAGGAAGGCTGCAGTCCTCTGAGAGGCAACCTGGTTTGAGTTCAACCTGTGGCTCCTTTGCACATGTAACTGTCCAATCTCTCGCCCTCATTTTTTGCCTTTCCCAGGTATCATCAATGGGAGGCCCACAAAGAGACATTTAATCAAATGTTTCCAGTAACAACAGAAATATCTAGCATCACTTACTGAGGGCTTCATTTTCTGAAGCAGTTAATCGGCACATAAATCGGTCCATTACATTTCTAAGCACAGCATGAAAAGTGGGGACATTATAAGTGACAAACAACTCACTTGCACTTGACCACCTTGGTAGTTTGAGAAATATTCTGAGAGCATCGTTGTAAGCCACCTGCAACTTTTTCAATTGTAAACAAATTTATTTGTAAGGTCTGTGAACAAACATGCTGTTGTACTCTCCTTCCTCTGTGTGTGGCAAAATCCAGTTTTAATTGTTGCACATAAATAGACAAAAAATATGGCTGCAAAATTTATTTTTTTTACATCACAGGTGGAATAAATATTGCACTTTCCCCAATATTGGTCTGCCCTGCTGTAGATTGATATTATACCTGTGATCTCTTTTTTCTTTGCAAATTTAATTGATGTTTGGATTTTTCTTACATTTTTTTTGCTGAACTTTTTGTGTCTGATTTCAGTCTTTGTGTCTGATTACCGCTCCCCGACACTGGCCAACAGCAGCGTGGAAGAACTCCCTCAAAGTGGAGACCTCCTCGCAGGAAACAGAAGTGAGACGGCTGCGGCTTTAGCAATCAACGTTCTCCCTGAAACCTTCATCCAGTGCACTCGAGAGAGACCCGTCCTCTGCCTCCTGCTGATGCTCGGGACATTATGGATGGGCTACACCCTCTACCAGTTCAAAAGGAGGTATGTGCACTGTTGTGATAAATCACCGGAGAAGTTTAAATTGTGTTTGGATGGGAGCACTCTTGGGCCAGAATGAATACTGCTGAGTATGGTCTTGACTGAGATTGTGAGGAATGGCAGAGCTCGCAGGAACTTTCCAGAAGGGCTTTCACAAAGCCCCTTTTTTTCAGTGCAAGCTTCTGCTCCAGCCTGTTATTCAATAAGCATTAATATTCTACTTCTGATTGCTCCCGGTAATCAAATCAACCTCAAAGCCGGATTCAATTGTGTAAGCAGAAGGCAGACCAAGGCACTTAAGCAGTGTCAGGATTGCAGCCATTGTCCTTGTCCTGTCCACAGTAATTGTATTCCTCTATTATATGTCTCTCCCCACTCAATCCCTTCTTCTTTCTCTTTTTTCCAGTCCATTCCTGCATGCCAAAGTGAGGGAGGTTCTGTCAGACTGCGCCCTGCCGATCTCAGTGCTCCTGTTCTCCTTCATTGGCTCCTACCTTTTCAGCGACATTGAACGTTAGTATCATTTATCGATTCCCCTCCGCACACAACAGTTTTCATCCCTGATAAGTGCACAGTCCAATCATGTTTGTTGACTGTCAGAACCCGTATTGGGATACTTTAATTCTTTATTCACAGGCCTAATTCAGACAACATGTATTGATTAGATACTCCTGTCTGATTAATGAACTAAATGTCTTATTTTGTAGATGAGAGTGGGGTAAAAACTTGTTTTTAAGGCAGCACAGGTCTTGAATTAAACATCAGTGTCCCAGCATGGAACAAGCTAAAAATGCAAACATAAAATCTAACTAAAAATAGTTCATTTTGGGGGCAGCATTTAACTCAGCTGAGGTCTTAATATGTTTTTCTTTTTGCATGCGTGGATTCTCTCAGTGCTTTCGTTTCACCTGCAGCTGAAAAACATGCTCAGAGACTTGGTTAACATGATGATCTCAGCCAAAAACAACCTTCTGTTGCATTTGTCTGTTCGTTTACACTAGAAGTCACTTTTTGTTTTGCACCAAGTACCAATTTTATTTACAACATTTTCACAATCAACAATTTGCTCACCAACTTGCCATAAAACTACATGGATATAGGCTAGTGTTTTGGTTCAATTAGTGTCTGGGGGACTTTTTGGGCAGTTCCATGCAATGGTATCTGTTCAACTGGCCTTGACTTTACCAAAGTTTTGGGGTTTCTTTTGGAGTTGGTACCTCATACCAGCTACAGTTTTAGTATACCCTTTAGCTAAGTTCTAGGTGGGCTAAGCAGAGGCTAAAACGTGGCGTGGAGACATTGTAGAGCTTTTCCTTTTGTGGTATTTGCTCAACTTGACTCATATCTGCATGGTTTTGGAACCGCTTGCTTTGTATTCCATCATAGTATATTCTTTGAATCTATTTAAGGTAGGCGTGATAATCATAGAGTGGCTGCTTGAAACGACAGCGCTTTCCTCATTGAAATAGAGGAAGGGAAATAGAGGCGATAAAGCTGCCACCCCCCTTGGATTGTGGCTTTTTATCTCAGTAGGAAGATGAGTTTTGTTTCAGATTCCATTGCAAGCTGTGCATATCACCATAACTTAAGTAAGTTTACTTCATGGTTTGCACTACTGTCTGTGCAGGCTTGTGTTAGCTCTTACTATTCACTTAATGTTAGCTTGAACATATTCTTTTTTATCTTTATTTTTATTCAGGATGTAATTCCTACTTTTCTGCTCTTCTTTATACATGTATATCCTTCAGTTTGAATTTAAGAAGAAAAGTTATTCGGAGTCAAATTCCTTGTTTGTCTAACATTCCGCCGATAAAACTTATTCTGATTTTGAAACACGATAAAAAGCTGAGAAAAGTTTAGAAGTCGTACAGCACTACAGAGTCCATAAAGGGAGGATACCCCAATGTCATCATGGCAAAACTCTGACCTTTCAGTGGTTGATACTATGCCCCTTAGTGATCCTTGATTTGTATTTTAATCTAAATATTTGGGTTTAAAAACCATTATTGAAGACACACTTGAATTATTTATGTTTTGATGTCTAGCATGTACTCCTCTCTCATTGCCCTCCAGGCTTTTGCACAGTATCTGTGAGTCTTCACAGATACTTTAGAGCCAACACTGCATGAACTTGAGTGTCTTTCCAACTGGCTAGTGTACTGGACCTTGATAAACACTATGATGCCCTTGTTACTGTCGTTAAGAGCCAGCCGGAGGAGTGAATCAGAGCTGAAGCTAATTTATCCAAGAGATCCCAACTGAACAGATTTTCATCAGCTCACAACATTTTAAACAGTGTGATTAAATGCTTCTTTGGAGACTATTAAACAGCAAACAGTGAACTACTACCCCTATTTCTTTTTTAATCTTTTTAAATGTTTTTAGTTCAGTGCAATTTGGTACATCTATTTTGAACCCAGTTGGACCCCTTTGTCTTCAGAACTACCTTAATTAAACAAGGTACTGGAAACATTCCTCAGATATTTTTGGTTAATATTGAAATGATAGCACCACTCAGATTTGTTAGCAGCTGCACATCTTTGATACAAATCTCCTGTACCACCACATCCCAAAGATGTGATATTGAATTGAGATCTGGTTACTGAGGAGGCCACAGGAGTACAGTGAACTCATTGCCATTGTTTGTGAACCAGTTTGGGATGATTTGAGCTTTGTGACTTGGTGTGTTACCCTGCTTGAAGTAGCCATCAGATGATTGGTCCACTATTGTCATAAAGAGATGCACATGATCAGCAACAGTACTCAGGTAGGCTGTGGGGTTTAAACAATGCGTAGTTGGTAATATCGGCCCCAAAGTGAGAAAATACAGAAGAGAATATTCCCCACATCATTACACCACCGGCCTGAACCGTTGGTACAAGGCAGGATGGATCCATGCCTTCATGTTGTTTATACCCTACTCTCTGACAGTCACAGCAGAAATCCAAACTCATCTGACCAGGTAATTTCTTTCCAATCTTCTATTGTCCAAATTTGGTGAGCCTGTGGGAATTGTAGCCTCATTTTCTTGTTCTTTGCTAACAAGAGTGTGTGGCCTTCTTCTGTCACAGCCCATTTGCTTCATTCAGGAATGGGGGCATACCTTGTTTGTAACAAGTGGTGGTTTGAGTTACTGTTGACCTCCCAATCTAAGCTATATTATATTTATATATGCTTTATCACATGTTTTCACTGCCGCTTCGACTCCTCTCACTGTGCTGAGAGTATGTTTAAAACAAGCTGTTAACTACCTCGTATTGTCTTAATTTTAAACTCTGTCTTGTCATCCAGACGGAAGTGAGGAACGCAATTTCACTTACTCTGCACATACAAAGAACTGACAAATAAAAACCTTGAATACTTAATTTTTTCACCTCAAATCGAAAACATCAAAAACAGCATGGGGTGATTATGCCCTATAAACAGTTTATTTACAGCACCTTGTTTTCACCCACAATTCTTTTAAATATGGTGAGTCAGGGATACCATCTGCAGCATTGTATAGCCCTAGCTTCTGTGCTGACTTTTTCTGCACAGATGGGGAGCTAAGCTTTGTGAGTTTACATTCAGACTCATGCCATGTACCTCATACAACCCCACTTCAACATTCCCAAACTATCCCTTCAAATAGTTACAAGTCCTTCCTAATGTAGTGAGGTTATTTTCTTTTCATGGACTTCAATCAGACCCAGGGAAAAACACATTGTAGATTCCAGTTTTTGTTTTTCTCTATTGTTCAGCATCATTCTGAATCTCCATTTACACTTGCCAGTGCTGCAGCTGTTCTGCACGGGTCTGCTCACAAACACAGAGGCCGGTGCCAAAAAAACCCTCAAATGCTTTCAAATTTAAGTGCTCAGCCAATTTTCTGTTCTTCTCCCTCCTGGGACAATAAGTCATAAGATAATAGCCCCATTATTGTATTGTCATTCCTTCTAAATTTAACCAACCGCGCTTAATTCTGCAGCATTTGAGGGGATAATGTCCTAAATTAGATATCCGGCACTTGAAAAGAAATCCAGCCACTCTTGGAAAACAATTGCTGTAAAAAATGACTCATTATGACAGTTTTAGGATTTATGTTTGTAAGGATCAAATCTGAATTGATTTTTAGGCAAATGATCTTGTAAAAGTTGTGTTTCTTTTACCCTTTTATCAACTGCAACAGGCTAGAACAGAAGTTTAAGTGCTATAATTATATAAGATGCATAACAGGAAAGGCAAGTACATCACTAAAGCCAACAAAGGAAACTTGATGTACTTCACACAGAGAAAAGAAACACCCAAAGGGAATACAGAAGAAAGAATGCTTGCAAAGGAATATGAATGATTAAAGGGGAGAAAGTGCTCCGAAATCAAATGTCAAGTGTTCTCGTGCTAAATATGCAAATTACAGCAACAATGAAAGAAACAGTGCAAGGAAATTTACAAAGTATTTGAAAATAAAAATGTAGAGAAAAATAATTATCTAGAAAACAATGACATTTTCCTCTGAATTGATACTGCACAAAAAAGTGAAAATACACTACAATACATAATTTCTTTAAGATAAATGAAACGTAGTGTAGTGTCCAATCAAAAGCAGCAAAAAGTCAAGAAGAGACAAGATAGTTACCTGTCAGTTTCCAAAAGAATTAAAAAGGGATTATTGCCATTCCAGAAATGCCTAATAGTAGTTTTATATTCTCGCCAATTATGTTCAAGCCTAAAAAAAATCATGAAAGTTGAATTCATTCATGAGGATTATCATGGTGAATAAAACATGTATGTATTTGCTAATGACCTTATTGTCAGCAATGATCCAAGAACATCTTGAAAAATCTCATTGGCTTTCAGAGGAGGAAACCAGTGTGATGCTAGCCTTCTGGTTGGCCTACAAAATACAAAAATACACCATTCCTACACCACTTTATTCCAACGTAACTGGAGCACCAGGTCACTTAAAACACATCTGTATTATTCAGGTACAATGTGACTCATGACACACCTTCATCAGAGTCCAAAAACAAATTTGGTTTAGAAGAAATGTTTCGAGACAGGATTAAGAAAGAAAAATTATTTTGCAGAAAATCTTGTGCCAAATGGTTGCCAGCAGTCAGAGCACATTGTTGAAAAGGTTGTAGTTTTAACCCTTTAAAGCCTGAAAACACAAATTATAGCCAGAAAATTCTAATTTTTTGGAGCTGAAATATTTTTCACTTTCTACTGAAATAAAAAAAAAAATAGAAATTTCCATCAAATTTAACATATATATTTTTTGTATCTCATTTGATACATTAGGTGTTTTTGGTAACTGATAATCCACTTGAGGACATTTTATCATTTATCTGATTGTATTCAGATGTTTTTTAGTGATTTGTTGACCATTTTGATTAGATAGGGGTTTCATAAAAGTATGCATTAAAAAATGATGCAACAGGCTTTAAGGGGTTAATAATTGATCAGGGTATTTTTTTATTATTATGATTTTAAGGTGCAGATTTTTTTCAGGATAATATAACTGTAATAAATTGTTTGAAGACAAATTATGTCCAACACTTACCAGATATAAAGCCATCTTTTGCAGAAATAAAAACATATGTAAAACTGTGGTTGTTTTATTGAACTATGTCACAAGGTTGTACTATTGAATAATCAGTCTAGCTTTTCATTATTTAATAAGACATTTAAAAAGGCAGCAAACATCATGTTTTCTTTTATTGAATACAAAGTATTGGTGCTTGCTTGAAATATGACTGAAATTATCAAAGAGTGATCATAAAGTTGTAATTTTGACACTTTTCCAGCTGTTCTGAATATCCTCTCTTTTTCTGTGAACAGTTCCTGTGTTTAAAGTTCATGACCGGCCGATCTTCAACGTTGCCCCATTCGAGCGACTCTCTGGGATGAATGTTCTCAGCGCCATGGGCCTCGGCTTCCTCCTGGCCCTCCTCATCTTCATCGACCAGAACATTGTCGTCTCACTGACCAACGCACCAGAGAACAGGTAGAGGCAATAAACCACATCATCCGTGACTCACACAGCATTTACAAACAGAAGTAGAAAACATACGTGAGGCTGACTCATTTGTCTGCCTTGAATGGCTCAAACTCTTTCTGTGACACTTCTAAAAGAAACATTAAACCTCTGGGGATCTGCTCAGCCCACTGTTTGATCTGCTGAAACCAGATATTCTCTGAGCCGATAGGGTGGGAGGAGGAACTGAGCCAGAAACTTTGACATCTGCGGCAGACTGTAAGCGACAGGGAGCGCTCAAAAAGCCTCAGAGCCAGGACACGATGTTGATCTCTTACCCTGTTCTGATGAATTTCCAATGAGGAGACCAATACAGAGCCATCAGCCATTTTTAATCCTACAGTAAAATTCAGAATGACAAGATTTAAGCTTTTTTTTTTTTTTACTAATCTGCGTTTGTTGGACAGAAATTAATTGGATCTAAATGTCACTTGAGGGCAAAACAATGGCTGCTACAGCAAGAAAATGAAGATTGCCAATAGAGTTCATCTGTTGAACATGATTTACAGTGCTTTATACATGACTTACTTTTTTCTGCTCTAAGAAAACTCAGCCTGAAAACACAGACATTCTAGGAATCCCTGTTAGCT
Source organism: Cetoscarus ocellatus (assembly GCA_037902135.1). NCBI lineage: Eukaryota > Metazoa > Chordata > Actinopteri > Labriformes > Labridae > Cetoscarus > Cetoscarus ocellatus. The sequence continues at coordinate 202,429 of JBAMNC010001198.1, forward strand.
TAAAATTGATAATGAAAGTTTGTCACATTCAACTTTAAACCATTCTGTAATACCTTGTAAAAAAAAGCATTTTTTTCATTCTTCAGTCCATTTTTACCTTTAATCAAGAGCTGTTTTTTATTCTTTGAAATTTCTCTTGTCATTTATTTGAATCCAGAAGTTTTGTGAGAGTATTTGGACACTTTCTCCACCAGTGTTTTGTGCATCTATTCAAAATGTGAAATCGTTTTATTGTTGCCAGAGGAAAATAGGGATGTCAGCATCAATCCTGCTTGGTTTCAGGTTCAATATAGCATTTGATTTTTAACAGCATTGATTGCTAGCTGTTTTGGCCTTATAAAGATCAGGCCTCTTCAATTTTCCCCTCCCTGTCTGCTACCTGCCAACTTCCAGCCACTGGAACCCCTCCCACCTCTCTGAAGTTTTGCCTAAATTCCACTGAAAACCTGCCCATTCGTGCATTTGCAGGGTGTCTCCATGAGATGCTGCTTCCCTCATATGATGACATAGCCTCAACCTTTTCCTTGGTTATCAAATCAGCTGCCAAATCAACTGAGAGCGAACTTGACACCACAAATTCAGCCAAATATGGCCTAGAGTTTACAATCTATGACTGTCAGGGTGGGCAGGCCCTGTTACAAACTTGTCAAGGACCAGCAGAGACCCTGTCAGGGAAAGTGGGGAAGTTTTAAGTGGCTGCATCTGTAGATACACTGAACTTAAGCTATTGTAGCTGGGCATTAGATAAATTATTTTAAACAGGTCAGTTTATACCTTTTTAAATAGATATACCCTTTATTGTGTTTCAGTGTCTCTGTGATAGATTATTCCTATACATGCAACTGTTAAGTCCGCAGTATCAAGAGTTCTCCTCTCCGTGTTTTTACAGTGACGGTCGCTAACTGAAACAGACCTTTAATAACCCACCAGCTGACTGACTCTGAGTGGCAAGCCCAGTGCAGGGCAGGGAAAACAGCCAAAAAGGCAAAAATTGATTAACTCTCTAAATCCAATGATTGATCACATCTAAAACTAGAACGCACTCGGGCACAAACCTCCGCCAAGGTAGCTCACATATTGTTGTTACATCTATAAGCAACAGTTCTATGATAAAGTTACCATCATAATATGATTCCTTGACCCTGAAAACCCACACTGAGCACTCAGAATCATGTTGATATCATTATTAGACAGTTATTGAGCAAAAACGATCATTCGCTGATGGCGGTGGTCTGGATCACCACCAAAATCGAATAATTTTTAAGTTGGGCCTTTACCAACATCTCCTGGAAATTTCAGCAAAATCCGTCCAGTAGTTTTTGTGTAATCTGGTTAACAAACAAACAAACAAACAGACAAACATACGCCGGCAAAAACACAACCTCCTTGGCAGAGGTAACAAATAATCCTTTGTCAGCCTTAGCTTAGCTGCAGCTGTTTTTCTGAAACAGGTAAAACGAGATTGTTCCTAAAAGTAATTTAGGCTCCAAAATAAGCCAAAATGTAGGCTATGTGTAAAAAAAAAACCTTGGCACCTTTATTATGTTCATTTTAATGTAAGGCTCAAGGGCACAACTTGGTGAACCATGGACGATGACCAGGATGATTAATGTGTCTGTTAGCATGCAGCAGAGATGAGCCAGCTCTGATGCAGAAAATTGATAGTTTTCAGGATGAACCTCTAGCACGAGAACTCAGATTATCACACCCCCTGCCCTCTGTACAAACTCTGCTGTAGAGGCAGAGAGGGTTCACAGCAGTGACCCTTCATCAACACAAGCAGAAAAATGTTTGGCGTCATCACAGAGGTCTCCGTTACTCTCTTCTGTAAAGTTACAGCAACATCACACTTGGCCTCAGCGACGCATCGACTCATGCTTTGCTTCATACTGAGAACATGGGGAGTTTGCACGAACACTTACTCGGATTTTACTCTCATGTTGAACAAAATGAAAAAGTGAAACATCAGGGAGAGTTTATTCAGGGTGTGTTAAAGGGCAGTGCTAACCCTAGGAGCAGGCTGACCTTTGTGTGTCTCTGTGCTTGTGTGCGAGTGTGCTCATCTCTAAATGCTACTGGATGCAAATTTCCTTTTTACATCTCTCTCTCTCTTCGTCTCTGTTTTAAAATGATTCACGCTTGAGTGTGTGTTTGGCCCTTGCTGAAAAAAATCCATGTAGCAAATCATCATCCCGTTCTTCTTGCCAATACTTGTATCGATAAAGATTCTGCAGAATCAATGTGGCCCCAAATGCTGTGACAGCAGCTTTTAAAACACCTCGGGTGGTGTCAGTGGTGCAGTTCAGAAGATGGCAGCAGAAGCCAACTACATAATGCAGCACACTAACCTAACCAAAATTTTAAACCACTGCTAAGATCATTGAGGACCTGAAATTAAGTGTCTTAAATTGTAGAATCCTTTAAAACCTCTGTGAGCGTGACTTGAAATTTTTATATAAATTTAAAAAGAATATCAAAAGTAAATGTGGCATTGAGCATCCTTCAAAATTTTAGAGAGGAAAACCATCAAAGTTTTAGAAAATCTTGTTCTGAAACATCTTATTTTACAGTTAAGATGATTTCTCAGGACTGTGTAGACATGAGCATTATGGCTTGACTTGAAGAGGCTAAAGCTAAGCAGTTGTTCCTTTTGAGTTTGCAGGACTTGGTGTTTGTTTTCCATTTATTACATCATAAATAATTGACTAATTATTGTCCACTTCACATTCTGAGCACCCTGAAATACTTATAACTTAACTGCTGATGATACTGTGCAAAGATCTGTCCTAAGATTTTTAGATGGTTGGTAGTTTGTATATTTGATCATAGATACCTTATAAGGAGTTTTTCTTCATTTGTGTTCCCAAAGGCAAAAAATAACCGAAGTTTTCAGGAATTCTGTTAGAGGCTTCTTATATGTGCAAAATATCACATAACATTAAAGGTGCGTTCACACCAAACGTGACTTTGCATATCATCGTGGTGAAACTCGAGCAGACGTGACATCACTGAGCGACGGCAATGGCAACGTGACTAAAATGAGGTATTTATGGACACTCGACGCAACTTCAGTGGGCGATGCGATTATGGTCACAAAGTTGTGTTCGATGTGAACGCAGCTTTAGGTTGCTTGATTATGGGAAAAATCGCTTAGCACTGTATGTAATTTTCGAAAGATATACATACAAAACTAAACCTCAGGGCACATGCGCAAACCACCGCGAATGTGCTTTGTTTTGTTGACGTACTTACAAGCACATCTGCAGTGGTTTGTGTATGCGCCCTGTGGTTTAGTGTCATGTGTATCTTTTGAAGAAAATACATAAAGTGCTAATTTTAGTCTAAAAATAGGTGATGTAACATAACACGGTATAAAATAATTAGTCACAACAAGCACACAGGACCGTTTGAAGTTGCTGAAGAGTTTATCTGATGGCTGTAGGCAGAGGCAGGCTAACACTACCCATTGACTCCCAGTGTTTGAGCTAAGCTGATTAGCAGTTAGCAAGCTCTGCCCGTCTCTTCCATGTTACTGCATGCACAGAAGATTGAAAGTCTATGGTGTCTTTCTGCTTGTCATGGACTGGGCAGTGAGGCAAGACACGAAAACAGAAACAATGTTGGCATATCCCTTTAATCATAGATCCCCCCTTACTGAGTTATTTCTTGCTTTTATTCACCAAAAGTTCTATGAACTCCTGCATGCTGTCAAAATCTTACTAATTTTTTGGCATCAGTTTTAAACATTTTATTAGCAGAGTAGACAGTGCTCTCTATCAGCTTCTCTCAGTAGCTATTGGTGGAAAAAGTCTGTCGTATTTGATCTGTCGTATTTGATTAATGAGATGTTTGATGTCTGTTTTTGTTGACTGTTGTTGCTGCAGAGTGTAACAGTTGCGTTGCTCCGCAGGTTGCTGAAGGGCACAGCGTATCACTGGGACCTGATGCTGTCCGGGCTCATTAACATACTGATGTCGGTGCTGGGGTTGCCCTGGATGCACGCCGCGTTCCCCCACTCCACCCTCCATGTGCGCCAGCTGGCTTTCGTGGAGCAGCGCGTGGAAGGGGGGCACCTCTACGAGACGTGAGTTATCCGCCTTCTTATCGTTGCCGCTAATCAGGCGCTCAATTAAAGGTCGTCTTTAGAGCACGCGGCAGCTGTAATTCTGTTTTGCAGGCTACTGTATCCTGCTCTTCCCTGATTGCATGATTACTATGTAATTAACCATTTTCTCTCTGGGTGGAAGGGGTGAGGGAGTTTTGACGAGATGAGAGGATAAGGTTCATTATTCCTCCCACATTGATACTCACAAAAGCTATAGTTAGCATTTGTTCTGGATTTCTGGCATAATCAAGAGTGATACGTGGAGCATAGGGGACAATCTTCCATAAGGAAGAGGAGGAGATCTGATTAGAGGTACTGGAAGCAGAAATATGTGTAATTTATAGGTCTGGAAATTTAATTTATAGATCCAATTGCATAGGAGGATTTGCAAAAGCCATTATAAAAAGGAATGGATTACAGCCTTGATTACCTTTTCACTGTTTAAAAGTATACAGTCCTCATTTTTAAGCTCCTTTCACTGTGAAAAATAATAAAGTAGACTGACATGCAGACCTTAGGAGAGAGAAAAACAATCAGAGATAAATAAATGAAAATTAATACAGAAGTAATCTTCGAGGAATGATTTGGAAAAGTTTTTTAAGGGTATCCACAGTCTGCAGATCATGAGCCCAAAGGGAGAGGGTTCAAAAGTTTAAGAGGCAGAGACTGGTTTAGTTTTAAGCCTCGAGAAAGATGTGCTGTCTTTAAACATGAAACTTTATCAGAGTTCAATAGAAAAATAGAAGGAAGAGTGGCCAATGAAACGTTTTTTTCTTGGAGCTGCATATTCATTTTGTTGTTCTTGCTTTTCTCTGCTTCAAATGTCTTGATTGTTTTAACACTGCACAATGAATGACCACTAAAAACCTAATCATACATGGCAGATCTATAATTTACCACTAAAGATGAATTTGAAGGCTGATATTTTGTCCATTACTATGATGACATATAAGCATCTCCTGCTGATCATGGTAGCAGCACAGATAGCTGGATCAAACATCAGACAGCTGCTGAAGCAATGTTTTCCCTGTGACGATTTTTCTGCAACTACATTGTTTTTCATATTAAATGTTTTAAATGCAACACGTTTAAGCTCAGCAAATACTTTTTATTTTCTTTCTCCATGTGACATGTACCCACAATTCTGAAATGAGCCATGTATTGAGTTAAGTCACAATAAGTTTGTACAATGTTAGGCCAAATCCACATCTATGTTGACAAATATTTTAAACCTGTGTACAGTTAGTTAGGGGCCATCAGGACGTCATACTCCACCAACACAACATTTCTCTCCTCTTTAGATACTAAACTCTGACGTGTGAATGCCTCTTTAGATGTGTTTTGAATCTTTAAACTCATTTGATGACTCTTTTTGACCAGAAAAACAGCCTGAATATTACAGAGTATGTTTCACCTAAGGGGTAAATAAAAGTTTCTGAATGTTGTCTTTCTTTTTTCTGACAAAAGTACGCTTTTTCCCAGAACTAAAGGTTTTGTGACTTTTAAAGCAGCTGATAGCACCACTTTTCTTCTCTATGTCCCTCACATGGTCGTCATAAATAAAGTTAATAGAAAGAGATGTCAAAAGAAGAAATCTTTCACCTCTTCGGACAACTTGTACTTAAACCAGCTGATATTATAGGAGGACACTACCACATTTTTTATCTGACAACATATATTATTGCAAAACCAGAAGAAGGCAGGCTTATTCAAGTTTAGCATGTACAGCTTCTTATATCACAGTGATATTGTGGCTGTAGATGGATGCTTAAAGGTGAAACACTATCTTATAACTGGTTAATAATCTTAGAAGATGCTCACAAGCTTTGAAAAATGACGTATGAGCCATGTTGTATGTGCTCATGACAAGCATATGTTTGACTATATAGAAATAAATGATGGCGATTGTGAATAATGAAAAAAAAAACTGTCTGGAAAAAATCAGGGGACAGCATTAACGTCGTCACTGCAGTCCAATATTAAGAAATAAATATATTTGACCTCCTACCGTGGAAATTTGCTCTGTAAAACTGATAATCTTTCAAATGGAAAATGTGCCAGAACACTGATAAGAAAATACCGTGGAAAATGTTGTCTGCAGCATTGTGTTTAACTGTTGTGTCCCTTCCAGTAACTGTCAGTGTGTGTGTTATTGTGTGTGTGTGTCGTCAGCATCGTCCAGGTGAAGGAGACCCGGCTGACGTCCCTGACCGCCAACATCTTCATCGGCGTGTCGGTGCTGCTGCTGCCCCTCCCGCTGCAGTGGATCCCCAAACCAGTCCTGTACGGCCTTTTCCTCTACATCGCCCTCACCTCCATCGATGGAAACCAGATGTGCGACCGCATGGCTCTTCTCCTCAAGGAGCAGGTGAGAAATCAGATCAATCGGATCCACAGATCAAACGCTTGGGTGCCCGCTGCTGGAGGACTGGAGCAGAGACAGAAATATGTGTTTATTTTTGGTTTATTTGTTTGAGTCCACACAAAAAAACAAAGAGGACGAAGTTTAGAGGTGAATTATCATGATTATCCTTTTGTTAGATATCAGCTGCCAATCCATCATTCAAACACTAAACCCTTAACATGCTCACACAGATTAAGATTAAAATAACAAATACTGTTCTCCAAAAATCAACAGAATATCTCTTCTTGCATCTCTTCTCGTGTGTCCGATTTAACCTTCCTCCTGGTAATCAGACTCCCCCTTACCCATCAACTCTACCCTCTCACGCCACACTCTGGTGCCCCCAAATGGCAGAGAGTGGTAACTGCAAAAGAAAAAAAAAAAATATATATATATATACATATATATATAAAAAGAGTACTTTTCTAACTACCATACTGAACAAGATATTTTGTTGTTCATGATTTAACAAAAATAAAACAAAGAATACAAACTCTCTTTAGGACATTTTATATTAATATTTATACTTTTAAGCATTTTTTGAAAAAAAAATATTTGTAAAAACAGGTCTAAGATTCCGTTCTACAAAAATACAAGTTCTTTTCTTTTTACATTTCAGCATAAATGAAAAGAGCACACCCTCCCTCCCCTCCCTAAACACCAAAATCTTCTTGTACAGTCAAATGATATTTAAGAAATAGAGAGACAGTGTGCTTAACATACAGATTTTTTATGTATACATAAATAATGCATAGATGAATAGTTAAAAATAAATAAATATATAAATAATAATCATAATAAAGATAAAAAAAATTACATAGAATAAGTAAAAATAGATAACTAGACATAAATAAATACACAAAATAATAAGATAAGAGGAAAATAATAGCAGTATGAGTTAGCAGACTTAGTTGTTAGCTATGTGAAGTAAAAATTTGCTGCTGCTTGCCTTTTGGACCTTTTAATAACCGAGCCGAGTCAGGGCAAATATAGTTTGGCGGGTAGTTACCTGCTGGCAGACGCGGTTTCCTTTTAAATTTAATCCCAAAGAGAGATGTTTGATTTAACAAGCCAAAAATAAAACTGCTTTTTCAGCGCAATATACAAGTTATTTACCCGATGAACTTTCATTTTTTTCACCTTCCCTGTTTGTGACTTGCTTTCTTAATTTTATAATCAATTCAAAGAACAGAAAAATGCAGTCAGAACAACACAGTATTCATTCATTCAGTGGTTGAGCGTTTTGGTTTTTAGCAGTATTCGAGATAAGAGGTTTGTGCCCAACAGCGACTGTATATGAAGTCTGTAAAAAAGGCATTTACATAAACAATTACTGGCGATTATATTTATAAATTCACTGCAAAAAATATCAGTACTGAAAGGTAACTATTTGAAAAAATAAAAAATAATAGAGGAAAATACCACATGACCATCCGTGCTCAAATCTCTTTCACCCAAAGCCTTCCACAGTATTTTATTTTGAAAGTTACACAAGAAACTTTTGCTAACTTTTGCTGATGTACAGGCACATCGAGTTAAGTCTGGCCACACAGAACTAAGTTAATGTCAGGTGGGCAACGCTGATGTTTGTCCAGCACATCAGAAAATTCTGATGGTTGATTGAACACATTTGTAAATGCTGCAGGAGTTTGACTTTGATACTTTCAGTCTCTGTGTTCATCTCTGATGGTGAATGTTTGGGCCCGCTCAGGCTCCAGCTCCTTCTTCCTCAGGACTGGACTCCTGATGGAGGTCTTGAGGCGGGACAGCCGTCTTTCGATCTCTTAACACGGTGTCAGAATACCGAGAACAGCTGCAGCTGCGAGTGTTGAAATGGCACGTCTGCCTTATATAGCATTCGATGAGTGACGTTGCAATACGTTGATTGTTCAGCGGTACCGAACTACATCAGGCCATAGTTTCCCTAAGTTGACAGGCTACACGTGTTACATCAACCTTGACGAACGTTTCAAATCTGTGTACAATTAGTCAAGGGCCACCATGACGCATCGTAATCCAGCAACACGTGTGCACTCCGCTTTACATACGTCGACCTGTGTTGATCAGCTAAATTGACCCCAGGAACGTACTTTCACTGAAACTCTGATGATTACTCAGCTTTGGTCAATGTCAGCTACTAAATGTGGATTTGTGAATTGACCTTGACTCAGTATTTTCAGTGATTTAATCAATTTCTGAAGGGTATTATTATCATTATTATCATTATTATTATTATTATTATTATCATTATTATGATTTGAAGGTAATTCAGATGAGGATAACAAGTAAAGATTTTACCAGACATTTGTACTCACAGATTCACAGATTTTAAGTTTTTTATAACCAGAGAGAATCTGACCTGGTGTGACTTAGAAAAAAAAAATCTAGAGTCTACGAAGACAGCAACACTTCTGCTGATAGCTGCTAACCCAGTTTAATCTAGAAAGCACGTGGAGAGCGCAAACCTCTGCCAAGTTCCATGATAAAGTTACCATCATAATATGATTCATGACCCTGAAAACCCACACCTAGCACTCAGAATCATGTTGATATTACTAGTTTGACAGTTATTGAGCAAAAATGATCGTCCACTTATGGCAGTTATCTGGATCACCACCAAAAACTAATCATTTCTAAGTTGGGCCGTTACCAACATGGCCCGAAAATTTCAGCAAAATCCGTCCAGTAGTTTTTATGTAATCTTACTAACAAATAAACAAACAGAAACAAACATACGTCAGCAAAAATATAACCTCCTCGGTGGAGGTAATAAAATCATTGTTGGGAGTAACTTGTTATGTATTGTTATGTATTTATAAAATTAGTTAGTTATATGTTGTTATAAAATGCTTTTCTGTTTGTTTGTGTGTAAGACTTAAGAAGTTGCTGAAGGACTTTGATTAAACTCTCAGGGAATGTTGATCATGGCAGGAAGAAGTGATCAGATTCTGGTGGTGATCTGAGTATGGATCTGAATTCAGTAATTTTTTAAGGATTTGTTGACATTGAGCAGTTTGCTTCATTTTTGGGCCCCAACCCACAACTAAAAATCATTTTCGATGATGACTCAGCTAATAACTGCCTTGGCAGAGGTTTGTGCTCTCAGGGTGATGTTGCACAAAACTAAATTTTAAAGTAAAACAACGATATAATTCAGGATCTTTTATTGAGACATATTTACAGCTCTCAGCTGAGGGGAGCAGGGATTTGTGAAGTCTTGTTTTTATGCGCTCCAGAGAAGTCGTGTTTTTAACAACTGCAGGTGGAAACTAAGATTGTGATTTTTTTTTTATCAGCTTGTGTTTCCATAAATCTTCATAACTGTCACCTGATCAGCTGAGGGAGTTTATTTGTTTTTGTGGCAGCTCTTCTTGGGCTGAAGAGACACGTCTGTTTTATCAAACAGATTCTATCAAGTGCAGAATAATAACATCTGCCGCTTCTCACTCAGGAGACCCTCTGTTTCTAAAGTCAGACTTCAATTCTTCTTTATTAGACTGAATCCACCGACAGCTTTGTGTGATTTTTGAGCCTCTTCTCAGAGTTGATAGACAGAATAAAATACATTTATTTTAGTATTTTACCCAAGTACATTTTCAAGTTTCAGGACTTTAGTGTATCGTATTTGTGTCCTGTTTTTGACTTTACTACATTTTTATGACTGTTTCGGTCCAAAAGACAATTATTAATGTTTATGTAGTTCTTTGTGTTGATTGTGGAGAATTCAGCATCATTTCATACACATGTGCAAGTCATATCTTTTACCAAGATAATGTACATAGAAATTCATGTGTTGGTTGATTTATTCTGAAGATGATATCATAATGTCACTGACTTGGCCCACACCAGGTGACACAGAGTGTTCCTCTTGATCCTGGAAACATTCCTCAAGCTGTGTGCTTTGTTCATCACCGGTGGGCTGTTTACTTCTCTGAGTCATTTCTGAGAGGCTGCAGGAGACTCGAGGACAAACAGGTACAAAGACCCTCAGGGTAGAAATGTATTTTAATCTGTCCTCTTCTCACCTCCTCCCGCAGACGTCTTACCCGCCTACCCACTACATCCGCAAAGTGCCCCAGAGAAAGATCCACTACTTCACCTTCCTGCAGATGATGCAGCTGCTGGTGCTGTGCACGTTTGGCATGTACCCGATACCGTACATGAAGATGATCTTTCCTCTGCTCATGATCCTGCTAATTCCAATCAGGTACGACCAACGCCGTCGTCTCAGACATCACGTTTTTGTCAAGTGTCTTTAAAGTAGGACGGCCTTTATTGGCACTAAAGTATAGAGTGCTGCATCTGCTGTTACACTGGATATAGTTGTTTACTGCTGCCTGTGTTCATCTATTAAAAATAACTAAAAAACTTAAAAGTCTAACTTATACAAAACATAAGCAACATTTCTGTGTATTTAGGCTTTAAAGTTTACTTAACTTTTAATACTATGTTTTAAAGCTCTAAAATTTCCATTATTTCAATGACCAGCAGTCTCAAAAAGTACAGAAACGTTGTGATTTTTCAGTCATATTTAACCAAAAAAGGGGGAGCACTGTCTAAATAACACAAATGTTTTTGTAACATTTGATGGAGGAGGAAACTGTGAGGAGAAGAAACTCGTCACCAATTGTACTTGCTTTTCCAAATGTTTCTGACATATTTGTGCAATCGAGGCAGTGAGTAAGAGTACTGGGTGTTTAAGACTTTTGTTTTGTCACTAGAGTATCTAACAAGAATTTACATCATTTAATATGGATCACTTATTGATGCTTTTTCATGGTGTACAATATAGAGGGACGACATACATAAAGCTCTTAGCTATGCTTAATGCAATGAACTAAACACAAAATTCAAGTCTTTTTTTGATGCAGGTAACAGAGCGTTTACTGGTTATCAAAGTATATTTTACTCACATTTTTAATTTTCTTTTCGACAAATGCGTTAAATGGGGTTTCACAGAAATGATTACAGACATTTAAAGCCCTATGTTTCTTGGAAATATGACTATCTTTATGCTTTCATGGCAGGTTCTGCAGGTTTTTATAATGAAGATACATTTACTTATTTTGAATCATCTGATGGACTGCATTAATGACCTGACATCTATATTTTTGTATTTCAGCTTTAAAAAAAGAGTTTATCTCTGCTTTATTTATTTTGTTCTATTTTATTTCTGATTGCAGCCATTGTGTGGGGTTTTTCTAAACTTCATTATTTTTACAGTTGTGCGATATTCATGAAGTGGATTGGACTGAAACATAATCTGTATTGACTTAAACCATATTTTCTTACCCAACATCTTAATTGAAATTATGTCCATATATGTTATGGACATAGATATTACTTTTTTTGCCCATCCTTACTCTATGTTAAAACACATCTCAGTTTAAGTAAACCTGAGGACATATTTTATCATTTCTGTAAGCACACGTCTCTCTAAACAGCCCCTGCTTTGATAATACTGCTGACAGTTCTTGGTTTTAATGGTGTTTTTATGGTCTGTAACAGGTTAACTGTGCTTCAGCTGCAAACAGCTGACAATTTATGAGAGAGACGGGCTCTCTGTGCAGCAGTTCATCCTCTCAGTCTCACTGAACATACTGTGAACTGGCAGGAGTACATTATAAATGATATTTGTAAATTCACAGAATAATTTACCACACACCCCCTGCTGCATCAGACGAGTCCATTAGCTTCAATAAAATCTGACGTTTTGCTCCTGAGACACGGTTAAACTCTAGAAAAGTCTGTAGATATTTCTCTTTGGGCAGCAGTACACTAATTTTGATGATTTGTTGACGTCAATGATGAATTTGACTATAAAAAATTATGTCATAAAGCTTGATTTTTTTAGTGACAAAATCGAGCAGTTATGTTTGCAAAGTTCTGCCCCTACATCAAAAACCGAGGGTTGTTTAAGTGACTGGAAATGTAGTTAATTTAAGTCAAATATTTACTCGTCTTTTAGTTCTGTTTAGGACACCACAAGCCTCTAACTTTAACATCTGGCTCTTTGGTTGCTAAAGTTTATACTTAGTTTGCATCATATTGGATTTTTGCCGATATTTTTGAAATCATGATTGCTGATGCCAATATTTTTTTTGAAGAGCACAAAGTCTTTACAAAAAACTGACTTGTTACTTTTAATATGACCATTTTGACCAACTGACCAATTTGTGTATGTAACAGGTGAAAAACAAGACATTTATTTAATTTCATTTAACATTTGAAAATATGAATACACATTTGTGTTTTTTGCCGATATTACAGCTGATATAAGGGATATTTACAGGCAGATATATCTGCTGAAAATATCTGCAAAATTTTCAATATTGCTGATGCCATTATTTAAATTTTTAGACTGATATTGTATCGATAATACTGTGCAGCCCTACTCATGACTGTTTCTGTTGGTCTGCTGTTTGGTGCAGGAAAAAAGTGGTCAGCTAATCTACTTTTGCTTTGAAGTGAGACTGAACCAAAGCAGAAACATTTCAAGCCCTAAAACCAAAACTGGGACACTTTTGTGTTTTCTGTGGAGCTAATAAACACTGCAAAGTCATCAACAGTGGTTAGATTCAGTGAGTTCTCACCACACCAAAACAGTCCTTGAAATGAAAATATGAGGGAAGCAGCTCTATTTCTGTAAGTTAGAAAAGAATAGAAGAGAATAATTCTTTATTGTCCACCGAAGTGGAAAATTTTCTTTGGCTCACCAGCACATGAAACAGACAGCACTAAAATAAAAACATTGTCATACATTAAGAAAAAACAACATATATTAGACAGAATAAAAACAGAGGTATAATAAAAGAAATTAACAGGAATAAAAGCAGGGATAAAAACACGATCTAATAAAATACATAAATTAATGTCAAAATTCTTCTCTAAACAGGCAATGCTACAGGCAGTAGGCTGTTTTATTCAGCATAAAACATAAATCTGGAGCTACAGGAGTACCAGAAATGTGGGAGAAATTGTTAAATTTGGGAAATCGCTGTAATCTGTTGAGGTTTAGTCACCAGAATGTTTTGTGTTGGAAATAGGATTTTGGTTTTGAGATTTGAAGGTAAGTTTCCTAAGTACTTACTTGCACACTTTGATTTGTTTTACTTCATTCACTAACATATACCAGTTTAAACAGTGGTTGCATTCTGGCCTTGAATCTTCAGTTCAACTTGTCAAACTAATAATTTAACTGTAAGATCTTAACTTTTGAAACAGGTCAGTGTGCTGCAAACTGTGCCTACTTAAGGCATCAAAAAAGTGATTCTTGTCTGTATTGATACTGGGGAAATTTTGTAGAAACAGGAGAGGAAATACCTCAGCACCAACTCTACTTAGAAAACACCCACTAGCTGAGACTAACAAAAAAATAGACTGGCCACTTTGTTAAGTACAAATTGCTAGAACAAGCTTTGACCCCCTTTGGCCTTTCAGTTATCTCAAACTACTTTGTCCATTCATTCTCCTCTGACTTCTGGCATCAACAAGGCGTTTTAGCCCAAAGACCTGCAGCTCACTTGATATTTTCTCTTTTTTGGACCATTCCCTGAAAACCTGGAGATAGTTGTGCCTGAAAAACAGTTTCATGATCATCAGTTTCTGAAATACTTAAACCATGCTGCATTCAAAAACACTTAAATCACCTTTGTCTTTCTTATTCTGGTGCTTGATTTGAACTTCAGGAAATCGTCTTCACTATGTCTACATGCTGAAATGCATTGAGTTACAAGTATGTGATTGGCTAATAGCCCATTTGCTTTAATGAGCAGTTGAACAGGGTGTACCTAATGAAGTGGCCAGTGAGTATAAACATGAGCAGCAGCAATATGTTGATGTTTTTTGTTATTTTTGCACCATGAGCACTTTCTATTATGACTACGTTTGTGTTTTTTCACATCTACGTATGTGTGGTTGATTTGTTCCCTTGTTCTCCTCTAAGAATGAGACAGAAGAGATGAATTTGTCCTGGTAAAGTCTGCTATGCTGATGTCGTTCTTCTTCTTCTCTGTGTTTAGGAACAACGTGCTCCCTCATATCATTGAGGCCAAATACTTGGACATAATGGATGCCCAACACATGTAGCTACAGATGGAACCACACCTTCTGGAAACACAGAAGAGACGTCCAGAATTTAAGAAAAAAATACACGAGGAGTTAAAAAAAACATATTTTTCAATGCAAAACTGTACGGAAGCAAAAAAAAAAAAAGGAAGGAGAAGAAGTGACTGTTTAGATTTTTGTATCCGATGGGAACATTCTTACAGGTGAAGCACTGGAAATGTGGGACGTCGGGTGAGGAGGAGAGGTGAGGGGAAATGTTTTCCGGACAGACGGCATCTCTCTGAGGAGAAAAAAATAAAAACAAAGACAAACCGGACCGCCCAGAACTCCCTGTTTCACCGCTGTTTGACCCCGTCAGATTGTTCAGTGCCATATACCTCCATGTTCTCCTCTCACACATCTACATTTTATGCTAACGTTTTACTGCAGTGTGTTCATCTGCATGTTAAGCTATGATTAATAGGGCTGGGCAATATAGACCAAAAAGCTGCAGTACATTATTTGTATCTTTATACTTTTATTTATCTGAATCAACCAACAGGCGTTGCAGTACTAAAATTACAAACCTTGGGAAGAGGGTAAAAATCAAACTCATACTGAAACCTGATTGATGCCGCAGCAACAGAAACATACATCCCAGATGCCCAATATTGGGCAGTTATTTAAAATAATTATCAGGGATTAAGGTCAATCCTCTTCACACTGTCTTTATTTCATGTTAGCTTGGAACACTTGGAAAAGTGGGACGAACCCTCGCTGATCACCACCTCAACCTTTTTTTAAACATTTCAGTATAGTAGTTTGTCTTAATTTGTTGGTAGAAGACAATCACAGGTACAAAATATTTGGCTTTTTATTGTTAAAAATTACAGATAAACTCTCTGGGCACACTGGAAGCTTTTGACTTGTGCGGCGGCAACAGAGCATTTGTGTTTTCATTTTGGCGTGCATGTTATCAAGTCTCCTGCGCTAAAATCTCTAGAAAAGCAGACCTGCCTATTTTTTCTGTGATCCACATGTTTTTCGGCCAAAACAGACAGAAAATGAAAATTATAGGGCCACATCACCTTAATCCAGCTGGTATTATGTCCACAGTGGTAGACAAAAAATGTCCAATAACTCTTCTGCCTGTGCATCTCAAAGTTAAAGCTCTGTTTGCCTCCTCTGTGGAGAAACTCCCCTTTTTCGTTGGATTATTCTGCGGATTCGCAGGTCAGTAATTTAAGGAATCAGCTTTCTTGTGGGGAGATTTACTGTGATTCTGCCCAAACTTTCTATCAGAGCTTATTATTAGGTTGTTTATTATTAGGAAGAGTTTGTCCCCAAACTTGGATCCTACAAGTCCTACACACAATATTTGGCTGCTTTCCTTTTTTAAACTCTCAAAATTTGTAGACAAACTCCAACTTCTGGTCTGTGTTTTGAATAAACATTACAGGTTTTTTATATCCTTACTAAATGATTTACAGTTGTACTTTTAACAAGAAAAGGGAGAGATGTCACAGTTTGGATTAAAAATATGTCAGCATTAGACCATCCCCTTGGAATTCTAAGACTATACATGTACTCAGAGTATATTTGGGATATTGAGTCTTAGAGTTTTGGATTTAAATTTAAAGAAATCTGTAGATTTTGGGAGAATTTAAGACTTAAAAAATAATAGTGAAAAATCCAAAACCAAACCAAAAACTTCTGTAACCAAGGACTAACATGGTTCAAATCAAGATATTTTGGCAAGAATGTCATTTAAAATTTTTTAATTCCAAGAGGACAAAACATTTCAGTATTGTTGCCAATATATTTATACAATATAGACAGTATGGAGGTATTTGCCTAACCTGACACACCAGTTTGACCGTTCAGTGTATTTCACTCATTCATCAGGGAAAGAGCCCATAGAGAGTGTCTGTGAATGAGCAGAACCTTTAACTAGAGCATATCCAGCAGGTGATTGGAAGATCATTCTGTCAATCACATTAATTAAGGCCCAATCAGATAACGTAGTAGGCGGGTGCTACTGCTGCGGAGTAAAGTACAAAACCTAAGCCACTTCATAGAACAAACTCCCGCCAAAGCATGGCAAAAGTGGAGTGAAAATATCCTTTCTATTGAGGAGTGCTTTTTCATTTAAGATAGAAATGCAGCCCAGATCTGATCAAACTGCTCGTGAAGCTGTTAGCATCTATGCTAATCGCTGTACGAGCAGCCACTCTCTGCTCAGATGTCGCTTGTAACTCCACCTCTTCCTGCTGGAAAGAGCGCTGATTGCTCCGTGCCACTTCAGGCCAAGCACAGTTGTAGATTGGAGTTTGGCAAGACTTATCTGCCTGATTACAGACATTGAACCAGGTGGATCCAGCTGCACTGCAAGGTTAGCTTGCCTGCAGTTCCTAATTTTTTGAAATAATTTTCCACCCAAGATTGTGTGTTTGGGACTTAGATTTTCATTGTCATATTATTGAAAAGGCATCAGTATCATTTGATTTTTACCAATACAAATGCTTTTTAATAAAATAAAACAATTAAACCTTCTCCATTTAGACAAACACCCTCTGGTTAATGAGCATATTACTGCCCTTGGCGGTCCTCACTATAAAACAGTCTTTTGACTAAGCTGTAGACCTGGCAACTACTCGTATTATTTATTTATCATTACCTTCCCACTGGCCTGTTAAACCACAGGAACATTGTTCCTATTGCAAAATAAGCTACAAAGATACTGTATTGATTTCATCTTTTCTTCGATCTTGTTTGAAAATATATTATACATATCTTTAAAACTTGATATATTGCCCGGCCCTAATGGGTAAGTGCTTCAAGTACTCACCAGTACTGTGTAAGTCAAAAAATGCTGCCAGTAGAGTGCTGATAGGAACCTGTAACAGCACAATGTAAGTCTGAACAGTATCTGTTTATGAAGCTTTGCACTCACATTGTGTTTTTACGCTGTTATTGGGGTCGATCTTACACACGTACGCTGTGTTGATAAGTACTTAATTACTTCTCCAAGAGCGGATCTACGAGTTAAAACACTGCACTTAAACAAACTTTTATTTTCCTGTCATTGTGCGGTGTCAAATCTCAACATTCCTGCAACTTTTAGCTGTGACGTTCCCTTTTTCTACAAAGGACATTTACGTATTTCTTTCAGAGTCATTCCAAATAAATCTGCGTTCATTAAAGAGAGGGACACGGAGTGTGTGTGTGTGAGAGAGAGTGTGTGTGTGTTCATCCAGCTTCCTGCCAGCTCTTCAGAAAACCTCATTTTTTAAGGTGAACAGAAGAAACATTCCACAGATAAATATACAATAAATGTAATTATTTAGAAGAACAGCACAAACCAAAACATCTAGTAAAATCTTTATCAAATCATAAATATATTAGAATATATTATGGCAATATACAAAAAAAGTATTTTAGGTTGAATTGAAATAGAATATTTATTTATCATGATTATATTTTAAGTGCTAAATGATAATTTTGTGTGTTTACCCTGAACTGGAAAGAGATTTGTAACTCTCTGTTTGATCCTTTACATTCCACAGTTACTGATTGTTGTATTTTTCAGTGTGTTGTCTTACATCGGGCTTTGTCGCTGTGTTTACATATCAGATGTGTTTTCACCGAGCAGTTTGGTTTGGTACGGATCACCATTGACCGTTTGTGAAGCTCAGCTCTTCTTGGTCAGACAAACTTTACTGTTGTCGCCCTCTTTTCTGTTTGACACGAATCATTGTACCTTAAAGTTTCACAAATCTGTCTCTGTTTCAGTGATTTGATTCTTTTACAATCCCAACCTCACTGAAAGAACAGAGACAGTACAAAACGGTGTAGAAGGATCACTCAATCCCCCAAAACGTGCTCGAATGTTCTTCAGTGTTACAGATATCTAATGTCAGTGATGTTGGCGAATGCTTGCAGTCCTTCTGCAGCACAACAACAAAATTCTTGTGTTACAAAAATGACATAAGTGGCGCAACTTATGGTGCGTTCAATTTACTTTGGAACTCGGACGTGGGAAGTGAAAATTAGACCACATCCCACTTAAATGCATCCCATTTGGGATACCCGAAGATCATCCAGCTTCCTGATGGGAAATTCCAATCAAAGGTGGCATTTCCAGCAACTCGGAGAATCAGAATCAGACATTTTAACACCTTTCCCTTACCGCTAACCTGACACACCAGATAGACAGTTTAATAATTTATATTAAATATCACAAGTCCATCAAAACAGCTGCCCATTGAAAGTGTTAGGGGAGGGCGAAACCCTTCAAAAGCATATCCAAAAAGTGATTAGACGGTCGTTCGGTCATTCACATGACTTGCGCATTAAGTAGATGTTGTAGTAGGCAGGCTCTATCGCTTTGGTGTGTTGGAAGAGGAGCGAAAATATCATTTCTAAAAAATGCTTTCAGTGTTTTTTGTCCCTCAGTTCATGAAAAAAATGAAGTCCATGTCTGATAAAACTGCTGCCAAAGCTGTTAGCATCTTCTCACTGTCACCTCTTCCTGCTTTAGAGGGTCGGGCCATGCTTCTGCAGATCAGGCACTATTGTTCTGTCTTTGAGCTTTTCAAGATTATTACAGACACTGACTCAGGTGGATCCAGCTGCACTGCAAGGCTAATTTGCACCACGCAGCTTCCTGTACACACTGGATCTGTTAAATATTCAGCTCTATGCCCTGTGTTTTCCTTAAAAACAGCAGGTCCAGTTATTTCAGTTAACCAGAGGAGAAACATAAGCTTTCTGCTTGGTTGACTTAAAGGCTGTCATGTCCTAGTTTGGGAATCAAAGTGTCTTTTCTATGTTGATCCAGGTGAAAACAATATTTTAATCACACATGGAAATACTTTGAATGATTTCCACTTTGCAAAACAACTAACTAAGTAACAGGAAATTGAGAAAGCCTCACTAGCACCCTGTCAAATTCCCTCTTTTCATGCTGTTGTCTGCATAGAAAAGAGTGATGGACAGGAAAAGGAAACAGGGCCCTGGGTTGAAACAGCGCCACTCCTCGCCATGCTGTTAGGGTATGGTCTTCATCATTCTAAGCAGCCTTACTAAACCTAAATTTCAAACCTTAAGTTCATCACAAAAGTTGATGTACATCAAATATAGCTGCATCAACATCACATAGCTCGTTTTACCACGGAATAATGTGAGTTAGTTTGCAACTTTATCGGCACGTAACAGCAGCAAACAAATACACTATGTTGATTTTACAAAAGTTTTGTCTTAACTTCAGACATATGCAGGTCTTTGTGTCTGATGATGCAGATATTTATCATAATAAGCCCATGGTTCAGGAAACCGGGTGAAAAATACCCCAGAATTCCTGTATGGGTGTCTTCAGTTGCTCTTGCAGACCCTCTAAGCTCACCCTTTAGCAACAAAATTAAGGTCACAATTTCAGAACAGTGAGAAGTCTTGGCTCGGGCAAAAGTTTGTCTAACCAGGAGCAGCCCAGTAACAGTCTCTCTGGACCAGTGAGAGAGCTAGCAAAAAGTCAATTTACTGTTTTTACTGATAAAAGCTGCACCGTCCCTCATTTTTTTTTTTTGCATCCCTCTGTTGGGGTACCAGCTAACCTGTCAAACCTTTAACCTGGAGCTGGACAACACTGCGGTCTAACAAGGAGGGTTGGCCGTGGAACTGAAAGTATGATAAGAGTCCAAACTGTACTAAACCAAACCGAACTGCTTTGTTGAAACACACCCTAAAGTTCCCTCCAGCTCCACGTCAAAGACCACCACAGTTCTGGTGCATTGCTGGGGAAGGAGAACGTCGAGTAAAGGGAAAAAAGAGCACTAACGATCGAATTGTGGACTGTGGATTCAACAAAAATGCATCCCTTTTTTAGTTTTATTGGTGACCAAGTGTTGAGAGACAAGTTTTAGAATAATCTGGTCTTGTTTTCTATTTAGATGTTATGATTAGACCAATGCTTGCAAACGTCGTCATGTAATAATCCAGACGTCTGGAGAGATTATTGTTATCTACAGAACAAAAATAGACAAAAAAAAGGACATAAAACTAGGCAATGGTTTGCTTTGAGCATGCCGTATCTGGGTTTTTGATACAATGTGATGCCAGTGGTCATGTATCTTACAAAAAGTAGCAGCGTCTCAATAAACTGAATGCAATGCTCAATATTCAGCAATACTTTGTATAAAAACAGAGATATGGGTTTCCTGGGGAAGTATGAAACAGGCCAGCTTTATTTTTCACACTGCATCATCAAGCTAACAGCTCTACCTTGATTCAGTTATTGCACACTGTAGAGGGAACCCTGCGTATTAAAACATGTTGACCCCAGCAGATTGACAGCTTGATGTGTATGCGGTACAAAGAAACACCAGATTTCTGTCAAAATGTTGAAAATTAATGCACATGTGGGCTGCCATTGTTCAGCTCACCTTGGGCAGTGATATTAAGTTGTTGCATTTTTCCACTTTCCACATCTTCCTGACTGTTTTCACCTTAACCAATCACCCTAATCAAAACTTAACTACCGTAAAAAAACTCTGCCATCATCACACCTCGAGACATTCACATTAATACGGTGATTATCTGATAATGGTGTCAATCTATCTTGCAATAAGGCTTTGAGTGGAGGAAAAGAGAGCAGGCGCACACATGGTGCTGTGCTCCCTTGCTGGATCTGTGTGCTCCCTTCTCCCCTATATTAAGCCTAATAATTCAGAGAGATCAACCCCGTCCATCTATTGAATACATTTTATGGCTTAAGAAGTGACTGAATGGTAACTCTTCCTTATTACCTACTCCGTGAGAAGGTCCTGAGAGGTCATTTACACTAAACATAAAACCAAAGGCCTTATTGGAACTATGGAGCAAAATGTATAATGGTTGATATTCAATATATATCGTGTTTTTTCCATTTAAATAATTTTTAAAAGAGAGATTAATAAAGCTTAAAGCAACAATGTTTTGCTCCAGGGGGCTACAAGAGCTTGAGTTTTGGGGGTGCATCTCACCATTTTACAAAGACATCATATTGTACTTTATGGCACTTGCATGAAATTTGGAAAATATTACTTATGATTAAGCTTTTTGCAGCCTGTCCAACTACATTGATATAAACGATACTGCCTAAACTTATATCTTGTCTAAAAATTGTCAATATTTTCAAAAAGTCCATATTTGTTAAGAAACCTTAATTGAAACCCTATGTTAAATTATCATTAAATGTTGAATTACATTCTTTTTAGTCTAAAAACTAAACAAATGAAACAACCAGAGGGCTCAACATTCATGTTACCCTCTCATCGTTTACTGTATATCATCTGATTATCAGAATAACCAGAGCAGCTGTCACAGTTTAACTGGTGTTAAATAAACTGGTAGCATTTGGTTTAATATCTTATTCTAATGCTTGCCTCTGAGTTCAAGAGTTTATCTGTAAAGGAAAAATTTTATAGAGTCACAAAGTCTATTAAAAAAATAAGTCAAAGGAAATAGAGATGCAAGCGTTCACTCTTATCTCTGAGCGTGAACACTGTGAGGATGTCAATATCCCCTTAAAGAGCATAGGTCAGTGCATATAGGCCATGGTGTGGTTGTATGAGGGTTTTGGTGGACCCCATAAAAGTCTCAGGACGGGCCATGGTGCCCTGAAGTTTGGAAAAGGCTGCTTAAAGTCAGGAGGGCTCAAAGAAAGACGCTCCACAGTTGGCCAGGTCGGTGGTTTTATACCTTCAGTAGGTAAACTTTAAATGGATAGGCAGTAAAAGTAAAGTGGCAGGTGGATGAGAAGGACTGTGCTGGTTTTAGGTGTTGTTGTGGAAACGTTGATTGCAAGAGATGAACATGAGGCAGAAATATATTGATCTTTTAAATGAAAGAAGACATGAGGGAAACATTTAAAGAAAGTCACTCGGTTACTCTTTAAATATCACTGTTTTGAGCAAGGAACAATCATGAGGCCCCATGACCTTGAATCTTTGAAACAGAGTTGACATCTGTGCATTAGTTTAAGAAAATCCTTCAAAGCATTGTTGATATTTTCTGTTCACACACAATAGATAAACATGAGATATACTGACCCTAACTGTTGACCTCAGAAATATAATCAGATTGTTCTTGAGTCGAAGTGGACATCTATATAAACTGTGGCGAAAATCCTTCAATAAACCATTGAGATAGAGCTTTAAAAAGCAAGGGATGATCATGGGGCTCCACGACTTTTGACCTATTGGCTCCACACTCTTATGAGTTCATCTTTGAATCAGAGAGGACATCTGTGTATACATTTAAGAAAATCCCTCCAAGCATTGTTGATGTTTTCTGTTCACAAACAATAGGTGAACATGGGGTTCAATGACCTTGACTGTTGACTTCAGAAATATAATCAGATCATCCTTGAGTCGAAGTGGACATCTATGTAAAGTGTGGAAAAAAATCCCTCAATGCAACCTTAAAATATAGCTATAAAAAACAAGGGATGAACATGAGACTGGTGACCTTTTACCATGTTCTTCATGACCTTGACCTATTATTTCTGTAAACAGTCAGAGTCAGAGTGGAGTACAGGATGATCATAAGATTCCACGACCTTGACTTTTGACCTATTGCCTGGAAACTATTACGAGTTAATTTTTGAATCAGTGTGGAAATTTGTGCACGAAAGAACCCCTTGAAGTATCACTGATATTTTCTATTCCCACGTAGTTGATGAACATGGGGTACAATGACCTTGACTGTTGACTTCATATGTAAAAATTATGTAAATTATGTAATTATGTCAAAATCATTCAATGCACCTTTAAGGTATAATTTAAAAACAGCAAGGGATGATCATTAGACAGGTGACCTTTGACCGTGTTCCTCCAAAGACCAGTCCCTTTATTCCTAAATCAGAGTGGGTTTTGCTAATTTTGAAGAAAATCCCTCTGTGCATTCTTGAAATATAGTGTTCACAAGTAAAGATGACCATGAGGTTTATGACCTTGACCTATAACTTCTATAATATTTCATCTTGAGGTCAGAATAGATATTTGTGCAAAGTTTGAAGAAAATCCCTCTAGCACTGATAAGAAGTCACGCTCAGAAACTTAAGCTGCATTCACACACTGATGTTTAGGCTAACTTTTGCCAATGTAAGGTCGAGCTATGTCAGACCACGCATCTATGGCAACACTGATGTTCATCGAGTGCATCCTGATAGGCCGAAATTCCCCTGTTTTCAGCATGATGCCCATCCTTATATCTGAGTTTCAAAACTTTTAGAACACATCTACAATTAGGCAGGGGATACTTATACTCCACCAGCACGATTTTTCCGTCCACTCTAGATATGTCAACCTCTATTGAACACAGCAGCGTTGACCCCTGGAACAAACTTTCTCTGATATTTTGATGATTGGTCAACCACAAAGACAGACAGACCCTGATGATGGCTCAAAAATGTTGTTGAGGAATACTGTAACCATTTGAGATCACTTCCCAGAACTCCTGGGACGCATGGCAGCTTACAAATGATTTTTTTTTTTTCTTAAAGGGATACGCCAACTATTTTTTTTCTATTCCTGTCTTGCCTCACTCCAGAGTCCATGACAAGCAGATAGACACCATTCTTTCGACTGTGCGTGCAGTAACAAGGAAGAGACTGACAGAGCTTGCCCACTGCTAATTAGCATAGCTTAAACACTGGGAGTCAATGGGTAGCATTAGCCTGCCTCTACCTACAGTCATCAGATAATCTCTTCAGCAACTCTAAACGGTCCTGTGTGCTTGTTGTGACTCGTTTTTTTTACCATGTTGCATTATCTATTTTTAGACTTATATAAGCACTTTATGTAATTTTTCGATAGAAATATGAAACTAAACCGCAGGGCACATGCTCAAACTACCATGAAGTGCTTGTTAACCTACTTACAAGCATTTCATGGTAGTTTGATAACGTAACGTAACGTGGTAAAAAAAAAAAAAAGAGTCACAACAAGCACACAGGACCGTTTAAGAGTTGCAGAGTTTATCTGATGACTGTAGGCAGAGGCAGGCCAATGATACCCATTGACTCCCAGTGTTTGAGCTAAGCTAATTAGTGGTGGCCGAGCTCTGCCCGTCTCTTCCTTGTTACTGCAGGCACAGTCGAAAGAATGGAGTCTATCCGCATGTCATGGACTGTTGGCCTATCCCTTTAAAATGTGGAAATCTGGTGTTGTTTGTTCGTCATACAGCAAAAAGACACTCTGTTAATCTAATAAAGTCAACGTGTGTGGATGTGCAGGGTTCATTTAAGGATAAAAAACACGGGTTTGTCTGCCAGCGCGGCATTCCCAGGGCTGGACTTCATCCCGGTTTAGTTGCTTTCCCGGTATCCAAATGGCAGCTCCCTCATGCAGTCCTGTTCCACTTTTGTCTTACAGATGTGAGAAAGATGTCCAATTTAAGCAGACGTCTCACGGCGAGATAGCAAAGCAGGAAGGGAAAGCTCGGAGGCGTTTGCATAATCCATGGGCCGAGGCTTAAGACAGCAGTAGTGACAGAGCAGAGAGATTGTGAGGTATGAAGTAATATGTACAGTTTGCAATGCAAAGTTTAGTTTCTTTCAACTTTCTATCATAATCCACAGCAAGGTCTTAGTTTGAAACTTTGGAGCGAGTACAGAGATTTAACCATTCTTCTTCTTATGTGACAGTATTGTTGTTGTTCCTCGATATCTTCTCTGTACTGACGATCTTTGGAATAGCAGCAAACTTCTCTCAGAGGATCGACATCAGATTCAGATTCTGTTTGTGACTCCCCTCCTCCTAATTGGATTTGTTTGAAAAATTGCGTATTCTGTGGTGTTTTGTTTTTTTCTTTCTCTTTTTCTCTCCCTGATTTCATATAGCCTACTTTTTCTAATCATGAATGTAAAGATGTGTGGATTTTTATATAGCATAATAATTTAGGTGTCAAACAGAATCTGTAATTTTGTCAAAAAGATCAGCTATATTTGTAAGCTGTATATGTAAAATTGAGAAAAAAATGGTTATCAAACAGAATGTGTTGGTTTATTATAGTATATATATATACTGTACACTGAAAAAGAGAGACTATCTCAAGCTGTTTGCCAAATAAAAAGTAGTAGTGACGTAAATGTTTGCCTGTGCTTGTGTTTGTTGGACATTTTGAACCACAGCTTTTCTAAGGTAAGCATCATGTCTACAGTGTTGAAGTCAAAATAATCATATTTCGTATTCATTATGCTGCTTAAAGTATGGAGGCTGAAAAGGGTGTTTTATGAAAGCCGTTTGGGCATAAAATTGTTATCAGTGATATCAACATTAGCTCAGCTCTACTAGTACTCAAGTTTGGAGTACATGTACTCAATTTTGGCACTACTAGTACTACTAGCAGTCTTAAAAATGTTCATTAGTTCTACTAGTAAGCCTAATATGCTAATAAGTGGGTGGGTAAAAGGAAATTCAGGCTTTCCATTGGCTTTTGAAAATATTACAACCAATCAGGGTGCTGGATTTGGTTATAATCCCTCCTACTTTATTTGCATTAGGTTTACTTGTACTAGTAGTGAATCAGTAGAACTACTGAACAAAAGTTTAGTTTTACTAGTAAAGGTTTGAGTTTTTACTATTAACATTTGTAAGTCTACTAGTACTACTAGTGACGGGAGCTGTTCTAGGGGAACAAACACTACACGTTAGAGTTAAACTGTGTTAGTATTAAGTCGTGTTATAGACAGTGTTAATCGCTAAGGGAGAATTTGTGTGTCTGGTTGAGAATTGAAGTGCTAAGTTGCATCACTTGGTGTCAGAATTAGCATAAAAACATGGCAAAATAATTTGGTTTCTCTTACTCGTTTGTACATCCCACTTCACATTTCACTCATCAGCTCAGTTTCAGCTTCTCATTTATTCCATCAATCACTCACACCTTCTCGGTGGTAGGCCGAGTGGCGATATCGTGTATTTGAAAGATCCCCATCAAGGGAGGACCTGATGTTTTGTGACTAACATCTACATTTTAGAACAAATGAAACAAAAGTTGTTGCTAACTTTGCTTTTTGCACATTTTTTGTTAATCAACTTTGTGAGACTTATCCGTTCCGGCAAACTGACCGGGCAGCCATGTTCGGGGTCTGCTGAGCATGACGTAGTTGAGGTTATTATCCAATGAGACGCCTGGAAATGCGCCGACCGGCCAAGAGTCCGCCTCCGCTGCTGCGATAGTTACCGAAGTTATTATTCCCACAGTCAGAATGGTAATCGTATAAAGATCACTCTAAAACTAAAAGACACTGTGAAACTAACAACAGATTAGTGTTTTAACCACTATGAAAGAAAGTTAAAATGAAACAAAAGTCAACGGTCTCCAAATTCCGTTATTAAGCTTGATAAAAGGGAAAAAAACTCCACTTTACACGTGGTCCTTGACATCATCCCTCTGTTATCTCAAGAAAATGATGCTCGTTCAGAAGAACTCTTGCTTGGCACAATCACAGTTGGGGAGTTGTATGACATAACTCAACATAAAATACTCAGGTTGTACATTTGTTCGAGGAAAAGAGAAAATGATTCAGATACTTATGACTCTTCAGTACTAGTCAAATCACCAGGGAGAGACCCAGACAACAGAGAGCCCCACCTTACTAGAATTTTCTACTGCATCTTCCTCCCATACCATGTCACCTCAGTCCTCCTCAGCCTCTCTTTCCCTCAACAGTCCTGTGTCTACTTCCAGCCATGTTAAATATACAAGTTTACAATTAACTTTGATTTCTAATTCTAGCCCACCTTCTCAGGCATCCAAACAATCCGTGGTTAAGATATCTGATCAAACTTTTGATGAGGAAGTTATTTTTCTAGGGGATGACGGGAGGGTTTCATTTGATGCTCTCTACCTTGCTGTCAGCAAATAACTTCACATTTGTTTGTTCAGTGTAGTCTCTCGCAAAATTTCTACAGTTGAAAGCCGTGTTGTATAAACCAAAGTTTACTGTGACTGCTGCAGAATAGTGTATTTTACATTTTCCAGAAATTTTTAACTGCTACACTAGCTAGATGTTATCAAGCTAGAGAGTGATTTCCAAATATTTGAAAATATTTATTTTATTACAGTTTATGCTGGGGACATTTTCTACCTTTTGTTGATCACTCAGCAGCAATCTAATGTATTGGGATCACTGTTATCTGATTGCACTAACTCGTTGTTGTATTTTGTTCCAGTCACCAAGAGCCTGCCCACTGTGATTGGAACCATGAAACCCAGAACGGCAATGTTTGGTTAATACTGAGGCAAAGCATGTTCTTAAAGAAATAATGAAATAATGTTTAAATGTTGAATGTTACTAATTTTGTACCAGGGTCATTTAGATCATAGAACAGGAACTGGTTTATAATGACTGAATGTTGTGCCTTTGAAAGACTATGTGTTGAGTGCTCTTTTGAAGATGTTTCTTTGTAAAGTTGAGGTAACTAAGCTTTCTTTATATTTAGGAGTGGTATGTTATCTCAGGCCATTTGTTCGCAACCTTTGCCATTGTAAGAGACATTTCCCGTAAAATATCTTTACAAAATGTTTATTAATGGGTAGATATTATAAATCACATAAGTAAAAATCATGAGATTTAAGAGTCAACATTTTAACTTGAAAGGTCAAAACTATAAGCTTCAAAGTCAAATTACATGATAAACCACTGCATTCCAGCGATGAGAAGCTGTCCTTGCACCTGCCAGTAGTAAGCATGGCTCTTCTTTAGTGAAGCGGAGCTCATGCCACACAGCACAGGAGCTTTGCTCACGTGTAGCCTCCTCAATCCTGTGAGCCATCTCCATCAACAGAGACAAGCTCTTGACATGTAGAAGCTACTCTTCTGAACAAACAAACCCACAGGAAGATGGCAAAATATCATACTCCTCCAGAGGCAACTGTGGTGTCGGCAGAGTGTCATGGTGTCTGATGCTGTACCGTGATGTCAGCGCAGGCTTTTGGTAAGAAAGAAAACTGCCTTTCTGCACCAGACCAAAGGCACTTTCCACAAGTGGCTTGTCAGGTCCCATGTTCATCGTGGTGGTCACAAGTGGCGTGTCCTCAGTGCTGAACTTTGCATATGCCTCATTTATATTTAATATGCAGGGATCTGGAAGTGGGCCCACCATGCCTCTGTAGAATCCACTCCTTCAGAAAATTGTTGGGGCAACACAGAAAATTAATTGGGGGTAAAAAGGTCACATGCGCAACAGTTACAAAAGCTAGACATCAACATAAACAATTATTTATAGCTCATTCACCTTACTCCAGTCTGGACAGTTCAATGCTGCTTTGGTTTGGTGAAGATCATGGAGTTGATAGGTCCTGGTTTGACACCCTAAACAGAAAAAACACTTTGCTATGAGTAGAGTCCATTAAAACATACATTAAAACTAAAAAACAGAGACAACTACACTTAAGCTTATTTAAATTTAAATTACCATCATTCCTGATTTGTCCCACTGCTGTTCAGCTTCTGTGCAGGTGGGACAACAGGCATGTCCAGCTGTGAATAATGTGCTGTTTGGAACAGCAGTGCCACTGTGTGACTACACAGAACAGTTCCAGCAACACAGGAGCACTGACTGTGCATCAACTCCACTGGTGCTAAATCACAGAGCTTGATCTAAGAAGAAAGAAGAAATTAAGATTATAAAAACATCCTCTAACACCGACAAAAAAACCAGTGGATTAATATAAAGACAACAGTGTGTTACTAAACAATACCTCAAGAAGAACCCTACCTCCCTGAATGCTTTGCAACACCATCTCTCCCCAAAAACACAAATTAGCATAAACGTCCTTGATAACTTGCATAGCTTTATGTCAAGCTGTGCAGTGTTTACCTTGAATAGTTTTGTTTCTGATCACCCCAAACATTTCACCATTATTTTATCTATCCACATTATTCATATTAAATCACTTCCTATAAAATGTTGTGTGTAAAAAAGGGGAAAATATAAGCATTCAGGTGGATAGGTCTCTAGGAATAAATTAGTTTATGATTAACTTAACCAAATCCCAAAGAACAGGGATGAACAATGTTACCCAGCTTCTTGCCTACACTTAAACTGTGTGGTGTCTCATTCTTTCTCATTGATCTGTAGCACAAGGCTCTCACGCCGACCTGTCCTTACACACTGTCTTTGCTGGACACTGAATAAAATGACAGAAAATCTTGTCGATGTTACATAGCAACACATCTCGTTAGCTTCGTTAGCAGTTAGCAGCTATGTCAACTCAATACTGTAGGGCATATTTTGGCAAACAATATGAGCAGGTAATTCAAAACACCAACCATATATAACAAAACATTACACAAAAATGTTAACAGATTATATAGGCAACCATATGACTGGAAAGGCTAGAATGACAGGAGTACAATATTTGACGTTAGCTAGCTAGCATGAACTTGTCAGAAAACGAATGTTATCTTACCTTCGTAGTTGTAAATTTATGACACAGCATATAGTTTAGATCCTTTATCAACTTTACTGCTAAGGGGGTTTTGATTTTTTACAAATCTGATGAACATCCGTAATGTTCATCTTGAGGAGCTCTTGCAGACAGCGGGTGTAGAACGTCGCCATTGTTAAACCGGAAACACAACAGCGGTAACCCGCATACCCGGAAGTAATGAGTGCAAGGGGCGCCGGCCCCTGCCTTCCAGCCCAGGAAACCCGTCTTGCAGGAACGAAATCTGGCCTCTCAGCCAATCAGCGATGGAGTGACAGCGAGATCAGCCAATAACAGACGTGAACGGCGACGTCAGAAAACTTTGTCCCACCTCTCTGATCCAATGCAGACCGTCCACTCCCTAGCCCGCCTCTCCAATTGTCCGCCATTCTGCCTGTGCTCAGCGATTGGGTCCGGATCAGAAATTATAATTGACTACTTCACTTTCACCGCTAACAACATGAGAGAGATTGTGCACGTCCAGGTCGGCCAGTGCGGCAACCAGATTGGTGCCAAGGTAAGAAAACGGATTAATGCATAATTAAATTCAGTTTTTGTTTGAAGTTTGATCCATTTAGGAAATTCCCGCCTTTCAACTTTTTTTTCTTGTTGCCTGATTTTTTTTGCTTTAAGTGTAAAAAGTGAAAAACACCTAAAGATTAAAAAGCTTATTAGGTTTGGTGTTGTGCAGAACAAAACACTGAAAGATAATTAATATATTTTGTATAAATATACTTGATGGTAAGGCCTGACAGCTTAAAGCTAGGGCAGGTAATTTTGGAAAACTAGCATGAATTTGAATGTAGCATCTCCTCGGGACACCGCCCAGCCCGGAGCTCGTCCAAAACCACGCCCCCCCGCTCACATGCACGAGCGCCGCTGATTCGGGTCAATATAACTGATTTAACACAAAACCGGGCCTTAGCACAGCGTTTTAGTTTTGCACTACACCAAGTCATGTCTCACTCAGCGGTAAGAAAATACCAAAACATTATCATAGTAAAGTTGTAAAACAAACAAACATGGCAAGTTAAACTGCGGTCAAGTGAGCCGCCTTGTGTAAAACACCGGTCAAGCCAGCCGCCGCTTGAAAAACGATGCGCGTCTAGACGGGGAATTACGGTACGAGCGCTTGTCGCCCCGTACTTCGAAAACTTATTATTGAATATGACACGAAGGTAAAACAAAACAGTAATATCAACATTAATAACAGACCTTCACATTTAAAGCTGTTTGTCTAGAAAGTTTTTAAGATATTTTAACTTTAATTATGGTCAAATATCAGTGAGAGCTTTGATGTTTTTCTCATTTTGATTATTTGATTTAAAAAAAACAAATCTGTGATAGCTTACAAAGATCTTACTCTGGATTCTAGTTCTCCTGGTCCCCGAATGTCATCCTGGAAATTTTCAGCAGATATTACTGTATGTTTTTTTTTATATATATATATATATATATATAAATAATTTAAGGTTTATTCTGCTCAAATTGCAATGAGCCACTTAAATATTATAGTCATATTTCAAAAATTAAAAAGAAGAATATGTGATAGGTGACAAGTATCTTACACTGGATCGTTGTTCCTCTGGTCCCTTACTGTCATCCTGGAAATTTTTACCAGATTTTACTGTATAGTTTTTTTTTTTATAGTAAAAGGTGAAATCTGTTCAAACTGCAATGATCTACTTTCATCTTTTATTCATGTTTCATTATTTATTTGTTTATTTTCAGATCTGTGACATATTACAGAGATCTTACACTGGATTCTTCTCTCTCTGGTCCCTTACTGTCATTCTGGAGATTTTCGACAGATTTTACTGAACAGTTTTGTAATAATTAAAGATTAATTCTGCTCAAATTAGAATGAGCTACTTTCATATTTTTATTCATGTTAAATTATTATTTTTTTTAATCTGTGATAGACGACAAAGATCTAATACTGGATGCTAGTTCCCCTGGTCCCTTACTGTCATCCTGAAAATTTTTAGCAGATTTTACTGTATAGTTTTTTTCATAATTAAAGGTGAAATCCTTTCAGATTGAATTGAGATGCTTGCATATTTCAGTCATATTTCGTAATTAATTAAAAAAAAAACTATGATAGGTGACAAAGGTCTTACACTGGATTCTAGTTGTCCTGGTCCCTGATTGTCATCCTAGAAATATTTAGCACGTTTTTCTGTATATTTTTTTTTTTTACAATTAAAGGTTAATTCTGCTGTATTTGCAATGAGCCACTCTCATATTAGTAGTATATATGCTCAAGATGGCACAGGGACACCATGGCGTAGGTACAATGTAGATCTGACACTGAAGTATAAACCAGGCTGAAGTCCCCCAACAGAAGCATGCCAAAAAGTAGAATGGTATGGATCAGTTATTTTAGTACCTTACAAACTATGACAGTGGAAACACAAGTAGCGAACAACCAAACTAGACAGCTGGGGAGAAACGCACCACATGTTGAAGTTTAGTTGGTGTGGTGGTGATTGTGGTCTTGTTAAATTCACCGTAGGTCCTGCAAACATTCTGTAAAAACAAGTTTTAGTGATGATTGTGGTTCACTCCCACTCTCTCACACCTAAAGGCTATTTAGAGTCACCAGTTACGCTTAAATAAGTTATGGATTAAATAAGTAAACAAACATGAGACTGATATTTAAAAATGTTAAATAAACAATATTGAAAACACCAAAATAAAGACTGGAGTAAAATGAACAGATATCTCTTAAATGAAATAATCATATTGTACATTTCTATATGTGATCTATAATAATATGTAGCAACTCATGACAACTTTGTCAAACATAAGGATGTTTGACAAATTCAGTTTTGAAGTTCTTATCTTTTTCTTTTCTCTACCGAGGTCAGGTATATAAATAGATTAAACCATAAACTGAGGATGTGTTGATTTAAAGCCTAAAATGTTTGATTTGAATGATCATTTCCCCAACACAGTGAAAACGAAAACTACATAATAGTGATATTTTTACTCTTGTTGTTAAATTCAGGTTCAGTTAAATGATAATTTAGTAAATTTTTTGCACAAGTAAAAAGACAAAAAAAGTGTTCAGTTTATTTTCTGATGATTTCGTATCCTGTTTGTGTGTTTAGTTCTGGGAGGTGATCAGCGAGGAGCACGGCATCGACACAACAGGAACCTACCATGGAGACAGCAACCTGCAGCTGGACAAGATCGGGGTGTATTACAATGAGGTCGCCGGTGAGTCTGTCGCTCCATCTGTGAGTGATACAGTCAGCTGTGACGCCCCCCTGTGGAGACACAGACTCACTGCAGCACCAAAGAGTATCACATGAAAACAGTTAAGGATATTTCAGCCAGAGTACCAATTTTACTTGAATATGGAAGAGATTCTCAGAGAACTAATGCTGTAAATCGTAGAAACTAACTCTAACTTTGTGCGTTATTAAAAATATTAATGTTTACATTAGGAATTGAGCCCAAAGCAGTTACAGTAATCATGCACTTTTATTAAACATAACCTGACCAAAACAAAAATGTAATAATTTAAATCAAACCCAACCACAGGGCAGGCAGTGTAAATAAGGTGGCTACAAACAACGCTGTATGGTTGTATGTCCTTGCACATGAATGCTGCGACAGCATTGGTTATTTTCTGTACTCGTGGAGCATTTGCTGGTAACTTGCATACAAATGCCTTCACAAGCTGCGTTTGCTTCGGGTCCGCCGTCTTTGCTGACTGCCTTTCCGGGTGGTGCGATGATAAATAATTTCAGAGATTCGTTGTGTTTCCACAATATGTCACCTGCGCGCTGCATAACTTGCATATAGTTTTACTCTTGTCCAGTTCATTGCGTGTTTTTGAAGTCTAGAATGCATCCAGACATCTGCCTTAAAAAACGTCTGTGTAGATTCTCATTCATCCAGGTCATGGTCATCTTGAAGATTCAAAAACAAGGCAACTGGACTGTGTTGAGTTTGTTGGGAATGAGAAGTGAAACGTCTTCCCAACAAACTCAACACAGTCCAGTTGCCTTGTTTTTGAATCTTCAATCTGCCTTAAAGTTTGTTGCCGGTGCCTTCAGTGCTCCCGCCATGTTTGGTTTAACAACGCCCCGTCACCAAGTGACGAGATCTCGCGAGATCTCTGGTCCGGTCACGCGAGACGTGACATGGCATTATGGGAAATGAATGGCTGGTCACGCGAGACTACTCGGCATTAAACTGCAGGCTGCTTACACACTGAGAAAAGACATATTAAAAGATTGGTTTAAGGATTTTATTAATCAATATTGGGCCATTCAATGAAAAATCGATTAATCGATATTTTAAACCCAGTTCTACTTAAATGTATAAATGGGTTTTATGGTACCTAATGCAGAATGATGGTTTCGTGTATTATCAGCCAAAATGCAAAGGCAATGCTGATTTTCCTCATTATTATTTATTAGTGAAGCAATGTTAGTGAAAATAATTTCAAATATCCTGTTATAACTTACAAAAAATCATCAGTTCTTAATTTAGACATAAGTCTTTAACTGTGAATCAACAGGTTATTTTAGTGGAGCTTCAAGGTAAAACCTGTTGTTTTTTTGTTCTTTTTATCTTTAAATTAGCATGAGCCTTTAAAAGATAGTAAATGTATTGGTGTTACACCCACCGTGGGTCTACATAAATGTTTTAAAACCACTGTACCAAGAGTCTGAATGGTTTTATAATACCAAATGCAACATGAGGGTTTCATGTATTATCAGCCAAAATGCAAAACAACGTGAACTAGGACATTTAGAAAAAAGCCAAATGTTAAATTTCTTTTTGGTGGAGAAATATAAGTGAAAAGAAGTTCAAGTATCCAGTTATGAAGTACAAAAACATCATTAATGCTCCTAAATTTAAACTGAAGTCTTAACTTGTGAATTAACGAGTTATTTTAGCGGTGCGCTGACGACAACTCCTACTGTCTGAGTGTGTTTGACTCCATCTAGTGGCCACAGTGGGGAACTACATCCTCCCATAACGGCAGTTACACCGTCTGATAAGAACCAGAGTTTATCTACTAAATGTAACGTAAGCCTCATTACTGCCCAAAACAGCTGAGAGAGCTCTTTAAGAGTCTTACCGCTAAATATTCAAAAACACAGTGAAACACGGGCTCAGGGAGATTCTTCAAACAAAGGGGAAGCTCTTTGTTACATGTTATGAGCATCGTCTTTTTTTTTTTTTTTTTTTACAGTTTTAATTCACTTTAATTCACTTTATTCATTTATTTATTTATTTTTGTGATCTTTCCTTTCACACTTTGTGTAAAGTATCAGTAACAGCTTTGTGAAAATCGATACTGAACCTGTTGATTTTGTGTGTTCAGGTGGGAGGTATGTCCCCAGAGCCATTCTGGTTGATCTGGAACCCGGCACCATGGACTCTGTCCGCTCAGGACCGTTTGGACAACTCTTCAGACCGGACAACTTTGTCTTTGGTGAGAAACCAGTGAAGGGATTTGTGGTCTTTATCGATGTGATAGAGTTTAGAGCTCATGTGTGCTGTAGGATTTTCCCAACAACAGCTTCTCAGATTTTCTTACAAGTCCTTATAAAGATGGAATGGGCAGTGATAGCCGACTTGCTTCTGTACCAACAAAAGTAGAAGTCCATGGAAACCAATTCTTGGTCATTTCTTTATTAATTATTGCACCAAAATGCAAGGAAACATCTGAATGTATGACAAGAACCTTTATGCTGGTCCTTCAGACTAAGAGGCTGTTTACACGACTCCGTTTCCACCAGAAACGCAAAGGTGTTTCCTTTGCATCTTCAAAAACGATCTGCGTTCAGACGGGGACTCTAGAACGACTGAAAAGGCTGTAGCGTGCATGCCAGTCCAGTAGGTGGCGATGTAGGCTTGCAGAGAAACAGGGCAGTTACAACACACTTAAGAAGAAGAAACATTTTCCACAAACAACAATGGCGAGTGGACGCACAAAGACGCAGGAGTCTCTTGTCTGGACAAAAAATCTGTCGGGACAAAAAATCTGTCTGCATAGTTTTGTCTGGATAACAAACCGAGCACGGGAAGCAGCACACATGTTACTCAGGAGACGGCCGAAGCTGTTGTTGTTCCTGGTATGCGCACGCAGCCTTCATGTGAAAGAGTACTGCGCATGCGGTGACGTCAGCGTTTCCCCCTGAAACGCTGAATCGTGTTTACATGAGACCGGGTAGCAGAGCGTTTTGAAAACTCTCCACCTTAGACCCTGGTTTCAAAAGTTTGCGGATTCAGGCACTCCAGGCCCCGTTCTCATGTAAACAAGAGGCTAAAACGCAATGAAAACTCTTCGGATTCGGCTGAAAACGGAGTCGTGTAAACACCACCTAAAACCTGCTGCAGGACAGTTTTGGTCTTGAAGAACCGCTCTCTAAATCTTTTTACAAGTAGATATAATGTGTTTTTGGTCATTGAATCAGGTTGTAGATGCTTTGATAGATGATTTTTCCTCTGTGACTTGAAATAATTGGTTTAAATTTGTTTATTTGTTTTTGTAATTGTTCCATATCAAGAACACTCTTGTAATTGAAATTCTTAATCTCACCAAAGTTTCTGTCAAAGTTTAAATTGATATAAATAACGCTAACTGTCCCCTTGTATGGTTTTCATGAAATCATCACCTTCATTTTTTTGAAAACTTCAGATGTTCACTGTATTTTCAGAAATGTCTTAGTCCATGGTCTTTACTTGTAAGCAGAGTTTGGACCAAAAGAAGCTCAAACAAATCTGAAACTAGACTGTTTCACCACAAATAAATATTGTAATCATAATCACAAGGAAAGCCAAGAGGAGAGCAATACTTTTTTCACTTTACATGCTGTTTTCTTTTTCAGAAAAAATTAAAAGAAGTTCTCCACTCATTTATCTGCAGGTCAGAGTGGAGCAGGAAACAACTGGGCCAAGGGTCACTACACGGAGGGGGCGGAGCTTGTGGACTCTGTCCTGGACGTGTTGAGGAGGGAGGCAGAGGGCTGCAATTGTCTGCAGGGTTTCCAGCTCACACACTCTCTGGGTGGGGGCACGGGCTCCGGGATGGGCACCCTGCTCATCAGTAAGATCAGAGAGAAGTACCCCGACCGCCTCATAAACACCTTCAGCGTGGTGCCCTCCCCCAAGGTTTAAAAAAAAAAAGAAACCACACAAATAATACTCTTTTGTCACATGCAGGCTTGGTACTTAATAAAGGTGTGCAAACACATATTTTTATATTTATAGTTACATCCGTTGGCAAAAACTTGTATTCATATTTTTAATTCATCATCATTACCTTTGCCAAGGAGGTTATGTTTTTGCTGGCGAATGTTTGTTTGTTAGCAAGATTACGCAAGAACTACTGGAGGCATTTTGCTCTAATTTTCAGGAAAATTTTCAACTTGGAAATAATTAGATTTTGGTGGTGATACCTACTTTTGTCTGGATGCAAAATATTCCCCAAATCTCAAAAAATCCCATCAGTTAACACTGGGCCGAATTTCAAAAAAATCATGTCTCTGCCAATTTTTAACAGATTCGCTTCCAAGTTTACAGGATAACATGGGGTCCATGTCTCTATCATCAAGGTATATTTCATCTGGATCGGATCCAGATTGATGTCACAGAAAACATCAAACTTTACAATAGGAAATCCCATTGACCACATTCAAAAATTCATATCAAATCAAAATTTTAAGTGATGTTCCCAAAACTTGTGTTCATACAGGACAACAACCTCCATGTATGTGCTGAGTTTGGTGTGGATCCTGGCACATTTCTGGATCTGGTGATCCAGAATTGTATTTTTTACAGGGGTTGTGGAAAAGCCACTGCTGGATCAGAGCTGCTTGGTGGAGGTCTGCGCTCTCTGAGTGCTTTTCTAGTGTTTATTCTGACATTGCTGCCAGAATAATTAACAACAGAGAAAAATATAGTAAACAACAGCTATAAACATTTTTGTAATTTTTTGTTATAGTTCAAGTAATTTGGTTATTTGTTGCAGCTTTTCGTCACCACAGGAGTAATGTTTATTTGTAAATTTAGAGGGTAAAAAACATAAATGCTTCATTTTAAAAGAAACTTTGTAGCTTTAAAATGTTAATGTCTGTATTTTCAAACAAAATCAGACTCAAATCTACATGTTCTGTGATGAACGACTCAAAACTCATTTTCAGTTTCACTGCTTCTTATCACAAATATTAAAACCAAAAATATTAAAACTGTTGTGTAACTCTGACAACAGTCTGTTCCCTGTCTACATTGATTTTTTTTTTAAATTTTTTTCCCCCCCTCTGCCGGCTCTTCTCACTCCTCGTCTGTTTGTCCTCAGGTGTCGGACACGGTGTTGGAGCCGTACAACGCCACGCTGTCAGTCCACCAGCTGATTGAAAACACAGATGAGACCTACTGCATCGACAACGAAGCTCTTTACGACATTTGCTTCCGCACTCTCAAACTCACAACACCCACCTACGGTGACCTCAACCACCTCGTATCTGCCACCATGAGCGGCGTGACCACCTGCCTGCGTTTCCCCGGCCAACTCAACGCCGATCTGAGGAAACTGGCCGTCAACATGGTGCCCTTCCCCCGACTCCACTTCTTCATGCCCGGCTTCGCCCCTCTGACCAGCAGGGACAGCCAGCAGTACCAGGCCCATACTGTCTCCGAGCTCACCCAGCAAGTGTTTGACGCCAAAAACATGATGGCGGCTTGCAACCCCCGCCATGGACGTTATATGACCGCGGCCGTTGTGTTCCGCGGCCGCATGTCAATGAAGGAGGTGGACGAGCAGATACTGTACATGCAGAACAAAAACAGCAGCTACTTCGTGGATTGGATCCCCAACAATGTGAAGACTGCTGTGTGCGACATCCCGCCACGTGGCCTCAAGATGGCCGCCACCTTCATAGGTAACAACACCGCCATCCAGGAGCTGTTCAGTCGCATCGCCGACCAGTTCACCGCCATGTTCCGCCGAAAGGCCTTCCTGCACTGGTACACCGGCGAGGGCATGGACGAGATGGAGTTCACCGAGGCCGAGACCAACATGAACGACCTGGTTTCCGAGTACCAGCAGTACCAGGATGCCACGGCCGAGGAGGAGGGAGAGTTGGAGAATGAGGAGGATGCTGAAGGGTGGTGAAAAAAATCTGCAACAACAGCTGCAAAATACAGGAGCCACTGGCTTTAGTGCAAGAGCACTTTTTATATAGTTTGAATTTGTTTTCTGAAAATGTTTCCCGAGTTCAACACTTGTAGAGAGATTTTTTTTCAATTCAGTTGTGAATTGTTTCTGTTTTTCGTGCTTTCCCTTCACTTTGATGGTTTGAATATCAGATCTGCATCTGGATTAAATGTTAAGTTAATTGTTCAATTTTCAACAGACCTGTTATCCGGCACATCTCTCTGCTTGGCACGGTTTAATAAAAGTTCATCAATAAAAACAAACACTGGAGTGTTTTTCCTACAAATGCTGTTTGATTTTTCACCGTTCAGTCGCTGGTGTCCCACTTCAAATTGTTATATGGGATTGAAAAAGGTACAAAACTATAAAGCCCACATAAAAACACAGACACGGAGAGAACACGAACATAAATCACAGAATTTTATTGAAAATCTAACGTGGCTCAGAGTGTAAACATTCACCAGGACAAAACGTCTGATTGGATGAAATATATAACTAAAACAGGATGTCAAATACACCAGAGAACTAGCACTTCAAATATACAAACGCTGTTGTGTGGATGTGTCATTGTAATCATTTGGACTTAATTCTTGTCATTTCATGTCCCCTCTCGTTGTGCAAAATTAAAGTAAAGCAGGGGTTAAAAGAAGGGCTGCCAATCTCAATCATATGTAATAATGAAAACATCCCTCCTCCAGCCTGTCTCAGCACAGAAACAGAATAATCCTCCCCTTCTCATATTTTCTTACTGATGCCTGACTCTAATACTCTGGTGTTGAAAAAGTGAACAACAAAAAAAACTCAAAAAAAGAGGACAATCTTGTAAAATGAAGGAACACCTCCAAACTCTTCCCTCGGCTCCGTGGGACGTCCCTCAAGATGGCGGCCGGTGCTCGGGCTCCGTGTGAGGGGAGGACCGATAATCGGAGGAGCGTCTCATAGGACAGAGGAGCGGAGATGTTCTCCTGGAGGCTGGCCGCAGCTCTCAGCAGCCCCAAACACGTGTGGGTCTTCAGCAGGTCCATCAACATGGCAGAGGAGGCGAAGAAGCTGGCTGCGTACGCCGCTGTGGACAACCACGTCCAGGTACAGGAGCCTGTGTCCGGCCGTAGGGCTGTGTGTGCGGGCTGTGTGTGTTTTTAGGATCGTTTCAGTGAATTAAAACACTCTGAGGACTTTAACTCTCTGTCCAGATGCTGCATGCTAGCTCTGTTAGCTACCTCACAGCTAAGACACTAAGCTAGCTTTATGTTCTCTCTGTTATGGAAGGATTTAACCCGGTTTATGTCAGCCTGTCCCGGAATAGTGGGACTAACTTTGTCCGGCATTAAGAGCTAAAAGTGTTAAGCTTATGTTACAAAATGTGCTAGCTGTTAGCATGTTTATGTGGAGTTTGACCTGATGGACTAACATGAGTGCTCAGACCAGCTAGCATGTTGATGTGTGATTAAAGCTAGCTGATCTGAATTAGAAAATTAAGCTAAAACCTGCGTGTTATATTTCAGAATTCAAGCAAATCAATGCAATTTGTCACTAAAAGTCCTAAAATCAGACGCAACAGAAGCTCAAAATGCGATTAATTAATATTTATTGACATATCAGTTGTATCTAGGGATGCACAGTGTTTCCAAACTCATAATATATGGATGTCATGTTTGGAAGTTGGTTTGGTAGCTGGAGTGCCCCTGAGCAAGGCACTCAACTCCAAAACTGCTCGGTAGGTCTTCCTCAGGAGCAGCAAGCCATCACTGTAACATCTCTCCATTAATGCATGATTGTAGAACCTGTTTGTACATGTACATGTGTATTAGTGCAACAAACCCTAGTCAGCCACTCCTGTTGTAGAATTGAAAAGTTACTTTTTTTTTTTTTTTTTTGGACAAACGTATGCAGTCTTCACCAAACTAAATTCGAGCTATTTCTTGTTTTGATGTTTTTATTACGTTAGAAACATAATAAGGAACAAAAAAGCGTTTCTTTTTCTCAAACTACAATATCTTATGCTCCAAGTGGGGAATTTCCTGCTTAGAAGTTGGGGGAATCATCACCACCCCCGAGTTGACAATCAAAGATGGCTGCCCCGGGTTATTAACAGTTGTTAAGCTCCTGTAATATTCCGTTTTTTAGCACTTCTGATTTGTGTTTGTCGCTCTAAATCAGTCGCACAGTATTGTTTGATGTATATGTGGAGATGCTGCTAGAGTGTTATTTACATTCTTCACGTGGTATGTGCGAACTACAACACAGGGCGTGCTAACGGCTAACAATAGTTTTTTAGATTGTCAAGTTTTTTCCGACTTTGTAACTGGAACGCTGAGAACTCGGATATGATGTCATTCCCACTCCCCTCTTTCCAGTTCCGATGTAAATGCAATGCAGCCCTTCACCTCACTCATACGGCCCACTAATCATTTTTCCCATGACAAAACAAATTGTAAATATGAAGAAAGCATAACAACAACTGCTAAATGTGATTCACCATGAGTAACCAGTACTAACATAATGCTCAAATTAGGATAGGATTGTTTGTTTTTTTACAAGTCATTAAAGAACTTTTGTCTCTAAATTTCATTTATGAGGCATTAAAATATAATGTATAGTATAAGAAAAAATATATTTGGAAACAATGCTTCAATAGATATATTTGTACTTTAGAAACTGGTTAATATTCCTTCTTTCATTGCATTAAAAAGAAGCTTGAATTGGTTTTAGTTATGTATCATGCTCATTAAAATTTTTTAAATGTGTTTGAGGTCAAAATTAATGTTGGTATAATCCTTTTTTGAAGGTTTGATTTTTTTGTTGTTTGTTTATTTATATATTTTTTTTCCTCTAAAATAATTATGCAGCCCTTTTGGTAATCAAAGTTTCCCACCCCTTTCTTAAAGGGAAACTTTTTGTATGTTTTTTGTTTTGTAAAGTAGGGTTGTGTGAGGGGATGAGCCTGAAGATGTGCCACAGTGTCACAGCTCAGTTCTCTCTCTGTTCACAAATCTCGGGGCAGACGCTAATGCTGTACCTCGCTGGACATGGTGCCAAACTCTCTGCGTAACTAAAGGGATTGTGGGAGAAAATAAGCCTCTTAAACAGCGTTGGGGTCGTCACACAGTACAAACAGTTTGTTTACATCCACTTAATTTTCTACTATCAAGCCACTCTCTATTATCGAGGTGTGGTGTTGTACATATTTTGTACTTTTATGACTCTTTTTAATCATTATAACAGATGTTGTATCCTTTGGAAAACATTTGGTGTTGAAAAGTACTGAGGTACCAAAAATGTTCATCTAGTCGTCAATTGTAATCTGCCCTTTCTTTCATAATCTTGACAAATCATTATATTACCAAATTACTTTGTTCTTCACTGGTTCTCAATGTCAGAATCATCTAATTAGCTTTGGTTTCATCGTTTTTAAATATCTGCACTGAAATGTAAAATTAACTTCTTTAATTTTAATTCATTCTATTTCCTCACAGAATAACCAGGTGGTTGGTGTGGGCTCTGGATCAACCATCGTCTATGCCGTGGACAGATTAGGTAAATCAATAGATTTATTTTATCTGATTTTATTGACATCGAACGTGAAACAGCCGCTTCAGCAGAAACTGCAGCCTAACATTTGACTCGTGAAAGTTTAGACTTGAAGTAAAGCTCGATATAACCCACTGCTTCTCAAGGGATCAGCTCAAGATGGAGTCACTGACAGTTAACAGGATTTGGGGGTTTGCAATGGGACCCCAACCACAAAACCAAACACAGACCATAAAGTCATTGCAATTTCTTGGTGTAATTTTACTGATAAGTACTAAAGAAAGAAGATTAAGTTGGATGCAGACTTATTACAAAGTTAAGCACTTTTCAGTGTGTTTATGCAATAAAACGCAGCCCCTCTCTGATGTTCACATTATTGTGTTACAATGATGTGATATTTGGGTCAATTCAGGCTATGTCCACACATAGACGAGCATTTCTTAAAAACCGAGGCTCCTTTCAGAAATATCCTTTCCACATGGGTGTCTTTTTAAACAAACCCTTGCATAAATGCACTGTTAAACGCTCTTTATTTCCTTGTAACGATGTCCATAGTTGGCAACTTTTTGTG
Source organism: Cetoscarus ocellatus (assembly GCA_037902135.1). NCBI lineage: Eukaryota > Metazoa > Chordata > Actinopteri > Labriformes > Labridae > Cetoscarus > Cetoscarus ocellatus. The sequence continues at coordinate 245,744 of JBAMNC010001198.1, forward strand.
CCATTTCTTTACAAAAGCCGTTTTATTTTCTTGTCTTTTCCTACCACAGCTGCTGTTACTGTTTAACTTGTGGCTGTGTTAATTGGTGACAGCAGGCGTGTTGAGTAAATATGTCTTTATTTATATATATATATTTTTTTTAATTGACCAATTTTGTGGTTGACAATGAAAAACTTTATAAAAGCAAACTTTTTGATTCAGCATCAATAATTTTCCTGCTTTTTTTATTGTAAGTTTAACGGTTGATATTCACACTGACAGCATGTTGACATTTTTTAACAGTGAATTACTTTGACTGTGTTTCTGGTTTTAACTTCATCTTTTCTTTTAACTCTAGCCGAGCGAGTGCGTCTGGAGAAACTCAACATTGTGTGTGTGCCAACTTCCTTCCAGGTTGGTTCAACGCTCGTCTTCCTCATAGACAAACCTGTCGTCTCTTTGTTTTTCCTTGTTCCCCTTCCTTATTGTTTTTCCTCATTGTTCTTTCAAAGTGTTTGGCAACAGTTCAGACTCTGGTGCAGTTATTACCACACACTGTTTCTTTACTTTGTGTTTGACTAATAAGATAAATGAGGCTTTTGTTAAGTGCCGCTTGCTCCTATAATTACAGTTTTATGCATTTCAAAACTGCATTCATTCGTCTCTGTATACTCTGTGTTGTTTCTGCTGCTGTTTTTTTTAATGGTCACATTATCTCCTGTTTCTCTACTTGTCCTCCCAAAGGCTCGTCAGCTGATTCTGCAGCACGGCCTCACACTGTCGGATCTGGACAGACACCCTGAGGTACGATGAGCTTCTCTGTAAATGGATCTCAAAGCCACAGATGAGAGATTCCAAACAGTATGTTAGAGCTCAAACTCTGTCAGCTTGATTGTTAACGCTGTGAAAATAAGGGTACTACATCTGCTGATAAACCAGAGGGTGCAGTGTGATTATATAACATGAAGACAAGGAGAGATGTTCAGATTCTGCATGGTGCTCAGATTTCTTATGATCATTTCTTTTCGGGCTGGGCCATATGGCTTAAAAATGAAATCCCTGATTTTTTTTCCCCACAAAACTTGATTTATGATTTTAATCGATTTTGTCCCTCTCTATAAAAAACCCTCCCAAAAACTTCCTAAATCAAGTTTTGCCTTTATGTTGTCAAAATATATTAATAAACTAAACAGAATTTCCCTCTTAAAGTTTAATTGTGTGTCATAAAATGTTGATTGTGTAGTTCAAACGTCAACAGGTTTGTCTACATGAACACTGAAGGCTGAGCTATTTTCACAGAATATTAAAATGGATCTCTCTGATGAGGATTTAATCTAATTTAAAAAAACAAATAAAAGCCTAAACACGTGCTTGTGCAAAACCTGATTGAGTCTGTTATTATGAAAATGGTAAATTTTCAGTATTTAAATGTATTTATATGTTTAGAACGTAAGGTGGGGTACACACATAAAGATTATCGGGCTGTTTTTGTCCCGACTTTCCCTCTTCCTGAACAAGGACGGCGAACACCAGAACCCCATATTTCTCATAAGATTAACCTATTAAATTATCCTGTGGTCTGAGGTGTGTTAAGAGTGAATTTGTCTTGATAATCAGCTCTGAAACAGGTCAGGGCCGACAATAATAAATATTAATCCTCAATATTTACGACCAAAAATCTTCGTGTGTGTGGGGAAAGCGGACGACTCCTGATGTGGAACAGAATGTAGCCGATCAAGAAGCGAGCTGAGCATGACCAACCTGAAACATAAAGTTTGGTGAACCTCAGAAATGGAGACCAGCTCACCAATCACACTGTCTCCTGGATTTTTTCAACAGTCTTTTCTTTTTTTTTAGTTCTGGATTTTCCAGGAAACATAAGTCCCAAGACCACCATCATTCCCTCTTCTCGTATGTCCTCTTCCATGTTGCATGTTGTGTTTTCTGGTTGATGCTATGTTTCTTCTTCTTCGTTTTGTTAGATCATGTTTGATCACGCAAGAGTTCTGTCTTGAAGGACTAGATTCTAGATCAGTGGTAGGACAGAATAATTATGTGTGTGGTGTGTTGTGTTGAGATTATCAGAGCACACCACACACAGTACGATCAAAACTGGTCAATGCCTGATTTTTTTATCTTCATGTTTGGGGTCTCTAACAGATAAAAGATCTCTTCAGATTTAGAAAATCCTCATGTGTGTACCCCGCTTAACCAACAGATAATTTAATATAATTGATTTTACAAGTAAAAGTCCGACTTTAGTAAGCTTAATAATGTTTCATGAAATAAGGGTTTAATATCCTGGTGTAAAATATATTTTAAGTGTTGCTTCCTAAAATATAAAGCAGTTTAAACATAAACCATGTCCTCCTGCAAGTTTCAAAAATGTTATTTGTTCCTTCATCACTTTCATTCAGCTGGACGTAGCAATAGATGGAGCAGATGAAGTGGACACAGACCTCACACTGATTAAGGGTGGAGGGTGAGTCCAGCTCAGTCTTCACGTCAGAAGTTTAAAGATGTTTTTGTCTGATTTTCTGTCTAAACTTTGGCCTCGGTGTCTCACAGAGGATGTCTGACCCAGGAGAAGATCGTGGCCGGCTGTGCCAAACATTTTGTCGTCATCGCAGACTACAGGTTTGTCAAGATAGACAGTTCAGTCTACCAACAGACAAACTGTGTTCAAAAAGTCCAACAACAGGACAACAGCCTATTAAAACTGTTTGTTTCAGAAAGATGTCGTCATTATAGAGCACAAACCTGATCAAAATGTCTACTTTTCAGGAAATGTAAAAAAACACTTTTCTACTGAATGAATATCGATTACAAATGATTTCTTTGGACTTTATTGGTTAGAAATGTTCAAAACCCGCTCGTCAACATGGAAGGTGACAATAACACTGATCATGGGAAGAAAAAGAAAGTCCTGAAAAATGAAGATAAGAGGATTTGACCTGGCAGCAATGATGATTCTGTCAATCAGATTCATTACAGGTGCTGATCAGATAATGTAGTCGACAGGGCAGGGGTGCCCAGCAAGGTGCCTGCGAGCACTTGGTAGCCCACAGGGACATTTAAAATAACACATTACCACCACAGAAGTTGAAATAAATACCATTTTTTAATTTTGCACTAAATAAATACAAATGTAACATGTGCACCACCTGCATAGGGTCAAAGGTTACATTGATAGTGATGCCACACCTCTATCACGAGTACCAGCCAGAGCACTTATGTTTTCACTTGTACAAATAATCACTTAACTGTGACCGTTGTAGCAGTGAAGTTTAACAGAGAAATAATTAATTCAAGATGCTTGTAAGAATAATGTTTTCATATTATTTCATCATCTGTTGTAATAATCATTGTTAGAATTTAGTAAAAAGTAAACATGCAGACTAATATGTAGCCTATCAAATACCTAATTATTATTTTATGAAAACTATAAAATTTATACAACTTAAAGACATTAGATCAAGCAAGTCGCCCTCCATAATACTCCTAATCTTTAGGTTAGCTCTCAGGCTCAAAAAGGTTGTACATAAAGCTGACCTGTCCCTAAAAAACATTCATTCAAAACTGTCAGAAGGTCAAAACTGTGTTCTGAGGTAGAATGTTTACAGTGTTGATTTTTGTTCTTCAAATAAAGGAGAAAAGTTCTTGTAAAACTGGTACTAAAGCCTACAGCATCCATGATCATTTCTGTACGGCCAGCCATTGTTTAAGGTTGTAGCTCCCGCCTCTTTCTCCAGTGCCGCTGCACTCGCTTGAAACTTCAGCTGGATCTGTTTTATTACAGACGTCAGGCCGATCCGGCTAAACTGCAAGGTTAAAGTTTAATTACCGGGGCTTTTGCTCTCAGCTGGTGGTCAGGACTCTGAAGTGGGTTGCAGAAAAGATGCTGGTTAGAAGTCTACAGTAAATGAAAGCCCAAAGAAAACGCATCAGAATTTAGTTTTATCTATGTTGATGTGATAATTACATTTTAGTGTTTGTCTTTAGAACTCAATTGATTTATTCTGGGATAACAAAGATGGTTTTACCGTCAGCTCCTCTGATAATCAGTTAGTTTCTTACTGAAGAGGTCAGGATACGTGATTTATACACGACTACAGCCCAGCCCAACCCAACAGTGTGTTCATCTTTATTGTGTGCTTTACATTTTAAAAGCAGCAATTACAACTCAAGGTGACCAAGCAAAAGAGCAAAGTTTGTTTGGATATGATAAGAGTGTTGACGATCTGTAAATACTGGGCCTCAGTGCTTCAAGAAATAAGTTGTACTTCAGCAAATTTGTTGAATGTTGTAATCTTGCTTTAAGATAGCAGGAAACCACAACCCCTTCTGTTCATTTCTCCCTTACTTCTCTTACATTTTTATCATAAATTATAAATAGTTTATTCCTCTATTCACACAAAATTTTGTTACATTTGTTAGATGCTTTTCTGCCCACTTGCTCCTGCAGTTCATTTTCTGTACAAACGAGTGAAATCAAGCAGAGTAGATGTATTAAAGTTGCACTGAAGAATGAACTCCAGTGTTTAATCTGCATTGGTTTGGTTCAAATCTCTGTTTCCTTCTTCAGAAAAGACTCTAATCTTCTGGGCCAGCAGTGGAAAAAGGGAGTCCCCATCGAGGTGATCCCCATGGCGTACATCCCGGTTTCCAGGATGATCGCCAAACGCTTCGGAGGACAGGCCAACCTTCGGATGGCTGTCAGTAAAGCAGTAAGTGGCAGCTCATTCTTAAAATAGCTCTCAGCAGTTACTGTGTTTCATTATTTTACTCCCAGCTCTGCTCTCAGTTTTGGGGTGTGTTTCAAAATTAGTTTTTCCAAAGTTCAGATTTTTTTCCAGCCTTTTGTTCTCTGACTCATGTTGATTTGAAGATTGAGCTTTTTCATTGCAACACTTTTTCAGTATAATCACATTTCTGGACAGGATCAGAGCAGCTAAACCAGTTCAAAACTGTTCAATGCTTTTTATTGTTTTCCTCCTGCATGATCTTACTGTACACCAAATTTAATTCAATCGCAAGTGAAGTCACAGGAAGCTCTAGAATGGGACTTCATATTTGGAGTTTGTGTTTTCCAGATGAGAAGCAGCATAGAGCCTCTGAAATTTAACCATCAGATGTAGTTTGTCTTTTGCCCTTTCACACTTGCATGTACGCTTAGAGAAGCACATCTGAGTCATATAACAACAGATGATATGAATATAACATTGATGGTGGTTTTTGCAAAGAGAAACTTTACGGCCGGATAGTGGAAAGATAAACTATAATGAAGTTTTCCAAAGAAGGCAGAATGACCACATAAGTATGAGGTCTAATGTTGGATGTGGATATGAAAACTGATATAAAGAATGATGGAAAGCGAGATGAAACGGTGCTATTAGAAAAAATCTGATTTACTAATGTAAACGTCCATCACAGTTGTAACAGCTCAAACAGGCACACGGCCTAAAAACAAGAGCAAAAATGCATTTGTGTATTTACAGTTAAACCGAAGAGCCCCTTAAGGGACGTGGATGTGAAAGTGTTAAAGCAGAAGTTTGTCAAACAGAAAGTCAGTGTCGGGGTGTGTTTGTTTATACTGCTTCTGTGTTTACAATTTTCTTTGACTGTTGAGCCTGGAAACAGTTTGTGTGCTGAGTGATGAGTCTGTCTGCTTTGACTGTCTTTATCATATAGTTATAGAAATATAGTTACTTACCATAAATCATACCAGATAGATTTTTTCGTTATTTTCAAACTTACATGGAAATGGAAGTTTTGATGATGGATCAGAATTTGACATTTATCCTGTATTTTAACTGTGATATTGTACTCTGTTGCATTTCAGTGCGCTCATTGCAACTTTTATCACATTCGCTACGGGATATCCGGTGAACGTATCCCTCCGTCAGTGCATAATTGAGCCGTTACACTGACAGTAGAGGCCGAAATCTTCATGTTTCTGGTTGTTTTGAGCAAACATTTACATGCATCTCTCCATTTTGTTGGACTAGGGATGTACGATATTGGATCTTTGCTGATTTCCTATGTGCTAATATTTTCAAACTCATTATCACCTGTTCTGATACTGATACAGATATTTCCTGTCAAGAGCACAAAGCCTGTACTTAACTAAAATAGATCTGTTCCATTCATGGTGACAGCCTGTTTCTGTTAAAAACAGATGTGAAGCAAGAAAAACATTTGATTCTTTAATAAATGGCACTGTTGATCTGTTGATGTGGACATTCAGTAAAAAAGAGGGAAACCAACATGGTGCAATAGTACATTCTGACAATATCACAGCCAATTTATGGCTAATTTTATGGTTCAAATATCAGCTGTAAATATCTGCAAAAATGTTCATCAAGCTTTAAAGACGTGAAAGAGTCTGTCGAATCAAGTTTGTTTAAAAAGGGAATATTTAAAGAAATAAATCAGCAGAACTAAGTATTCAAAATATACAGACAGAATTTTTTAGCCTTTTGTTATGTTCGTATGAGACATTTCCAGGACCCCAGGAAAGGTTTAGGGTAAAGGCTGGTGTAGACACCAACACAAAAACTTAAAAACATCATCAGTTACCGTTACTTGAGAAATTTTTGTCAGTCCTTCCGTGAAATCCCTTTTCATAAGTTCAAAAGATAAAAATGTTAAAGTTAAAACTCTCATGTCCTGCAAAATCAATTTCCTTTGCTTTTAATGTTGTTAGAAGGGGCTCGAGGAGTAGAGGGACTTGATAACTTTGACTAAATTCTCTATACCACTTTAAAGAAAATGCCCCTTAAAACGCTCTGGTTTTTACTTCCTGGGGTTTATGATGTCATAGCTGCACAGCCTCCACCTACATGTGTTTTCTGCTCATCACAGGCAGACGCTATGACTGTTTTAAAAGTCCTGCAACCCCTCCTCCCCCCTCATATCAGGCATTGTTTGGTTAGAGCTCAGTATCAAAGCCTCCCCGCCCTCTCAGATCTGAGCTTTTCCAAAGGGGAGGAAAAAAGAGCTGCATCTGATCCTCTGCAGTGGCAACATTGTTCATTTTTTAATTAAACTTACCAAATCCTTGCTCGAGAGACACCGAAGACATGATGTTAACGATCAAACAAACCAGGACACGTTTAATTGAAGGAGTGAATGTTTTTGGGAAGTGGTCTTGAGGTCTAAGTTGTCTCTCTGTCTCTCAGGGTCCTGTGGTCACTGACAACAGCAACTTCATCCTGGACTGGAAGTTTGAGCACGCTCAGAACTGGAGGGAGGTCAACACGGCCATCAAGATGATTCCAGGTGAGGAGCTGATGGGGACGACCTCAGAGATGACAGGAGATGTTCTTTACCTCCACCAAGGAGGTTATGTTTGTGTTTGCTTGTTAGAAAGATTACGCAAAAACTACTGGACGGATTTTGCTGAAATTTCCAGGAGATGCTGGTAATGGCCAAACTTAGAAATGATTAGATATTGGTGGTGATCCAGATAAACACCATTAGTGAATGATCGTTTTTGCTCACTAATAACACAATAACTAATAATGATATCACAATGATTCTGAGTGCTGGGTCTGAGTTTTCAGGGTGAAGGAATCATATTATGATGCTAGCTTTATCATGGAACTATAGCTTATAGATGTAACAGCAATATGTGAGCTACCTTGGCAGAGGTTTGCGCTGTCTGAGTGCTTTCTAGTCTGTTGTTTGTTTGGCTCTGAACTTCAGTTAAACTAGTAAATGAAGACGACGTGTGTCTCCGTGTCCCCAGGTGTGGTGGAGACGGGCCTTTTCGTAGGCATGGCTGAACGAGCGTATTTCGGGATGGAGGACGGCAGCGTGAAGGTGCGGGATCCTCCTGTGAACTGACGGGTCTTTCACATTTCCCGTCATCCTCCTCTGGAGCAAACCTCACTCTTCCCACAAGTGCCGTCATTGGGATTTGCTCCTGATCTCAGACTGTGATTGGACGAAGCGCCACCTCCTGCAGAAGCAGACTGAAGCGAAGCAGGGACGTTTTCACACCTCTCAAACCCAGATCCATCAAAGGCCGGCTTGATCTCCCTCATCCTGCAGGTGGTGCTTCTGATTCAGTGTGTTTTTAAAGTGCCTGATGAGGGAAGTCAAGCGCGTCTGATAAATTATTTTTTTAATTACTTTGAATTGTTGCTCAGTTTGGCCGCCGCTCTCACAGGGAGTTTTGGCTCGTCCTGTAATTAGACTGAATGTGGTTCTCTCTCTCACTGCGGTGCTGCTGAGGCAAACTTAGATGTGCCTTGAGATTTTATTTAAAGTCTTATCAAACAAAATCATGCCATTAAAGTCACATTTAAAGAGCTCATAACCATCCATCATATTTTCATCCACTGAAGTCCGTCGTCAAACGAGAGCGTGTGAGCTGATTTACCTTCAAGACTTTTTGTTTAATTAGACCACAGAAGGGGAGTGATGTGAGGAGTACACTACAGCATACAGACTTCTTTCAGGAAATTAATTTCTCTAATTAATATGCTAATTTAAACAGCAAGAAGCTCAAAAAAATTAATGAGATCCATGACAGTTTGGGGGAACCCTGTGGTGAAGGTGTGGAGCTTCTTTAATTTGGTTTTGTGTGAAGAGGACATGGACTCAGTGATAACTCGGTGTGTGGCATTAACAGCTCGTACTGCACCGTGAGCAACTCTAATAGAAATTCTCAGAGGGCTGCCATGATCGCACAGTTCTTACCAAATATGGTTCCTCTAAAAATCCATCTCTACTGGTACCAATTTAGCACCATGGCGATAAAACTCTGGCACCAGATATCAGATTATTTCTTGTTTTAAGTAAACATAACTGTAACCAAAGGCCTGTACACTTGAAGTACCAAAAGAACAGCAACTCAGCTAAGAGTTCATCTTCTGGTCCACCTGGATTTCTTTATTTGGCAATAATGCAGATAAAACCTCAACCCTTTCAAGCAGGAACAAACAAGACATCATTTTTTCAGGACAGCCTTGGCTGTTGGAATATTTATGCAGGGGTTGTGTCAGAATAATGTATTAAAAGATGTTTGACCAATTAAATCAGAATTTAAATTGAACAGAATTGTATAAAAATCACACAGATCAATGACGAACAAGTCTTTTTCACATCTAAATATGATTTCCTGAAGCCTTTGCTGTATATATTTCACTAGTTTGTCTGAGAAAGGATACATAGAGAGTGTTTGGGAATGAGCAGAACATTTCAGAAGCATCTCCAACAGTTGATTGGACAATGGTTCTGTCAATCACATTTATTACACTTCAAGCAGACTACATACTAGGTTTTACACTGCTGTACTACATACCGCAGTGTAAGACAAAATCTCTTCAAAACATGTTGGAAGTGGAGTGACAATATCCTTCCTATAGAGAAGTTTGTAATGTTATTAGTTTTTCATTTACTGAGAAAATGTTGTCTGGATCTGATAACCTGAGGTTACAATAACCAAGAAAACTTCACACAACACAGGAAAGTCAAATTAAATGGTAGTAAGGACTATCACATATCAGGCTTTTGCTGACTTTGGTTGGAGGGGGGAATCAGGCTGAAAATCAGACTGATTATCTTGTAGTGAGTGCACCATTTAGAGCCTCTGTTACTACCTCTGGATATTTTTACCCAGATTTTTTCTTCTTTTTTTTCAAGGACAAAATCAGGATCATTCAGGCTGTGATGGCATTTATTTCGAAATACTGGCACAAATCAGTCTTTCAGATACAAAAATGATCCTCCTCTCACTACTCACTGCGAATATTACCTCTTCTGTTCTTGCATCAGCTTTCCTGTCACAAGAAACGTTTACTTGGGAGCACAAATTGTTCACATAGGTGTTTGGGTTCACAACAACATGGATTTTTTTTAGAAAGCACCAGTAATGAACCAATAATTTACACTCGCAATAATTTGAAGTTTTTTTCATTTGTTGTACGGGTTATATAGATGTAAAATATCGTGTTTATTTCAGAGTTTTAAATCAGAACTGGCTGAAAAAATTTTGCCTGTAGCTTCAAATGTGTTTAACTGTCTTGATCTGGAGTTTTTAATGTGATGTCTCACTGTGAATTTAGCCGTTTAAACATATGCAGTTTGTAAAGACTGGTTGGAAATGTTAAGTGTTTCTGTGACTTACACTAATCAATATTTGAAGGTAAAGTCCACAACCTCACTCTAAAAAAGAAGCACTGAATGTGCCCTTTGTTGCATGTACGTCCTGCTGTGTTGTTTTATCTCTGTGCCTGTTACATGCATGACAGTCTGTGAATTGTTACACAAGCGTCTGCTCAAACTGTCTTGTGCCATTTAAACTTAGCCTATTAAAAGACATATAGATACGGAAGAGTATTAGGGCGATTTTAGATGGAAAAAATCACTTTTGGCAGGTCGAGATTAAAGTAGAAATAATGACAATAAGGTCGAAATTTTGAGATAAAAGTCGAAATAACGACATAAAAGTAGAAATGTTGACAATAAGGTTGAAATACAATTTCGTGATAAAAGTCAAAATGATGAGATTAAAGTTAAAATGTCGAGTCGTGAATAAAGTCGACATGCAATGTATTTTGACTTTATTCTCGACATGTCAGCTTTTTTCTTGACATTTCGACTTTTATCACAAAATTGTATCTCGACTTTATTCTTGTCATTTCAACTTTAATCCCGAAATTTTGACTTTAATCTCGACTTCCCCAAAAATTATTTCTACAATCTAACATGGCCCTTATACTCTTCCGTATATAGAACATGTCGCAGTAAATATTGAAAAATGTAGCTTAAATCTGAAACAAGAGCACCACATTGAAATATTTTGTGCCTTTTAATGCTGAAGCAATAAATCACTGTAAATCCTCTGAAGGTAAATTCATGATGTAGCTCAGTGTTTCTGCAGCTTGTGGTTAAAAGCTGCACCTCCTCAGATTCAAGAAAACAAGAATAGCAACATACACAAGTATAAAAACTAACCCAATGTTCAGTGCATAAGATGATGCTTGGTCACTTTGTGTTAATGCTGTATTTTTAACAAACTGTTTGGTGCCGTGCAGTTTTACCTTAAAGTTAACTTGTAATTTTTTGTCCGAGATTTAAACATTTATGCTGCTTTGTTTACTCAGAGTTCAGTAGCTTTAATTTTCAGGACAGGTATTAAATTTTTAAGATGTCAGTGGTTGTCAGTCACAATTTTTAGATGAATTATTCTCATCTACTTTGCCCACGATGCCTTAAAATGGTTTTATTTTTACTTCTGTTATGCTGTTGTACGTAATGATATCATCCACTCATCAAGGCAGAAAAATGGTACAATCAAGCTGTCGCATTTGTCCAAATACCTCCTGTTTAAGGCACAGATGTTATTCTGATGTAGTATGAATCTGGATAGTCCTCAGATGTAATGACAGACTTTACTGATCAGTGAATGTTTTCCATCTCAATCAAATTCAATTGTTCACAATTTTGAATATTTTTTTTGCACCAGCATTTCTTAATTATTCCCTCTTTCTTTACTAAAATGACTGTGATATTTTTTCTGCGATGGTGCGAATTTCTTTGTCAAATAAAGGACCAAAACAGGAGCAGCATGACTCTGTGTTTTCTGGTGATTCAGGGAAAACTTGTCATTTTGTCAATAAGGTGCCGTGGAAGGGAAACTCCAAAACCGGGCGGAATTCCTCTGAGTGTTTTAACAGAGAATAGTTTCCATGAAGATGTGATTATTTCTAAACTTTCCTCATAGATTAAAAGATGTTAAATTGGAATAAGTAGCCAACAAAGTTGTAAATTAAGTCCTGTAAAAAGCTGTTTATGACTGCTAAAGAAATATGATTGCATAGGTGTGTTTTTTTTACTTTGAACTTTGTCATTACTGATTATATCTAAATCTACAAAATGTCACTTTTCCATCCAAAAAACATTGCTTAGTGTGGTTCAATAATCACTCTCAACAATTTATTAATGGATCATAGACATCATGACAGTATTAAAATATACATACATACAACGCTCATGCAAACAACAGGTTGTAGACTCAAGAAGATTCAAATCTTTAAAAAACTATAAATTGAACTGAACCTCATTCAAGTAAAGTGGTAGAAATAGTAAGTACAAAATATTAGGCACCATCCTGGATGATAAATGTTCCACTTTCCATTGAGACCAACTCAGATGCCATCTGTAGAAAGGCAAATCAGAGGCTGTTTTATCTGAGGAAACTGAGGTGTTTTAATGTTGACAAAAAGCTTCTTAAAATACTTTATTTTTTTATTAAGTCCATTTTAACTTTTGCTATGCTCTGTTGGTATGGTAGTCTTGCCATCTCAAACAAAAATAAGCTGAGAAGATTATCAAACCCTGCCAAAAAACTGCTGGCATGAGTCTAAGTGATCTTGACTCTGTTTTTAAAAATAGAGCCACTCAGAGGTCAAAGGCCACTCTGGAAAATCCACTCCGTCCTCTTCGTGCAGATGTTCAGCTTCTCTCGTCTAAGAGAAGGTATATTTTCACTTGTAAGGCCAAATCACACAGGTACCTTAAATCCTTTTTGCCAACGGCCATTGTTTTTCTCAAACAAGCTGTAGGTTAGCTTGATTGGAACGATGCACCGGTGAAACTGTGCTGACTGTGTATTTACTTGTATTGTGTCTGCAGTATCTGTTTGTATACTTTTACTCTGATAGAAACTGTAAGATGGGTGTTTTAACTTCTGTTGCAAACCAAATGACCCTTAGGTGACATTAAAGATTATCATATCAAGATTCTGAGGCGTTTCACTGCATTTCTGCCAGTTTTACCTCCTGTCAGCATAAACACTGTTGAAGATGTGTGGACACAGGAGCACTAATTGTATTACAACAGTGCATCTCACTGAGGGACCTTTGATTGGTGCCAAAGCTCAAAGTGAATTCCTGAGTCTTGTTACAAACCCCAGTTGCCATGAAGTTGGGACACTTTGTAAAACATTAATAAAATCAGAACACAATGATTTGCAAATCCTTTTCGACCTAGATTCAACTAAATACACAAAGACAAGATATTTAATGTTCAAACTAATAAACTTCAGAGTTTTATGCAAATTTTCACTCATTTTGAATTTGATGCCAGCATCACGTTTCAGAAAGTTTGGACAATCAACAAAAGACTGAAGGTGTTTCTCATCACATAACTTTGTCCATCTTGCTTCCTTCACTTGTGTCTTAGCTCCTCCCAGTGAGGAAGTGAAAGAGACTCAAGGACAGAGGAGGCACAAAATACCAAATGAGAAGTCCTTAACTTTAGTCTGAGCAGCTTTAAGTAATGTAGGTCAGCTGCTCGGCCAATTAGTCGTCAAACACCCCTGATATAAAAAAAAAAAGATGAGCAAACATTACATCACAACAATGTGGCATCACACAAAACAGCATTTTGTCCATAAATAAATCCTCCTGTATAAAGTTTATAGTGTATCAGATCAGCACTGTCAGAAAAACCTGTGTGAAAAAGTAATGATCAGAGAGGAGGTGGCATTTCATCCAATGCTGCAGCTCCAAACCAATCACAGTGCATCTGAGGCTGAAAGACTTCCTGAGAGGAGACACTGGTGTATCCTCGCTCTGAGCTCCTCCAGAGGCCTCCTCTCTCCTCCATCAGGGGCATTTTGAGAACTGAAAGATCATTCATCATGGTGGAGGGAGAATGACTTCCAGGTCGGTGGAGGAGAGAGGATGGATGAGTTTATGGAATGAGAGACCATCCTGGAAAAGTTGAGGAATGCCCTAAAACACCTGTTTGGAGCATTTTACAGGTGAAGATGTCGTGTGAAATGAGCATCCCTGAGAGGCTCAGACGTTCATATGCAGGGACGGGGCGAGGTTTCACCACTTTGTGAGCAACTGCATGAGAAAATACTTCAACAGTTTAAGAACAATGTTTCTCAACATACAGTTGCAAGGATGATGAAATCCATAAATTCCTTGCAAAAAGTGAGAAACATTGTTCTTAGACTGCTGGACTGTTTTCTCATGCAGTTGCTCACAAAGTGGTGAACCTTGCCCCATCCTTACTTGTAAATGACTGAGCCTTTCAGGCCTGTTCCTTTTGTAACCAATCATGACCTGTTTCCAACTAACCTGTTCACCTGTGGAATGTCCCAAACAGGTGTTTTTGAGCAATTCTTAACTTTTCCGGTCTTTAGTTGCCCCTGTACCAGCTTTTTTGGAATGTGTTGCGGGCATCAATTTCAAAATTAGTGACTTTTTGCATTTGTTTGAACATCAGCTGTCTGTTCCAGCTTCATTGGAGTTGGGGTTTGTAGTATAGCTAGTTATTTGATGAAACACTTTGCATTGGCATTTATCAAATTCTTTTTATAGAGTGTATTGTGACCACACAATCTGTTCACCACACTGCAAGGCACCAATTGGTCTTTTTTATCATAACTTTTCCATCACTCAATTAATTTGTTTTTGTAACCATTTACTAGGCCAATTCACACATGAAATAAATCGCCACATTGATTAACAGAGAAAGGTTGTGTTCATTTTTAATTTTTCACTGTCTAAAAGGAATTTATCTCTTATTTTAAGAACATAAAATGTCTAAAGTTTTCTAATGAAACACTGAGAAGGTATTTCAACACTGAAAACAGCTGATGGTGCAGCTCTCCATGTCAGCCACTGAGAGGCGACAGAAACACAAGCAGCTTGACCTGCTGCAGAGTGCACTCCCATTTCAGTAAAACGAAGGCTCCAAACTGATTTCAATATCTTATAAGAACTTTAAAAACAAAATGTAGACTCATTAAGCCACTTTCTGCACTACTACAGACGATGTGTGATGTGTTTAAGTGACTGTCAAACAATTTAAAATCATAAAAATATATATAAAAAACTTAGAATCCTTCTGTGCAATTAATTTTCCTCAGTTTTTCCTTAAAAAAAGGTTTTCCTCTCAATATTTTTAAATGTTTGTTATGTAATTGTATTATGTCATGGTCTTCTGTTTGTTTATCTGACTTTGGAAAACTCGTGATCAGGAACAGGAAGCGAAACCATCGTTTACAGTGGAGCCACGTTGGTGATTTCACATCGACTTGTCTTGACAACCACCGCTGATTGACAGCCAACTTACCCAATCCAGTGCCTACCGTAAATAACAGGAGGCAAAAATCGACCAATGGTGTTGTGGCTTAGCAGCATCGGCTCTCTGATTGGACGACTGGCGACACATCCCACCAATCATATGTGAGCCACAGGATTCGCCATCGGGGATTTTTTTTTGCGTCACTTTTTGCTCTCGGCCGTTAGTGCGCGTGCGCCGTGATGACGGACATTGCCTCGGCCAATGAGGTGAAATGTTTGGGGGGCTGGAACGTTCTGCACCCGCCCTTTTGAGTGACATTTAAGTGATGCAATCAGGTTCTGCTTAGTATGCGAGTAAACATGATTGACAGCTTTTGGACCAGTCAGCATCCGTGACATCAAATTTTAATGAAAGGTGCGATTTCGCCGTCCAATTATAGAGTAGAAACAAGGCGGGACTCAGCGTTACTAAGGCAAGATTTGACTGAAGTATAAAGGGAATAACATGGTGTCCCAGTGGCTGTTTATGTTTACTTAAAGAACACATTTGTAAGGGCGTTTTGCAAGACACCACCGACTTTTCTTTACAGCGAGACCCCTGTTTTTGCACTTTAATTTTTTATGTTAAGATTTACAAGGCCACTGGCATGTAAATCTCATATTTCACTAATGTGCCAGTCTTACAAATGGAAAGGGGGCTTCACTTTGGAAACGTGAGCATTTCCCTGGTGCTCCTACTACTGCTGCTGAAAGCCCTCATCTTCGGATTCGGGACGTCTCTAACTCAGGGCTCCGCTGTCGGGAGGGAGCCGCTGTCCGCCGCAGCCACCACCACCGGCAGCCCCACAACCGACACCCGGGGTTCAGATCAGACCACGGGGGAGGATGGTGCAAGAGTGATGGAGCGGGGCTTGGACAACCTCGGCGCCCCGGTCATATACGCGGACGTCACGGTGGAGGACGACGATAATGGCTCGACGGGGGAGACGGAGGAAGCATTTGGAGAAAGTAACAGCAACGTCCAACCGACCAGGTAAAAAACAAAAAACATCGAAGTATGACTCACTGCTAACACTTAGACACCCTTTATCGGATGCTGAGAGTGTGACACGTAGCGGCATGGAAAGTTTAACTCTTAAAATATCATAAAATACAAGAAAAAGTAATAAAATTCTACTTTGATTTCTCTTGCTAGCTTAACCGTTAAATGTAACGTCAGTTAACGGCTAGTCTCGTGCACTGGGGCGCATGCTTATTAAGTATCCCTCCGCCTCAGCGCTGCACTCAAAACTTGTTGTGGTTGCGGTTTGCTTGAGCTCACCCAGAATTTTACGCTTCATTTTAATAATTTATGTCACATATGAGCTCCCCAAATTACTGATAAATCCCCCTTTAAGATGTCTGGAGCCGTGTCAGCTTGTTGTCAGACCCGTTAACACGAGAAAACACGGACGGTGTTGAAGGGAAAGTTTGACGTTGGTAGTGAGTGCAGAGTTTCGGTTGTAGTTAAGCGCTGGACAAACATGGCAGGAAAATGTGTCTTTCAAGATGAAACAGACAGATTCTGTTTTATTTGTGCTTCGTTTGTGTCTGGACATTATTTAACCACAGCTCAACCTTCTCTAAGGTAGTGCTAAACGGCTGAATTGTACAATATTTGCCCTGGCAAGGACCTCAAATGGCATTAATCTCTAGCTGGTACCCTAACACCCCTTTTCTTCCTATTCAATGCTAGTAATAGAACCTTGCATGGCTTGTGATTTCTGTCCAAACAATAACAAAGAATTGGGGAGTGAAAAGAGTGCACAAATGTAGTTAGATGTAGGACAAACATGGAAGCAAGGTGCGGTTTTCAAGATGAAACAGACAGTTTCCTGACTTTGTTTGATAGATAAATGGATAGATAGATTGATGTACTTTATTGACTCCAAACTGGGAATTTTGGCAATTTGTGTTTTTTATTTATGATTATACATTATGTGACCAAAGTTTAACCTTCTCTAAGGTAGTGCTGAATGATTGAATTGTACAATATTTGCCCTGGCAAGGACCTCAAATGGCATAAATCTCTAGCTGGTACTCCCCCACCCATTTTTTCCCATTCATTGCTAGTAATAGAATCTTGCATGGCTTGTGAATTCTGTCCAAAGAATTAGGAAAGGAAAAGAGTGCACAAATGTAGTTACATGTTGGGCAAACATGGAAGCAAGGTGTGATTTTCAAGAGGAAACAGACCCTTCAACATTATCTGCACTGTTTTTGTGATTAGACATTATTGAACTCAAGTTGACCCTTTCTTAGGTTTGTGGTATATGGCTGAATTTTACTTTGCCCTGCCAAGGGTCTCAAATTGCCGCTGGCTGGTACCCACTCCTTTAAAATTTCCTGACTTCCTGTATACTTCAGTTGCACTGCAGACTCTAAAACTCCTCATATACAAAAGTTACCCAGCTGTGTCACTGTTGCCAGGTTTTTGTGAGTTTTCATTTACTAAGTGGGGACACAAGTGACCATCTTTGTCAGTGTACCAACTACTATTTAATGTCTCTGATATACTCATTCATGCCCTTTATTTTTTTTGCATGGATAGGTAGACAACTTGTGCAATGGCATCAATACATTGTCTGATTCTGATTCCCTATTCCCCCAACAACATTAGTGTTACTTAAATAATGGCTCATACAATTTTAAGAAGGGGAGGATCGCTTTTTTTAAACTGGCAACAATTAAAAATATAAATATTTTATGCTTTAACAAGTAATTGTAAGTGTTTGAATTTTAATAAGAAGGTCAATATTGCTTGAATTCAGGATGGAGCACGTCTTTTTTACTCTTTGGCAATCCCTCAGTGACTCCAGAAATAGAAGAGGAAATAAGAAAAAGAGCATAGACCTCAAAATGCAGTGAATTAAAACATCTTTAAGAGATGACCCATAGTCTTTCAATTTTCATCCACTCCTCTTCCCTGAGCTCACTGTAGCACCCCCCTGGGGTTCAGGACCCCACTTTGAAAAACACTCATCAGTGGCATGTCTAGGCAAAACGCCCTCCTGTTTGTGGAGCAGAGAGTTTCAAGGATGTGAGTGAATGCAGGTGTGCAGGCTGGGAGCTGTTGTTTTTGACATTTGCACAGTGAAGCATGGGCTATCATATGGTTGTTTCCTTTGGTTATTGCACTGCTTTTGTTGGGTTTGTGATTTGCATAAACCTGGAGAAACTACAGGGGAACGGTCAGAATCATATTTCACCATTCAAACATTGAAGCCTTGCAGCAAGGGTTTGGCAGTATGGATTAAAGATCCCAAATGAAAATTTACAATTTACATTTTTATATTTTTTTCGGAAAGAAGTACAAAAACAATGTCAATTTTAAGTCAAGTATACACTTGAACCAATACCAAATGTCACATAGCCACTTTGATTCACAGCCAGCTGCACAATGTCAACATTTATATGAAAAATACTCTAAAATAAAGAACATAATATGTCAAAAAGCTCCTTAAAAACATCAATCATAATAACCATGTTCTTCCCCATAAACAAGAAAAATTAGAAACAGATAAAAAGTCATATGTATTGATTTTAATAGCTAAATGGTGATACACAAAGTATATATGGAAGTGCATATCAATATATTTCTCTTTTAAGAAATAACAAATTAAACTCTGTAAAAGTCAAATGCTCAAGAACCAAATGCCAAATCTAGTACATTACTTTTAATTATTTCCAGCTGCACAGTATGTTAGTATGTGAAATATGACAACAAATATAGGTGTAAGAAAATATTGATTCACAAATATCTTACCATCTTTTATGTGGCCACACTGTACTGATATTTTATAGAAATTTTGCATGATTGTGGTGTATTGTGGGTTCAGCCAATCTGCACTCTTATGTATATAATATTGTGGATTCTCAACACTTTCTGTCTTTTAATAGAATATTTGGTTAAAAATTGTGATGTATTACACTGCTTATGTTATTGCAGTACTGCAAATGTATCACTGAATCTTGTCAGTACTCAACCCTAATACCAAAGAAGCACCTGTTTGTGAAAAGCATTAAAAAGGCCCCATGAATCACTTTACTAAAAACTATTTAAGTTATGAATTCCATCCAGTCTTAAGCTTCTGTGCTCAAGCTTTAGGTGGTTGTTTCATAGTTTAGGTATGTAATGTACCATTGTGCTTTACTTTTGTTTGGTTTAATGGAAATGTGACATGCACAAGCACATGGAAATACCGATTTTGTCAGAATTATGTCCTGTCACTCAAACATTTATGACCTTCAGCTAGAGCTGGGACATATGAACCAAAAATATCTCCATACCTCTGATGTTTAGAGTAGCAATATGGACACCATCAGTGTTTTTTAGCCACTTTATTGTATCATTCCCCCACAATGCTTCGACTTCTCCCATGTTTGATCATAAAAACTCGTTAGAGTATGTCATTCAGTTTTTCTCTTTTGCCCAACACAAAAACTTTCTCTCTGAATCCTTAGCTTGGTGTACTTTATTAAAGTTTGTAGTTGTGTTTGTGCATCCCTATTACCAACATTATTTCCCATAAAGAAAAAACAAAAAAAGTTTTCAGTAAGACAAATTTGTTTTTAAAAGCACATTTACAGCTAAATGAATTCAAAACATTTAAATACTAATTCCTTATTTACTCTAAACAATTCAAACATTAACTTGTGATATGTTAGCATGTTACTGTTGGTGGTTAGCTAGCTTCCAGCAGAAGTTTAAGCTTGTCCTTTATTTACTGCACTTACTGATCAACATTAACATGAACTTTATCAGTACTTGAAAAGATGTTCATATATCTAAAACACGTAACATATTTCTTAGCTCTGTCATGTGAGACAAGGTGAGTCCTTGTGCGCAGGCTGTGAGCATTTCTTTCCAAAGTTTGTTCTGTGGAGTCTTGGCTTCTTTTCAACCAGTCTGCTGTGCTTTTTGTAAAGTTTGGTTGGAAACGTGATATGCATAAAACTCCTGGAAAAACTTTGAACCTCAGACTCTTGTCCTGTCATTGAAGCATGTCAGCCCTCAGGCCTGATCCAGTGACGTTTATAGATCAGCACAGATCAGTGATACATTTGGTTTAACTTATGAGCATATAATTTTCTGTTAAAAGCAGTGTTACAATCAGATTTTATTCTTAATCCTGAACTTAATTTACTTCCCTTTTATTATCACACCAACATCACATTACATTAAAGGAAACATTCATAATCACTTAAGAGCAGAGATATCATCTTCATGGCTTATCTCAGAGAGAAGTGAAGTTCATATAAAGAAGTCTGTTTATTTAATTAACCACAGTCAAGTTAGCAGAACAAGGGAGTGATAATGTTTGTGATAGCCAAAAGCTGTCACTGAGTCGCCCGGCAGCACAAGAATAAAGGTTTCATATGTTGTGGTGTTTTACAGGACCGGGATATGTTGTAGAGTGGTACAGTCACTAATCTTTAACCGTGGGAATGACCAAGTATTCGCAGACTTCCTCTCTCATTTTCTCAAAGACTAGGAGATTTTTGATTCTGTTTTCATTAAGGTGTCCTAAATTTGTTTTTTTGTGGAAAAAAATAGACAGGAGAGATTTTTCCCTGAAACATTAAATGTCTTTGAAAGTTTAGAGTTTGTTCACATCCACAATAAGTAGTTATTGTCAAGTGGCTATCAGAGACAATATAGTCTGTTGGGAGCTACATCATTTTTTAATAATTTTTGAAAAATTGTGTTAAGACTCACTTATGATCTAGGCATGAACAGATCACACAAAATAAAGGTTTTTTTTTTAGTGGAAGTATGAGGGCTCAATATAAGTTAGAGGCTTGGTTGTGGGGAGATTTTAAGTCAGTTGATTGTGGTGTGGTATAGTTCCTCTATAGCCTGGCACTAGTTATTATTATTATTATTATTATTATTATTATTATTATTATTATTATTAATAATAATAATAATAATAACAATAATAATGATACATTTTATTTGGAGGTGCCTTTCAAGTCACCCAAGGTCACCGTACAGAAAATGTAATTCTTGCTGGTTGCCTTCATACTGCAGAAATGATATTGCACCAAATCATAAAAAATGTGTAACAAAACAATATGTGCAATTTAACAGTAAAAAACCTGAGAGAGTAACATGGAGTTCCTCAGGGGTCTGTGCTCAGCCCTAAATTGGTCTTATTATACATTAATGATGGATTCAGTGCCTCTAAAATGTCAAACTTTGTTTTATTTGCTGGTGACACCCCTCTGTATCACGCTGGTAAAGAGCTAATAACAAAACATCTTTTCATCCAAAGTTTAATCCATGTTGAAATCTGTGTCAAAGCTGGCAGGATTAAAGCTAGCTGGGTAACTAACCAAGGTCAGCTGTTAGGTGATGGGTTTAATTCCCTTTGGTAAATTAGTTAGGTGGAAAAAATGCTTAACTTTAAAAAATCTTGATCAACCCATCCTTAGAAAAACCCAAGGCCAATTTGGAAGTGAAACCTCCTTGATAATGATTCCCTTGCTTATCTACAAAAACATGTCATCCCTACAGTGCTGTATTACTAGACAAAATAGAAATTTGATACTTAACACTGGATTTCTGGAGATTGAGGAACAGTCACAAGAACTTAAATTTATTTCCTGAAACATAAGGCCTTACAGAGCCTTCAGAATTCACATTTTTCTGTCTTGGTCTTAAATCATAAAAGTGCACTTTTGAATAAAATTACATTTGTGAAGTCTTTCCTTGTCTGTTTTTAGAATAACCTCAGAAAAAACCCTGTGAAATAAAGAGTGGTAGAAATGTAATGCTTGTTCAGTAAGCAGTAAAAAAGTGCTCTATCCATATGCATGCATCAGTCCTCTCATGTTTACTCCCCTTTCCCGCTCTTGAGATAAAGAAAAAGCATTAATATCCTGTTATTAAATGAGCGGGGTACAAGCAAACACACTTTCCCAAGCACTCGCTCTGTTTATATCAGCTGCTCAGCTTGGCCGAAATTCACCTGTTGGCAGGGCAACTATTTAAAGTGCTACAGGTTTTGAACATGGAGGAAAATGCTGACATATGATGCTGACACTTAACGTTTTATTCACTGGTCATCAGCCTGAGTTGATCCGATAATTCTGCTGATAGTAATAAATATTTTAGTAGTTCTTTCCTCTGAATTAAATCCCTCCACATAAGGAAATTGAGCACTCCTGCGTGCCTCAAATGTCTTCAAGTAACACATTATGTAGTCAAATACTGTATATTACAACTTCATCCAGAGTACAGGTGGACGAATGCATGGGCACAAGGTTTAACAATGAGTTTATCTGAGGCTGTACTTTTTCGTTCATCACAGCGGCGAAAGAGAGTGTGAAGTCAGCAGAATCCGGCTTAACAGATGGATACAAGGGGATCCGGTCATCCTTTCAGAATAAAACACCCTTCATTCTCTGTTATTAAAAAATTGAATTAAATAAATAATTTGTATTACTCTACAACCTGGCAGTTTGTAGCTCTCCAAAAGGCAGATAAAGGTTGGTTTTACTTTTGTTGTTAAGAACATATTTGCATATAAAAGTTATGTTTTACAACGAAATACCTTTGTGTATTTCCTACATCTTTGTATTTATGTTAACTAAAAAAGCTTTGAAAGTATCAGCATATCCATTATGGGCTACATCCCTTGTGCCAGATGTGAATATTTGTCTTGACATAAGTAAAAAGGCAAACATTCATTGTGTGCTTCGCTCCTGCCCTGTGACTGATAGTCAAACATTACATGTGCATCTCATGACGAACTCTTGAGTCATTCAGCTGAGGAAATCTCCAGGATCCTGTCGGTCAAAAGTTTCCGCCTTCTCACAGTCCACAGATTTACCGAGCAGTGCTGGACCTCTCTGCCGCTGTTTTAGCTGAGAGGCAGTACTCGGCGCGGTGGGTAGGGCATTGATTTTGTCTTCCTTGGTAAACAGGAGCTTTGACGCCCACCTTGGATGTTTGGCGCAGTGTTCCTCATGACGCTCCCTCTCCCTGCAATGTTATTCTTTTTACAGAGGTGCTCTCGCCTCTAAAAAAGCTTCTTAAAACATTTTGAATTCAGTGCCTTTCCTTTTTCGACACATAACAGGTCTTCCACTCAATTATTCTCTGTGTAGTTTTATAAATGTGCCGTCTGCCTTTTCAGGAGAGAGTCGGATCAAAGTCAGTCAAGAAATTGGAAATACTGCTGGAGTCAAATCTTTTGAAGGAGTTTGATGCAGCTTCTTACACAAAAACTAAAACTTGCCAGGGTGTTTTGAGTCTTATGGTTGACTTTAAAATCCATCTGACCACCCACTAAAGAATCAGATTTTAATTAATTCTTTAGGATACTACATAGAGTAAGGTAGTAAATAAAAATCCCATCAGAGGTCATAGATGCCCGTTAAGAATTAATCAGTTATTTTAAATCTTAAATTGAAGACAAAAACCTGCACACTGTAGAGTATACAGATACACTGACATCATTTCTGTATATTGAGGCTGTAAAGATGTGCAGTACAGTTTAAAAAAAAGTTTGCATATTGTAAAATCTCCCCTTAAATGATTTGTAGTATTAAAAAGTAGAAAAAACTCAATAATCCTCTTTCATGTATTTTAACTAAAAAGAAGAAGTTGTGTTGGAACATTTTTAAAAGTAGATCAAAATAGTTTGGAGCGTTTATCAGCAGTTGTACCAACTTCTCTGAATACTGATAACATAACTGTGAATATGACAGAGGATAGGGTGTTGCCTGCATATTTTGATTATAGTTAAGTACTCTTTGTAGGGTGTTTGGGACTTTTAGTTTGGGTTCAGTGGTATGAAACAGTTATCAATTAGGAATGCACAAAATAGAAGTTTTGCAGATATCAATATACCAGTGCTTACAAATTTATTTTAGCAGATGGTATCAATGTAACCAAACCTTTTCTCTTTAAAAACAGGGTTTGTATGAAGCTGCAAACAGCAACGTTTACCGTAGGGATGAGAAATTTTGGTCACAGACAAAGGTGCAGTGAAATTGTCTTCATTGCCAGAGAGCCAGATTTTTGCCATTTGAAAGTTACTATCGGGGCAAATATGTTGAGTTGTCTTAAAATATTACTTATTCAGCATTCATAAAATCTAGATTTTCAATTGGAATGTAGTTCCCAATACTTGATCTAATGAACAAAGTAAAATTCGAGCCAGTTTCAGCTATTTGTACGTACATCTTTATTTCTGTCTTCCAGAAGGCAGTTGTACAGAAAAAATCACAGCCAGTTATAGCTATACTTCTTTGAATAAATTGCATATTTGACAGATTTTTGCAGGGTTTCTTCATGATCATACATTTTTTGGTATTACAAGCTGACTGGCAGGCTGCATTAAGGCAGTTGGCTGCAAGTCGCCCACCCCCTGGTTTAGACCTTGAGATCTGAAGAGCCCAAAATTTAAAGTGACTTTTATTTATTTTAAATTCTCCTCACTAAACAATGGATGTTCACTTTAGTCCCTTAAGTTCAGAACTACAGCTTCAGCTTTTAACAGTCAAGTTTAAGTGTCATACGGTGATGCGGGAAAATGAAGTGCATGTCGACTGAGGAAGGTCTGTTGATTCTGCTTTGAACTGCACAAATATTGATTTTAAGTTTTGATCAATGATCTGCTTATGCTGATATGCTAACAATAGCTTCCAATTAATTTAATCTAATTTTTAACTAACAATATGATCAGACTTGGATGAAAAAAAATCTACTGTAATTCAACCTCGCACTCACTAATGGCCAGATAAAGTCTGAAGAAATATGTTACTTTTTACCCAAAATAAACTTAATCAATATTGACAGTTCTGTCTCTCCCTATATCTTGTTTTCAGATATAACTTAAATCTCTCTCTTGCTCAGCTCCACTGCCACTGAATCACAGCTTTGTCACATCTGAGGTTAACTTTGGGTTGCTGTACTTTTGATTTCAAGAATAAGTATGAATTCACAGAGTCTCAGTGTTTACCCTCAGTGCAGCACCAAGGGCACAAACTTATCAGTATATAAACAATGACTAAATAACTTATGTGGAGGTCTTCAGGGGCATATTCTGTCTGTCATGGTCAGTGTAGAAAAAGGAAATCGAATGTAATTAGCAGAGCAGTTCGCTCTATTTCCCTGCCTGGCACCTCGGCTGCTGCAGAAAAACTCCTGAGTGACATCCTGCTGCTGGTCACACCCTGCTGCTGCTCTTTCCCTGCCTGCATCTGGATATTCATAGAGCAGTGAGGCACCCTCTGCTGGTTTAATTTCCTTTTCTAACTTTATCACTGTCTGAATCGCTCACTTTTGTTTTCTTGTGTCTTCTTTCCCTTTTATTTGTGCTTTATTTGCCAGCAGTCATTGGCTTTTTAAACAGTGACTGTCTAGGAAATCTAAAGCACTTTATCTTAAATGTATTGAAAATAACATACTATTATTTTGGTTCAATAAAGGGCTTGGTGAGGGACTTAGAATCGTTTTTGAGTTATGTTACTTTTATGGTCATACAATATAGAAAGCAATTTTTGCTGTTAAGAATTGAAGTGTTTCGTATTTACAGAATCGTAAACTTTGACATTAGGAATACTAATATCTCTCTGATACCACTCAAAAAAAAACTTTACGTCTTAAGTGCTCAAAATTGCTTCATTTTTTTGTCTTCAGTTTAAAAAATGCATCCAAACTCTCACCAACTGTTTTCTGTATTTTTATTTACCATATGTTTCCACAAGCTAAGAAATAATAGTTGGTATTATCACAAGTACATAGAGTTTGATGATCTTGTCATGAGTTTAGCCATAAGAGTGAGCGCACTCTTTACTTAAGTTGCACAAATACTTTAGTAACATACAGTTAAAATTAAAACCAGACATTAACCAATATCTGTTATTGAGGACTAATTGTTGTCTATTATTTCTACAGGACACTTTACAGGAGGGATGCTATAACATACACTTGCATAAGAAAAAACCTCAGCTGCAAATATCAGCATCATGTACTAATGAAAAATCAACAGACCTACGTCAGCTTAAGTTTGTGTTTTTTATCATTCTCATTGTGTAAAACTCTAGATAATTCCCAGGTCAGAATTTATTTAAAATTGTTAAACCTGTTGTTAAGTTATGATGATTGATTTTAAGATAACTGCATAAGCTTCTCATAAAAAGTAACAATTCATTTTAGGCTGTGAAGATCTCATGGTATATATAGTGCTGTTTGGAGTTCTTAAAAAGCCATGAGAACTTTTTTTTTTTTTTTTTTTTTTCTTTACAAAAAAATTGTTTACATCAGAATTGGAGTTGGCTAGAATTAGTTTAGAAATTACGAAATCTGCAAAAATCCAGTAATGTCCATTAGAGCTGTGCATCTTCACTAGACTCATGATTTGATTTGATTATGATTTTTACCTCCACCAAGGAGGTTATGTTTTTGCTGGCGTATGTTTGTGTGTTAGCAAGATTACGCAAAAACTACTGGAACAATTTTTTCTGAAATTTTAGGAGATGTTGGTAATGGCCCAACTTAAAAATGATTAGATTTTGGTGGTGATCCAGATAACCACCATTAGTGAACAATCGTTTTTGCTCAATAACCATCTAACTAAGAATGATATCAACATGATTCTGAGTGCTGTGTGGGTTTTCAGAGTCAAGGAATCATATTATGATGGTCACTTTATCATTTATTGCTGATAGATGTAACTACAATATGTGAGCTACCTTGGTGGACGTTTGTGCTCTCCGAGTGCTTTCTAGTTAAGTTAACTAATTTGATTCGATTTCACGAGTCAACACAGTAAAAAGTATCCTTGACTTTCCATTTTAATGCGCAAGGGATGCACAGTATTGGATTTTTGCCGATATTTCTGTACTCATTATCACTGATACCAATATTTTTCCTAAAGACAACAAAGTCTTTACCTTTCGAAAACGGACTTGTTTCTTTCAATGTGACTTCTTTTTATGTGAGGAAAGTAAGTAAAGAAGTATGAAGAAAAACAGCATGTTACACTTAAAAAAAGAAACTCTAGATTTTTATATTTCAAATGCACCCATCTTATATTTTTGTCAGCACTTTTAATAAGAAATGTCTAAATTTGAAAGAAGAAAGTAAATTTTGACAGCAAAATGATGATAACTTTTCTTTCTCTGGATCTTAAAAAGGTCTCAAAAAGTTTTTAATTTGTTTTTGTAAAGTAAACAGCAACCCTGATGTCTTAAAACTTGATTTACATCCCAACCTTGGTCTAATACATTCAACAATGCTCGTTTTATTTCTACATTAGTGTGTTACTTGTTCTAGTTATTCAAATATTGCATAGACTGACAGTATATTTGAATACTGATGCAGAAGTCAGTAATGAAAGAGAATTATCTAAGTAGCCTGTGAGGCATCTACAACAAGAATGAGCCAGTGAATAATTCATTAAAAAGCCTGTCTATGAAACAAGGAACATATGTACAACATGACAGATGATATAAGAAAATAATGAACCCGGGAAAAGAGTTTTTCAAATGTCAAAACACAGGAAGACCCACGATGACACCCTGTCTGCATATCTCTGTTAAGGTGTCTCTCTCTTGGAATTAATCCCCTTTGTCTTTCACTCTTTCTTACTCTCTGCTGTCCCCCTTATGCCCTCCCTTACCTTCACACATGCACATTAGGTTTAATGTGGCCCCTCGAGTATAAACTCCACTCCATGCTCTGTTTCCATCCATCTGTCAGGAGAATAAGCGTTGAACTTTGAAAATGTCACAGGAGATGGGACATGATATAGGTGTTTCCCTTTAAATTGGCCAATTTAAATGGACAGGTCTGTCTTATTCCCCAAGCTGATCGAACAACAGAAGGAAATGCATTTATGATGTTCGAGACGAGGGCAGGACGATAAAACAAGTTAATGAGAGAAAAGGTTATGTTTCAAAAGAGATATAAGGTAATACGATAATAGATGAGCATCACAAACATTAACAGTCAGAGCTGCTAACAGTTGTGTCCTGTTGACTGCAAGATGATTTAGTTGAAATGTTTGTTTTATTTTATTTTGGAGCATTTATTCTTAGAAAAAATTGGACATTATAATAACTGTTTGACACCAGGGTATCAAAAAAGAGGTTCTAACCTGTGAGTGTTTGGTAATTTGTTGTTTTTAATTCTCAGGTAAAATTGTGCTCACTGTCCACATTGCAAAAATGCATTGGTGACATCTGAAAAACCCTTGCTCGTTTCCATTTTCATACACTTTTCCAAACTTTGCCAGTTTATATTTCTGTAATTCATACACTGCCCTGTCTATTTTGCTTAATAATATGAATGAAGTTTATAAGGCTACAACACTTTTTCATCCTGCCATAGAAACAAATGGAAATTTGATCTTTTTTGCATGGTGGACATTTTTATATCCTCACTAAATGAAAAGTGTTTACGTTGTTTTTGTACATTTAAGACCACATGAAGCATTGGCTTGTAATTTTTCATAATTCAAGTCGTTTTTACTTGAATCATATGTGACAACCATGGGTTATTTTATCACTTAAAAACAAGGAGATTTACATTGTGTGTTACCATTAAGCTAAAAAAGGTGAAGATGATTCTTGGTCTGGGTTTGGACACCCAAATAAGTGGGTAGATTAACATGCATTAAATAAATTCTAAGAAAATCTGACAGAATTAGACTTTGAAATGCATGTAAACATGTTAGTCCAACTGAAATAGTCTTACAGCTCACGTTTGCATCGTGTTAATTCTGGACGACATACACAACAGATATGTATATTACAGTATATGTGGCAAGCGTCTTCTGTAGCTTCCACATTTTACATTCTGGAAACTTGAACACCCTGCATGCTCTGGGGTTTCTGATTTGGCCCACTGATGGAGATGTCAGGTGGATCTTCACTGTACATGGTCAAGAGAAAGAAAAACTGCATCTTTGGTTTCCATCCAACAACAAACAAAAGATAGACTTTGACTTAACTGTAATGTGAACTTACTAAGGTTACATTCACAGGCAAAAGTGGCCCAAATCTTACTTTTTTTAATGACAGCTTGAACAGCACAAGTCCAGTTTTTTTTCCAACTCAGTCCCTGGCCACTTTCATATGTGGTCCTAAATCAGATACAAATCAGATGTGCAAAATCCAGCCACTCCCGGTTCAGACTCTACATCCACACAAACCCGTAAACAGAGGCAGCAGCCACTGCTCTACAAAGACAATCATTAAAATGTGTGCTCCCTTTTTTTCTCAATCTTTTTCTTCTCTTTATCACTTTGTTACAATTTTGTTGGCTCCGATTGCACAAAAACTTGGAAACTCATAGTTAATTAGTTAGTTTATTTGTCCCCGTAGGGAAATTGGGGTGTGGCAAGAATCACAGAGATTTGGCGACAGAATACAGTGTCAACACTGATACAGTCATAAAAATAGACAAATAAAAACACATCAACATCACTAGAAAACTCAAACAATGCACTCACAAAGAAGAGAAAAGCAAAGGAAACCTTGAAAAGATGGACAGACAGGTTGGTCCAGACCAGCTAGACCTATTTTCACTGTTCCTCATTATTCGTTTAGAAATTTGATAAACACGCAGTGGCATGTGTAGCATTCATGCTTACTTCAGTAAACACAGCATGCTGCGTGTAATGTCGCATCTTCCACGTATACGGCTCACTTCAGGGCCGCAGACACCTCATACTGAAGTCTGATGGCACTCACATTTAAATTATAATATAAACAACCACGCAAAAGAATCTGATTTCACCCAAAAATCTAAATTCATCATTATGCATGCATCAATTTATCTTTATGCATCAAGACCTGCAGTGTGGATGTAGCTTGAGTGTAAGTGAGCCTGGACCTAAAACTAGATAGAGTGTTTGCATTACCAGCTATCTCTTTTGTTTTAAATGTTAGCAAGACAGTATCTGTTGGTCCTTGCTTTAACGGTGACAACCTTTAGAAAGCATAATACCACTTCTCTCTGCTGTACCTGTAGCTAATGCTGTTGTCCAAGTCAAACAGACCTGCTACTGTGATGAATCTAATACTAGAAGAAGAATCTTCAAAGTCTTCATATAAAGACCTTTAAAACCGGACTAAGTGGTGTATCTGTTTATCTGCAGTCATAACTCCAGTTTGTCGACCGTACTTAACTTTCACAGCCTGCCTCTCTTTGTGTTTTACAGAGTGGTCCTCAGGTAAAGGCTTCTTATTTTCCTCCAAATTAGATTTTTTTTGAGTGAACACTTCAAACAAACACTCCTGAAAACATTTCCCGTGGACAGCCTGAAAAACAGCCTCTGCTCAGATGTCAATTTTTAACTTTCTGTCAGTTGCTGTTGTTTTTGTCTCGCGTCCCGCTCCCGGCTCTCCTCCGCCCCCTTCATTCTGTCGTCTATAAATATTCTAGATGTTCTCTTTGATCTGGAGTCAGATTGAGACGAGAGCTGCTCTCATGCAGGCTGACGGATGTCACCTCACCTTTATGCTGCTATCTATACATTAAGAGCTTCACTCAGGAGACTCGGTGTTTACATCCGTCTCCGTGCGTGTGTGTGTGTGTGTGTGTAAATCCTGCATGTGAAGGTGCTGCCAAGTTTGATGTCTCCGGCAGCGAGCGCTCCTCCGGGGGCCTCCTGCACCTTTGGGAGCACTTGGAGGTGAGAGGAGAGAGGACAGCAGCTTTGTTTGAACTTGCAGCCCCCGCCACCACCCTACCCCCTACCATGTGAACTCCCCCCACCACCACCACCACATACCCCCCCCCCCCCCCACCACCACCACCACCACCACATACCCCCCCCCCCCCCCCCCCCCCCCAGGGCTCCGGAGCAGCAACAGCTCTTCTGGGCCGCCGTGCTCGCCGCCTGACTCCCATCAGCCTACTGCTTAGCAACAGCCAATCGGCCAAGCTGGGCGACTTACTGGCCAATTGCGTGGTAGAGAAGGGCTAGTGCTCAGAATTTGAGTCCGCTGCATGGGTCTGGCTATAGTTTGGTAGAGAAGGAGGAGAGCTGTTCTTATTTTTGGACTGGAGAGTTCATCTCCTAGGTGTGTTTTTCTCACTTTGTTTCAGGAGTCTGGTGTTTGTAACCAGGGAGATGAGGTGGTTTTTATTAATAGAAACTGTCCCAAAAATAACAGGTTAAGATGACGAGGATTGAACCCCCTCTGGGAAGTCCTAATCCAGCACTTCTAACTCAGGAATTCACTTCATTCTCAGGAATTTTACACTGGAGAGGTCTGGAAGTTAAACAGGAACTGCAAAACTCAATGTCCCTCTAAAGAAATCATGTCATCAAATCTTTTTAATGCATTATCTAAATAAAAGATCAAGTTTTCATTTATGCAGGGTAATAATAAAAAACAAATATCTTTCCATATAAACATATTCCAAACTAGCTGAGTGCCACAGAGGTTGCCTGAAAACTTTTTTGGATTAGACAACCTTTTGTGTCTTTGGGCTCAGGAACATGAACCAAAATTCATATCTTACAAATCCATCAACAGACAGGCTGGACACCCCATCTGTGTTTCGCTTGTTTGGGTGTTAAATAGGGCTGAGCAGTATGGACCAAAATGATATTAAGGTATTATTTAGCTAAATAGCAATACAGGATGTACATCTGGTTATGTGGCAAGCATAAGCTTGAACAAATTAGAGATGTTCCGATACCATTTTTTCTTGCTCGATACCGATACCAATACTTGTGCTGTGGGTATCGGCAGATACTGAGTACAATTCCAACACCAGTATGTTATAAAAAAATATCATACTACGCCTGCATGACTGTGATATGATTGTCATTGTGGTAAAGCCTGGCTCAGATTAAACCCTTTGTAAAACATGAATAAATATAGCAAATTCAAGCCATTTATTTTAAAATTTATTTTTAAATAGAGCAGTATAAAAAACAGTAGTGAAAATGCAATTTGACTAAATAAATCTAGGAATAATTATTAAAAAAAATTAAAGTGTCGCCACAATATTTTTAAATAAAAAAAGCATTTAGATACAACAGTATAAAAACAGTAGTGCTACAGCAACTTAGATAAATAAATCTAGGAATATATTTTTCAAAATTAAAGTGCAGCCACAGTATTGTAAAATGAAGGCATTTAAATAGAACAGTATTAAAAAAATAGTCCAAACAGCAACTTAAATGTCACGTTATCAATTCCTCCAGGTCCCTGCAGGTTGCAGCACAGCGCTACTGTTTTCATAGTAGCGAAGAAGAACTGTGCCAGAGTTTAACGGCGCTAAACAGTAAATAAATTACTAATTCAATAAATTGCGTGGTATCAGATGGTGCCTGGACTCCAGTAGTTGCCGATACCGATACCAGCATTTTCGGCAGTATCTGATACTGGTATCAGAATCAGAACAACTCTAAAACAAATAATAAAAAAATTGTAAAAATAGCAGCATTCTTAAATTAAATATGATTATAGTGAATAATAAACAATATTGTAGCCCAGACACCTAATATTGGAAATTTTCTCGTCCTTAATGATCAATATTTGCAGCCAAACTCCTACAAACTGTCTGAATTGTACCAAAACATTGGCAACATTTTAAAACTACAGATAGAACTTGGTTTACTTCCCTTTACTTTGAATGTTTTTGTGCAATTTAGTCAGCATGCAAAAGTTTGCTTGCAATTTTTGATTATTAAACTGCACAAATTTGTTGACAGTGTTTTGAAAAGAGCTAGAACACTGTCATTGTACAATTGCTCCAACAGTTTATTCATGTACCTATGCATTTTTTACAGCATGCAGTTTTTAATAAGTTATAATAATAATAGTACATTAAAATTGCAAATATGATTACAACAATATTTGTAACTGGCAAAAACCACCAATTTTCCAAATGATGCCAATATATTTAAGCAATTCAAACAAAGTGCAGAAGTTTTTGTTGATCACATTTGCACATTGATGGCGCTATTTTATAGAGGTAAGTTAAAATGGCAGCTCTATGCAATTTTTCCAAATGTTGCCGATTTATCTGGGCATTTGAGACAGTATGGAGGAGTTTGTGTGCACTTTATCATATAATAAATTGCACTAATCTGTTGACAATGTTTGAAAAAGAAGTTGAAACTGTTGTGCCATTCATTTCCCCAATTATTGCTAATGTTTATATGCACCTTAGAAAGGACACCAAAGTTTTCTTCAGTTTCTTACAGTTATATTGCAGAAGTTTGCTGACTTTGAGAAAGAAGTTAAGACTGGCAATTCCACCAAAAGTTGCCAATGTATTTAAGCAATTTAGACAGTGTGCAGAATATTCCTTATGAATTCAAATAATGAAATATGTACTAATATATCTGCAGCATTTGAAGAAAATAATTGTATTTTTTTATTAAGTTTTACACAACGTCCCAACTTCACTGGTGCTTGGTTTGTAATTTGATCTAACTTAAGAGGGTCCTTCAAAACTAAAGACCATAAATTCCTCAAATTGAAGTTAAGATTTGAGTCTAAAGGTGACACAGTCATAATGAAGCACATCAGAACAGGAGGTACAGATAAGCATATCTTTAATAATGAACATGATTAAACCTAAGAATGTGATGGGGACTGAAAACTCTTTTTTTTTTTTTTTTTTTTTTCATAAAATTTTCTATATTCCAATACCAGATTGCACCACAATCATACTCCCTCTCTTTTCTTTACCTTGTGTATACAAACAATACAGCAAGCAATTACTTTAGAAAAAAAATGTAATTTCCTTTTTTATCCACTTTTATAATTGTTGCCAGCCTTTTGTGCTATGAAGACAGTAAGCTTGCTTTTATTTTTTAAGAGTTTGAATAAATAATTTACCCATTTTAGACTTTTTATTACTTTCATTTCTGTTGTTATAGTTTGATATTACCAATTCTGAACCACCAATAAAAATTTAATCCAGATAATTCAAATGAATTATATTATGGATAATAAGCATATTTCTGTCAAAGGGGATGATTTTAAACAGTATTTTAACTGAATATTAAGCCTGCTGTGTAATTTTCTTTGTAAATCAACATGAACATAATCTAGTTGTTTACCAATACAAACCATACTGCCCCACCCTGTGTCTTGTCATATCAAAAACAGGTGTGATCCACAGCTCTACATTGTATTTTCTGAAATGTTATCCCTCTTTTACTGGGTGTTTTGAGCAGAAATTACCTAAAATTGAGCAATAGTTTCAGTGTTTGGTAACTGATGACCTTTTGTGTCTTTGTCACTGACTTTCGGCTCTTCCCTGCAGTTGATGAAGTTTTCTGCCTCACTCAATCAAGTGCTTGTTTTATAACCACGTGCTGCACTGACAGAAATAGTAACCAGCTCTTCAATAATATGAAGAAAAACAACACTGGTGGTTAATGTAATTACCAGGAGGAGTGAATTTTTTAGGTCAGTGGCTATTTTGGTAAAGCGTCAGGACCCATCCCGCAGCACTGCAGTATGGGTGGGGCTGAGGCAAAAAGGTGGGACGCTCGGAGAGGAAGGGAGGGAGGGAGTGAAGGATGAAAACAAGGAGTTAGCAGCCTGCTAGTTAGTAGGACCACGCTGTCTTGTTTTCACTCTCGATGGCTGCTCACTGCTTAGCAACAACGAATCAGATCCTGAGATCAGAATGGCAGGGCGGCCAATCAGGAGGCAGGAGTGTGGCGCCATAGAGTTTGGATTTTACCACGTGTGAGAAGATATGAGCTGGAGAGGGGAGTGCAGCTATGCAGGAGGAGAGGCAGCGATGGCTTTTAAACAGTGTGTTGTGGTTTTTTTTATGTCAATGCGAGAAGTTTTTTTCACTAACCACACCCTTTGCTCTCTGCTGCAGTGACCCTGCTGGATGTTAAGTTGATTTTTAAAGCACATTTGCAGGTCTGTCACTTATTAAGTCCGCTTCAGCTGAGGTTTCAGAGCAATAAACACGATCACTTGTTTTTCTAACAGATAAAGAGGGCAGTTACATAAACCTTCAGGTCATATTTGCTTCTATGCTGCTGCTGTTATGTCATCTATGATTATTAATGTCCTGTAAGGATTAGAGTCATTTCACTGCCATGACAGCTAATTTCCTTTTTTATTTAAGCAGTTAATCTGGGTTTAATATAAGTCTTCATTTATATTTGACATTGTTAGTCATGTCTGGCTTCATGCTATGTTACTGCCTGCAGGTACTTAAGTCTTAAAATACCCTGCATTGAATCATGGGATTAAGAAAATGGGAGACTGTAAGGACTCTAAAGCACTGACTGTCAACTGGTTTAGCCTTAGGACTCACCAGCAGCTCCATAAGGAAAATTTTTAACGCAGATTTTAGATTTTTTTTTGCTCCCTCAAGATTTATTTTTCCCGCACTTATGCCTTTAACAGGACAGAAAGCACAACAAATGGAGTCAGAAGCTCTTTTCACTGTGCTTTTACACAAAAGCACTGCAATCAAGGTCAACAAGTAATATTTTTACTCTCTGGCAAAGTTTACAGGTAGATTGAAAAATCACCTGTAAGGCAGAAGTTTTACTGGCCAAAAGGTTTATTAGTATTTTTGTGTTACATTCATTTTGTCTCAGTGCATTTAATTGAGTTTTGTTAATATGTTCCACGGGCCCGGTTATTAAGTCAAATCAGAAAATCTAAAATGCAAAGAAATATGTATTTGCTGGCATATGTTTTATATAATAAACAGACAAAGTTTATCAACAATACAAAAATCCACCTGTAATGTAAAAGTTCCTTAACTTCATAAAACAAGGATTTCTAATCATTTGACCTTAAAATTCTTGAACATGCTACAATAAGTGACTTTTCATGTAGAGCAGGGATGAAAAACTCTGACTACTAAGTGGACCACATCAATGTTATCAACACTCCCTGAGGGTAAAAGTGATACATATTCACAAAACTCAGCATATAACATGTATAATTACGTAGAATAACTATAAATAGAGCTGTGCAATTTATCAAATTTTGATCGCAATTGCAATCACTGCCTCCAACAGTTTTGAAAACTAAATAAACAACATTAAGGATTACTGTGCCAAAGGAAGTAATGCACTTGTTTTGTCTTTTTTAATTTGTTTTTCTAAATTATTGAGATAGGGTTATTTTCCCCATATGTATTTTCAGCTGTAGCATGTTCCTTGTTGCTTAAAATTACAGTGTATGGAGGATTTGAGATCAATAATTACATGAGTTGCATGTTTACATATCAGTGAGTAATCTATTAATATCATCTTAGTATCTGTCAAAATAATTGTGATTATGATTTTTGACCTAACCTAGCACCCCCAGGAACATGTATAGCTTTCATATCATAGGTAATTTAACCAATTTCACTGTATCTAAGCTAAAATGATAATAGGAGTGTTTTAATATAGTAAATTAAAGAGAGTGTTCAAACCAAATGAAATTACTTTTTATTACAGTCGACAATGTTTACTGTTTAGTGTAAAATAATTAGACTTAACAGTTAGTAGATGTCAGTTTTAAACTGGTATGACATAACAAATACACATCTAAAATGGTTATGATTTTTGTTAAAAAAGAAAAAAAAAAAAGGCTGAT
Organism: Cetoscarus ocellatus; assembly: GCA_037902135.1. Lineage (NCBI taxonomy): Eukaryota > Metazoa > Chordata > Actinopteri > Labriformes > Labridae > Cetoscarus > Cetoscarus ocellatus. Next base: position 282,376 of record JBAMNC010001198.1, read on the forward strand.
AAGGGCAAATACCAAACCGTTGCCAATGTGCATCCCTAGTTTTTAATCGACATATTTTTAACTGAGACATACAGTATGACAGGACTGTCATATCAATATCGTTAATTTTACGTAAAAATACATTATGCTTTCTTTTTTAACTTTATTTAGACATTTAAAAGCCTTAATAGGTGATGATATTTTTTCTTTGCATTTAATGAGTATTATTTTTTAATTTATGTTTATTTTTTATAAAGATGTTGATTATCTTTGCATCAGATTTCCTGTACATAGTGACATGTAGCTGTCTGTTATAGGTGATTGAGTGGTATATGGCATTTGGGTCATGTACATTCAACTTGGAGCTGACTTTAATTTTGTCATTTCTTTACCAAAACAAGTATCAAGGTTTGTGTATTTGCATTCAGAAAAAGAAGTATCAAGTCCTAGATACAAGTACTAACTAGTTGACCTTCTTTAAAGTAAGTTTTCACCGCAACCAGACTGCAGTATCTGCTGTTTTGATTTTCTTCCCCTCCATCAGTCTTACTTTTCCTCTGCATTAAAGCACCTCTTCTTTTGCCCCCCGTCTGAATGTACCCAGTCTGAAGAAATGCGCTCCACTCCGGTGCAGCCGGCGGTGCTGGGTGCGGCCGGCTCAAGGCTGCATCCATAACTTTCTCCCCACGTGCTCCCCATGCTCTCGTATTTTTGTTCTGCCTCTCGGTGGCTGCGCGGCAGCAGAACTCCACACTCCAGCGTGCATCCAGGCTGCTCGCTGTTGCATGGTTACAGGCGCTTCTTCCCTGCCATTGGCTCTGAGCGTGCAGAGCTGCCCGCGCATTGGCTGAGAGAGGAGAAAAACACAGCTCTCATTGGCCTCTGATAAGATGCAGGCTGTTGCGATTGGTGCGGCTCCACGGCTCTCCGCTCCTTGGAGACTCTGCCTGTGTAAACATCCCGGCCGTTTCTTTCAATGGAGTGTGTTTACCAGCTCAGTTTTTGCCGGTGTGTGCAGACCGAGTGTCTCTGAGGGGGAGAGAGTCTGGTGAGGGAAAGGGCGGATAATTGGCTCCCTGCTCCAGCATACGCCTTGTGATTGAAGAAGCACCCCGCACCATTATGACACTTTGACGGCATTACAGGCGAGGACGCTAACAACCCTCAGTCTGTTGGCAGCCTTACCACTCTCCCTCTTCCCCCTTCTTCTTTCACCACTCCAACATCTTCTTTAGCATCTGGGCTGCCTGCATCTGTCACATCAGCAGGAGCAGCGGCCCCACAGGCTACGTGTTATCCCCTCAGTGACGGGCAGAGCAGCTAAGTCCCCAGGCTCAGACATGGAATAGAAATCGGCCAGAATTTTAATTGATACAGTTTGGCTATTTGTTTTGTTTGAGTTGTTTTTATTGTTTGAGCACTATTCTGGTAGCACCCTCCATTCCTCTCATTTTTTCCATTACCATCACACTACCTATAAGTTGTAGGTCCCCCCTCCGTCAAATCCCCCATCCTTCTCCTCCTCCTCCGTCTTTATCTGGAGTACAAAGAGTCACCAAGCTTTTGATCCTCCTCTCAGAACAAGAGTCTTCTCTCTCTGCTATCTCGCCCTCGTCTCATCTCTGAAGTTGAACTTGATGCTCTCACTGACTTCGTCCTCACTTCTACATTCACAGCATGATTTGGAGGGGGTGGGGGGGTGGTGAGGTGTGTGGGGCAGAGGGCTGGTCCTGCAAAAGGCCGCCAAAGCTTCCACCCTCTCAGAGAGCCGACTGCTTAGCAACAACCAATCAGCCTAATATTTTTGGCAGGGTCTGGCAGCCAATCGAGGGGGTGAGAAAAGGGTTTTAGCGCTCTGTTTTTATTGGTGCCTGTGTGAAAAACATTGTTTTTTCTTAGTGCTCTACACTCGAGTGCTGCAGTGGTGAGGCTGATAAGCTGAGAACAGATTTGGGGAGATAATCTGGGCTTTGATGGAGCCGAAAGACACATGGCTCATTACTGTTAAACCATCTGATTTGCATCTTTATGCAATCGTGCAGCTTTAGTCGAGCTGAAACAACTGGTTAGAAGGGATGCTCAGTGTTGGGTTTTTGCCATTATCCAGCATACTGTTATTTCCAAATTCAATTTCTACCAGCACACACACCTGTCATTGTAAAGAACACCAACTCTTTCCTCTACGTGAATCTGCCTTTAACTCTTTAGTGACAGTCTTGTTTTAGAAACAGAAATAAAACAAAACAAACAGCAGTTACCAATGGAAAATAGATGCAGTCTTTTACAAATATATGCATTCAATGAGAGTGAGAGGGGAATGACATGCAGGAAAGGAACCAAATGTCACAACCTGAACCTGTTGGTGGCTTAGTTTAGAAGTTTGCTCCACCATCAACTGGAAGGTCAAGGTCTCAAGTACCGCTGAAAGGTTCATCGTTTTCGGATCAAAACTGCAACTTCAGACAACTCAATCATATGATCGCCAAAGCTGCAGCTTTTTTTGCAGCACTCCTGACTGACCCAGGATCTGTTGTGTCAACTTTTTTACAAATTTGCAGGCAATTTACGGAAGTGCTGGTAAGCAGGACAGCAACATAAAGTCTGTGTTTAGGAATAGAAGTTGGAATATCCTTTAAATAATGAAAACAGATTATTTATCATCAACATTAGATGATGATTAATGTCTTGTGTGCTGTTGATCATTGATTTCCTTTCTGTTGTCTATACTGTAAACATAGTGAATATTGCATTGAAACTTGATTTGAAGAAAATCGTGAATCGAATAGAAATCGCAATATCTGCCAGAAAAATCACAATTAGATCTTTTTCTAAATTGTTAAGCCCTCATCTCAAGCCTAGCTCTGACCGTCACGTGTTGATGTGTCCTTGGGCAAGACACTTAACCCCAAATTGTACTGCATCAGTGGTATGTTAATAGGTACGAAATGGTGTGGATGTGTAGCACACATTTACATTAAAGTTTTACCACTTAACATAAACCTGTAAACCACCTAATAATTTAGAGTAAATTCTAAATCAGAAGAAACTAAACTCAGTAGAAGGAGATAAAAACAACTGATGACAATATCTAATGAAACTCAGGAGACTGAAATTGATTTCACCAAAATATTTGTATTTGGGAAAAATTCAAGGAAACAAAATAAATGACCAAAAATATTTTTTAAACAACCACAACAAAAAATATTTGATTAAATGACCAAAAATAACTCAGTTGTTTTGAATTAGGTTTTGCCAGGTTTGAGTTTGTCCAGTCTTTCAAGAGGAGAGAGTCCAGATCTCCTACCACGCTGGTAGGTGATAGGTGATGATGGGTTGATGGGTAGATGGGTAACAGATGATGAAGATGATGGTGGGGTTCATCCTTAGCTCACTGTCAGAAACAGTTGAGGTAGGAAAATAACCAGGCCTGTATGGAAAAGAATCCTTTTGCTTTATTAAGTTAACAGGCTGTTTCCCAGAGACAATCTCAACCAAGTACTTGAAATAACACAAAAAACAAATTTATACTGCTCAAAGCTGCAGTCCGTAGTACATACTTATGAGTTTAAGTTATGAGGATGGGAAAAGAGAGTAACTTTAGTAGAGGAAGGTGTGTTGGTTCTGCTCAAATATCCGCAAACTTCATGCTTTCACAAACAGTTTTAAGAATTAACAGCCAACAAATTGATATTTAGGCCATAAATAGTGATAGAATTTTCCTTGTGCTGAAAACGATAATAAACCTTTTTAAGCTTTTATGCTGATAATATTGCGCATCTCCGCTTGTGACTCTCTGTGAATCTGTGAAACGTGAGTAAAACCTTCCTTACATTGATCAACACCCCCAGAAACAATCTATTTCTATGTTGTCTCAAAGCTTTTATATCCTCTAAACATGCTCCTTCCCCTCTGGAGTGAAGAGTGTTCGATAGGTGAAATCAATAAGGGGATTATAGCTAGTCAGTGGCAATTCACCTCCTGAGTCGAAATGATGGATAGTGCAGGAGATGCCAAGAATAACTCAACTTACCCGTCACATTTCACTTAAATAAAGATAGAAGATTGCGAGCTATCATTTCAGTCTGAGCTGGGAAAGCTAACAAGTATCACACTGTCTCTTTTTCCCTCTACAACTGCTGTCTAGTTGCCCTCGGGGGAGGCAGTTAAAACCTCACATGCCCCAGTGGACGACGGAGGGAAGCTGCTCTGGTCCCAGCTGTGTGGATGTGAAGCAGTAGGCGCTCAGAGACAGCATGCGTGTTCAGCCGTCCCGCACCGGTTAAATAAAGCTAAAAGCCCTGTTGACAGCATCTCCCCTAGACAGATACAAATCAATAGTCAGAGGGTAACCACAGCCAGAGCTCGGCTCATGATTGACAGGCAATGCGGCAGAAAACCCACAAGAGTTAACCAAGGGTGAGGCTTGAACGTCGCGATTAATTCAAGTCAGTTTTTAGCTTGCAATAACTAGACAAATGAGAGATTGTAGGGATGGAAAATACATTAAAGGGACTGTTCAGAGTTTTTGAAGTGGGGTTGCTCGAGGCCCATGGCACTAGCAAATATAATTGCCACTAAAGCAACTGGCTTACTCTGCCCCTGTTGTAACTACTATACAGAAAACTAGACTCTGGCTTGACTAGATGCTACAGCAAGATTTTTTACATATCCTTCTGCCAACCTTGCACTGCTTTCCTCTCATTATCAGGTGCAATAAGCTGTAACTTCACTAAAACTGAACTAAATGTGAGTGATTTTGACCTGAGTGACTAAAACAAGTTACCTGGTGGTGTGAGCCCATGTCCACAAACCGGGAGGCCTGTTACTGCTCAAGTTTAAATATTCTGAAGTTAAATTTCTATCAGTTTGTCCTTGAGTGAGCCCACTGCGGCAGTTTAACATGGTATTATTTTAAGATTAGTTTTATTTACCAAAAGTGTAATGCACAAGCAAATTCAATGTTATGATCCACAATTATTTTTCATCTTAAGAAAATCAACAAAAAACTAAAACAGCCAATGCAACAGGTGGGTATAAACCAAGACAATAAATAAAAAGATAAATTGATAATGATGATGATAATGACTATAGCAATAGTAATTAGACATAACTATTTCTGCAAACATAATAAATACAGCTTTAAAATGTATTTGAGATGACTTGGTCGATATATTTGATTTTTTGGTTGTCTTTTTAGAGAAGTTAAACTGTATATAACAGTTACACTTAATCATGCCAGCATTGGGCTTGACACTATTTATTTCCTTCATCAGTTTTGCAAAAAAAAAAAAGAGGAAAAATATGAATGCATCAATAGATTAAGATATATGAGCACTGTGCAATTTAGACAATGCTCTCTATTTTAGATTAAAAAAATACAACTGAAGATCTTTTAATACCAGAAATTGCAATATAATGGAGGTTTTACCATTTTCAGAGGAAGGTGATGTTTAAGAGTCTGGTAAATTTTGACAACTTCAGTTTATGAAAATGTTGCCATTATTTTAGTATAACTTAGACAGTGTGTAGTGTCTCAACAACATTGAATTTGATTAAAAAAAAAAAAAGAGCCCATTATTTAGCCTTGGACTTCTCATAGTACTGACTCATAACAACATACTAACAAACATTTGTTTATTGGAAAAAAAAAATCAAGATATATGTATCTGGCTCCAGCCTGAGTTAAACAGTGTATTAACTAAAAGAATGATAAAACTTCTGTGAAGGATTTGTTCTTCACTACTTGTGGAAAAAAAATCTGTATCGCCACCATCCATCTTCACAGTCGTTTGAAACTCTGTTCTCAGGGGTAAAGCTCTTGGGTGCAGAAGGAAAACCTCAGCCTATATATCATCTGAGGGAAAACATTGTCACCACCTACATCTTTTTCCTTTTTTTTTTTTTACCCCCTACATCTTATTTTTAGTTCTCGCAAAGCCTCCTACAAGAAGACAACTGAATGATAAACAGTCTGTTAAAAATTGGACCACTTTCATTTGAAATTAAAGTTTGTGCAATTTCAATAATTTTATCTTTCTCTAGTATCCTTAAGATATATTAAAAACATTGTGTGGAAGAGTAATTTGGCAAAAAAAATAATATAATGATGGTTTAGAAGTATCCATTACTTCCATTAAGGTGAAGGTTGTAATTTTTGGTATTGATATTGATACTTCTATGGATACTCAGTTACAATCAGAGTCATTGTAACAGCTAAGGTTGTTCATATAGTGTATTAGCCTCAAGTCAAGATTAAGTTAAGACAACACAGATTGAAAACTTTTATCGTATACTGGATCACAGCATCAGCAGATGTGAAGTTGGATAGCCATGCATGGCCAGTGTTCAAAGTTTTAGCAACATGCTACAGGTCAACATCAACCTGCCTCTCCTACATTTGGGTACTCTTTCCCTTGTCGATGTGGTTATCCAAAAGTATGACATGGTGTAGCCTATGTACAATTGTTTTCTTTTTAATGTCTTTTATTGATTTATTTAATATAAATACTGCTATTGTTGTCTGCTCAGCATGCTTGATTTCTTTACATCTGTGTTTAAGAGCATTACAGCAGGATGGCAGGAGACATTAATTATATGTACAGAAATTAAGTATCATATATATGGTTGAAATATTATGTGTATATTTGTATAAAAGTAGCTTATAGAATATCTTAGTCAATATGTTATAAAGATCATTGATTCCTGAACAGAGGGTGAATATTATAAATATTATAAATACAGGGAAATAAAAAACTTTACTGTAGTACAAGGTAATAAAAGGGGTAGGATCAAATAAGTTTATGCTTCTTCCCACTCCTTTTTAAAGCATTTAAACGTGCCTCACAAGCTATACATTGTCAACAGTGTACCTTCTTTGTTTTTTGTTTTTGTTTTGGTTTGTGCCTTTTTTATGGTGACCACCCATGTTTATTTTCTTACATGTTCGAAGATAAAGCATTCAGTTCAATTCAGTTGGGTTTTCTGTAGGGACTGCTAGCGGGCAGGTGTGATACAATTTACACAACATTCAAATGGGATATATACTGAGAACAAAGAGATGAGTGTAAGCCAAGCGGCAAACCATTTGCTATTTTCTTGTTTTCAAAGGATTCCTAAAATTCTCTTGTTTGTTGATTTATGTAGGTTGGGAATGTTTGAAATGTCGTTCAGTCCAAGCTGTTTACTTGCAGGCTGTTTAGCTGTAGGTCTTTTTTTGTCTTACTGTGTAGGCTTGTCCCTATTAAGTCAAAAATATTCGTAGTGTATCACCATTATTAACATTATCTTAATCACTTCCCTGTAATAATAATAATAATGCTTTATCCCACTAACCTACATCAAAGTACTTGTGGACCATTGATTGCCAGACCTTTTATTCTATCCAACATGCCTAATTGGGGATTTAATCAGTGTTTTGCTTGAGCTTGCAAAATACCTTTAGTGTAAGAGAAATTACACAAGTCTCTAAAGGATTTAGTTGTCTTCTCTTTAAAGCTGATATGCTCTTTTTCTGAGCTGTCGTCGTGGGCAGTGGAGCCAATATTTATGAATTTTCTGCCAATGTTTGAAGACAGCCAAGACTAATCTAAAATGTCACTGAACAAATCCACAGACTCTGAATAAAAGATGCTTTTTGTCTACACAGAAAATAGGGCTTCACATGAAATGGTGCCTAATTCTTTACCAGTAGTAAAGTTTTGAGTCTAGAAAAGTGGCCAGTCTTTTCAGTTTCTGTTTTATTTCCTCATTTCGGTTTCAGAAGCAGATTTTAACTTCAGTTCAAAGTTATTCAGATATACTCCCCTGTCGGGCTATATCAATTTAGACCCTTATGTGTTATTTGAAAATTTCTGAAAAAATATATTACATCATGAATCTGTTACATCCATCAGCCCTGGTGTTTTCATTCAGTAGATCAACCTTATTAGCAGCATGATTTAGCCCCTCTCTGATGTCTTCCTGTTTTTGTTCACTAATAACATGAAATTCAGGGTCTCACACATGTTCATTCTGCATTTTTAATGGGAATAAGTCACTATAAGTGGGATGTCTGGTCAGGTTTCAAAACACTTCTGGTCTGGTCCCATCTTTAATCAACATGCCAGCCCAGACTGGCTGACAGGATGGGGTTTGTCGTGGCGCAGGTGTGCAGTTGGCTGCAGTAGAAGGTCACCTTCATTATTAAACAAGGGTGAGGACATGGGAGAGAAAGAAAACATCTGCACACCACTGAGCAATTCCTCACCCTTAATGCCTTGTCAGGGATAGAGTTGAACTTAAATCCCATCAGGGAGAAAAGCTTTGAAGGACAACATTTGGTTTGATTTTATTCATGTGAAAATTAACTTGCACGGGCTCACTTCAGCCTTGACAGTGAAAAACAGTTTCAGCAACCTTAGAGGGTGTAAAGCCACTCGTCCATCTATAGATCCTCCTTGGATGGAGTGTTGAAGTCTTTGTGTTTGTCTACAGGTCTCTTGTGATCATCAGCACCCTGGATGGGAGGATCTCTGCGCTGGATCCTCACAACCAGGGCAGGAAGCAGTGGGACATGGATGTTGGCTCAGGGTGCCTGGTGTCTTCCAGCCTCAGCAAACCTGAGGTACAGCAACACACACTTCTGCATTTAGTTCATGCCAATAGAGGAAACATTACTGAACGCTTTTATCAGAACTTTCTATTATTGGAAATTAATTTGAACAAATGCTTTTGGCACCAAGGATTTGTCCATGATTTTTACAGGTTGATGGGGGAAACCATCTTAGATAGGACAGAATACCAAAATATTACACAAACAAGGAGTATGTTTGCATAATTGTACTATTAAACCACTTACTGGGGACATTCAGGTTAGAGTAACAGTCTTATTTAATGTATATACTAGGGATTCATGATATTATCAGTTTGCTATCGGTATCGACAGATATCAGCCTAAAAAGTTAATTATCAGTATTAGCCGATATTGAAATTTTTGCAGATACTTAAAACCGATATATCGGCCACACATATTGGCCATATATATCGTCTGGAATACCAGCAAATTATACAAATGTACAATATTGATGCACCCTCTCATCACTGCATGGGTACATTTAAAAATCAAGGGTTTCATTTTTGCAAGATTGAAATGCTGTTTTACATCTGTTCCTCACAAAAATGTACAGTGACACTGAAAGAAACAAGTCCATTTTTGTTAAGTACAGAGCTTGTGCACTTGACCAGAAATATCAGTATCGTATCAGCAATAATGAATTAAAAAATATCAGATATTGGCAATAATCCAATATGGTGCATCTGTAGTATTTACATGTAGTACAAGACATAAAACTCAAACTTGCTGTTGTTTTCAAGACCATTAAGATACGGGCATGTCCCTAAAAAAGATCTACTCTTGTTGATAAGTACATTTTCTGACAAGATATGAGCTTTAGCAGTATTGTTTATATGAATAAAGATGTTGATGTGTTAAAATGGCATTGAGTGAGTCATCATTAGGAATGCCAAAACATGTGTCAGAAAAGCTTGAGTATGATGAATATTTGCCAGATTTCACAAAATTGCCACAAAGTGCATCATGTCTCTGTTAAATGTGAGCTTCAGCCACAAACCTCAAGCTTTTGTTGCTTCTGCGTCCTACTTTAAGCTTCATTAACCTGTGTTTTTAAAAGCTATTAATCTAGACAAAATATCAAAATATATATTGAATATAGCCATTCAGCAAAAAATATTGAGATATAAATTTCGGGTGTTACCACTCTGCCACAGCCTGAGTGATTTCCGGTGGCTGTAAATTTGTCCCTGTGATTCTCATATTTGGAGACACTCTTTAGTATTTTACTAGTTGTGTATTTTCTCCCATGTAGGAGATGAAGGATCTTGTTGAGCCTGAAAATTCAGCTGTACTACAAAATCCTGCTCCCCTGAGTGTTTGCTGCTTGTCATGTTTGCTGTTTCCTCTTCTGGCTATGTGTTCTTGTGCAGATGCAACATAACAAAGAAAGCAGATTAAACAGTACACATGCACTTGATATAACAGATAATTTGGGCAAAAGAGGGCCATGTTTATCCCTTTTTTCATGATTACTTTTATATGATAGACCATATCATATTATAATGTTTATATGACCACTCGAGTCCTCAAGTTATCCTAGAGGTTATATGATGGTTGGTATGAACAGTTACTTACCAAAGCTGTCATTTAACTAAAATATTAGTCACCATTAAACAAAAATAATTCATATCTGGGGATGAATACCAAACACAAGACCTTTGTTTTCTTTTGCATTGTCCATTTTTTAACTCAAACAAATACAATTTCTTGTCTCTGGAGCACAAGAATTCTAGCGCCCCATATTGGTTGATTTAAAAGATATAAAATCCCTTTCTTGTATACCCAGAGGTCACCCCCCACCACTTAAAGGGTTCAAACAGACTTTTTCCAGCTGATTAAAGTGTACGAGCAGATGAAAAGTCAATTTTCTGCAGCCCTGACTAGTCAGTGTGAGGTTAAGGATGCCGACTCCTGTGAGTCTTTGCCTCAGAAAAAACACTTCCCTTTTGGCTTTCCTTCTATAGACTGTAAGCCCGGCAATTGAACTCTGTGCACTTTGAACATCCAGCCAAGGGTTGCTGTTGCTTACATTTATTTCATGCACACAATACACAGCAGACACTGCACACCCCCACATGAATCCGAGAGTAGCAGTATTGCCTGGAGGATTAGCCTCTTTGTCGACTCTATTGGTTTACACATACAAACATGGCAAGACCCTCGTCTGTACATGTATACAGAGGCTTTAACCGCCCACACCGACATGCTGAAAGCGGAGCGTAGCCCACAGCGAGACCCCAGCCTCACTCTCTGAGACGCAGACTAGAGACGATCCTCATGGTTCACTTTGAAGTGGACCCGCTCCGTGGCTGTGAGAGTTTAGCCTGAGGGAAAAGCCTTTTGATATTAACAAGGGTCTGGGTGGCTGCTGAGATCAGATTAATGTTTGTCTGCTGCTGCTGGAAAGTTGAGGGTAATGAACTCACTGCTTCAGAAGTCAAGTGTAAGGATAAAAAAGCATCACCCAGAACCATTTTATTATGTTTAATACCCTCTGACACATCCTCCCCCCTGGAAAAAAAATGCTTGTTGTGTATAGTTTGGTTCCCACAGAAGAGTACAACAAAGGGCTGGACATTATGTTTGCATATTAATATATGTAGATTTACTGTGAAGGATGTATAGGGTGGGATAATATAGATTGTATAGTTGCAATGCATTTGAATATCAATCCAAGAAAACACAGTGAAAACTCAAAATTATTTTTTTTTCAAGAGATTTAATTGAACATTTACAAGATTAACAGACTATACATTTTGTCATCATTATGTGGAACCAAAAGTGAAGGAAGCAAACAAAAAAACAACAGAATAAGATTAAATAATAAACATACATTAAAAATAAATTAAATAAATAAAAGTGGAAACCTTGCCATCCTTATATCCAGTCGATAACATTTGTATCTCTCACGTGACCATCGTATAAAGTTATCTTTGCATGAATACAAACACCTAAACAGTAGTATCTCTTGATGAACGTAAATAAAACATCAATATAGTGTTATAGTTCATTCATCAAAGCACAGGCATATTTAAAGAAAAAAGACGATGAAAGCTAAAAAAAATACATATATACTGTATATTAAGAGGGAAAAAAGAGTTAAGATACGAAGGGATTTTTAGGAGGTTATTATTAACATGTTTGGCCAATGTATAGTTTTTTGACCTCAGTACCAACTTTGGCAGATCCTTTGGCAAATAATTAAACAGGGGGCGCCAGAATTCTGTATAATACCTCTCATTACCTCGAAATCTCTTTTTAATTCATCACTTGGAGGAACAAGATTAAATGAGAAACTATGAGCTCTTTGCCTAAAAGATAAAAACGTTCCTGAAATCAAAGCACAGATTCTTCAAAAATCCAACTGTAGCAGCTATGATGTTATTCATTAAAGAAGAACCTCATTCAAGTGCTAAAGAACCTCCCTTATTACAACAGAGTGGTTTTCAAGTGTGTGATAATTAGCATGAAAAATCCGAAGCCTGACATTTTCCTGATTAAACAATCAAACAATTAGAAGGAAAGGGAGTAATCAGTGAAATCAGCTGCTGACATGTGGGTTTAGATTGATGGTATGTGATCAGAACTGCTGTGTTCAGGAATTCAGACACTCATCATCCATCCAACGAGTTTCTGTCTTTTTTTTTTTTTCTGGGGTCCTAGGAGGTTATTATGTGGGAAACCCCTCAAGGTACCTCCCAGCACTTGAAGTTTTACAGTTGAGAGTGTGAAGAGAAAAAAGCTTTTCCTCTGACAGCTTCAGAATATAAATTTGACCTTGAATAAAAAGTGGCACAACATATCACACTTGTTATAAAAGAACATGTTTTGGTGGTTTTCATGCTCCCAGTTGAAGGATTAGATGATTCTCTGTGGTTTTGATCAAAGTCTTCCACTTGCATAAAAAAATACTAATTTTCTCAAACAGTGAACGTGCCTCTCATTTTAATTTCTGGGTTTGATTATGTTATATATTTTTGCATACAAAAGTACATGTACATAAAATTGCTGAATAACTTTTCTGGGCAATAAGCCGATTTGAAATAAACTCGCAAAAATACAACTGGATTTTTTTAAATTAACTGATACCATCTGTTGTCTAAACCAATCATCACTTTTGGAGTCCATCCCATCTGACATTAGTTGAGAGGTGGGTACACTCTGAAATGGTCGCCCCCCAATCACAGGGCTGATATAGAGATACACGGACCACCATTCACACACACTCACACCTAAGGGTAATTTAGGGAAACTTTTGGTCCACTTTTGGTCTATGATGAACGTTATTGCCTTTCTGGGATATTTCTGAAATCCTTCTTGCCTATACCGATATTCTTTGTTAATAGCACAAGGTCTTTACTTTACAAAAAATCACTTTTTGTTTTCAATGTGACAGTCTTTTAAATTATATAAAACAAGAAAAACGTCACCCTTGAAAAAATGAAGGTCTTGATTTTTAAATTTACGCCTGCAGTGATAATAAAGGCAAGTCTTATGGTATGTTTGCATATTTTGCCAGTATTACAGCAGAAATAAGGGATATGTATGACCAACATCCATGCATCCATTATCTACACCTTACACGCTTATCCCTTTCAAGGTTGCGGGGGGGGCTTGAGCCTATCCCATCTGGCATTGGCTGAGAGGCAGGGTAAACCCTGAACTAGTAGCCAGCCAATCACAGGGCCACATAGAGAGACAGACAACCATTCGTGCTTACACTCATACTCAATTTGGAGTCACCGGTCAAACTAAGGAGTGTGTTTTAGGTCTGTGGGAGGAGGCCGGAGTGCCCGGAGAGAACCCACGAATGCACGGGGAGAACATGCAAACTCCACACAGAAAGGCCCTGACCAACCTGGAATTGAACCAGCAACCTTCGTGCTGTTAGGCATGTGCACTACCTGCTGTGCCAACGTGCCGGCCCTGTATGGCCAGTATATCAACTGTAATTATCTGCAAAAATTTAATTATCAGCCAGTATTGATTTTTAACTTTTTAGGCCAATATCTACCAATACTAATATTGTACCAATAACACTGTTCAACCTTACTTTGGTTTCTTAACTTAAAGTGCAGAGGTTTAACTTGATGAAGCTTGCAAGCATCTAGAAGTAGGGATGGCAATCGAAAAACCCATTCCATTTGAGAATCGATAACAACTCCCTCAAAGAATCAATAGAATTTGTCTTTTTGCCAGTCAATTCTCTTATCAAGTCCTTCCACTTTGCTCTGCAAACTTTGCAAATCAAGGATGTCACACTTTCATCAGAGGCGCTCATGATAAAGAATTAAAAAATCATGACAGACATAGGGCAGAAGTGGCAAAATTAGCATTTATCTGTGCAGCATAGCATTGAATAATAGGAGTGGCATGTGTTTGACATTAGCCCCACCAAAGAGGTTATGTTTAGCTTGTGTGTGTATGTTTGTTTGTTAGCATCATGCTGGTAATGGCCCAACTTAGAAATGATTAGATTTTGGTGGTGATCCAGATAACCGCAATTAGCGAACAATTGATTTTGCTGAATAACTGTCTAACTAATAATGATATCAACATGATTCTGAGTGCTAGGTGTGGATTTCAGGGTCAAGGAATCTTATTATGATGGTCACTTTATCATAGAACTATTGCTGATAGATGTAACAGCAATATGTGAGCTACTTTGGCAGAGGTTTGCTTTCTCCGAGTGCTTAGTTGCCTTTGAAAACCCCATGAAGGCTTACTTATTTCAGAAAGAATATCGTCAGGATAAAGGAATTGTTAAATAATCAGACTGATAAGCAGAATCTTTAATGGAATTGGTATTAATAAAGTGTTATCAATCCCCATCCCTAACTAGAAGTAAAGAAAACACGTTCGGACAAGAGACATATGCTGAAATGAAATAAACAACAGTTCAACAGTAACTCCTTATACAAATTAGATTCTTGTACAACTTTTTCCCAGCAGGAAAACAAGTTCTCTTAAAAAAAAGTAATTCCTGGAAGCATCCAGGTGTGGAGTAAACAGCAGAGCAGCACAACAGCAGGTTCTTTTTCCATGTGTCTATTTTTCACAGCTGCTTTAGTCTCTCAGAGGACAGGTGTGTGAGACTTCACAAGAAGTGCCGGGAAACTCAGCGACGAACATGCGTGTAACACCGTCCTGTCATTCTGCAGCATGCTCATGTTGTGACAGGCGATGCTGACTGTGATTGTGGGTGTGTATGTGTGTGTTGGGCCCATCGGTGTGTTTTCACCTGTTGGTTTTCATTTGGCTGACGGAGCGGAACGAGGAGAGATGCCTGTCAGCGCTGAACCTGGTGACTGGCTGTGACGTCATGTGTTAAAATCCCCCGAGACTGTGTGTGTGTGTGTTGTGAGTGTTTTGATCATTCTTGCGCTCTTTATGTAATTTTAAATCTAGCACACCCTGTCTGCCCCCTGTAACCTGGAATGACTGTCTGCCCTCTGTGTTATTCTGTCTGTGTTGGCAGTGGGGGTGCTGCCATCGGCTATTACCAGCACCACAACAACCCACCCTTACACCCCCACCCCACCCGAACGCCTCCTCAGCGCTTAGCAACAGATTCATTGGTGCTTGCCGGGTCCCTGAGACACGAGTCTGCTCGGTGATTAGAGGCTGGGGGGGTCTGCCGCCATGTCATTGGCTGGCCTTGACACGCCAAGGAGGAAGCAACCAGTCACCTGCTGCTTCCCGGGGAGCATGCATGTGTGTGTTTTCTTTTTTTTAATAGTGAAATGAGGGACAGCAGAGCCACAAACAGCATTGTCTGCAGAAAAGAAGCCATCACTTTAAAACTCCAAGAGCTGCTGGGGGGTACTGGGGGGTAGAAGGGCATGTGTGTAGGGTATGGCTGGGCAAAACATCCAGTTTTTAAGATATTCAGGCATATTTTAAAACAGCATTTAGGGTTAGACAAAATAACATATCTAATAGTCCATGTTCCACCAATGCTCAGTTAAATTAAAGTTTGAAGTGAGAACCATTAAAGGTTGTAACTTATTAACTATCAGATTATCTGTTTGAAAGGTTTAGTCTGATAGGACTTGATCATTTGGGTTTAATTTATCTTATAAAAGGTGCATTTTTGTTTTAATTTTTATCTTATTCCAGTAAATTATTCCTTTGTATTTGTTGGTGCACATTTGCATTTTTCTGTGAATACAAGTTGTAAACTTTATCTTTATCAAAAGTCCTAATATGCTATTGTAAGTTTTATTTGCCTGTTGATATGTTTTAGATGTCCTCTACCAGTGATAGAGTACGTCCATGCTTTATCATTATCACAAGACTAAAGTCAAGGGCAATAAGGCTTTTCCCCTTCCTGTTTACAGCACCATATAGCACAATAAGTGATCATGTTTACAACAAGCCACACTCAACTCTGCAAACCAGCTTTACATGAATTACCTATTCAGTGATCTTGCTCTAAAGTAGTGTATTTCTATGATTCTACTTTGCATTTTTCCTGAATATCCTTAATTCATTCCTCTTTATTCGATATTTTTCGTGTGAGATTAAGATTTGAGATTTATTTATTTTTTAAAAAATGGGACAGTATGCATTAATGGACATTTAAATGTAAATACATGGGATTATAGCCAGGTGGCTAGTTTCCACTCTAGTCCCATTGGCAGGTTGGTGTCAACACATAAACAAAAACAAACATCATTAATAGGCACAAAACCCACAGAGCTCATTAAAAGACAAGCAACATACATAAACTGTAGACAACCTAAATGACATACAGTCCAAAATATAACAGGCTGGGAGTTGGGAGACAATGGGAGTTATACAAAAATTAATTATAGTTACAAGTATATGAAGTTAACCGTTGCTAATATCAATCACTAATAAGAAAACTGTATTTATATTTTCATTTGGCCCATGTAAATTTGACCTACAACTGATATTTTGTTATTAGAGAAAAAATAATAATACCAAGCCGTACATTACATACCAGGCCATCAGACTGTACAAGTCCTCACTCGGGGGGAGGAGGAGTAACAGGATGACAGAGGACGGGAAGGAGCAGCAGCAGTAGTAGTAGTAGTAGCCAGTCAGTAGCCATATTTTAATTTTTATTTTATTTTTATTATATATTATCTGTTAATTGTGTTCCCTTTTACCTGTGTACTGTACAATGCTGCTAGAATATCAATTTCCCTGAAGGAGTCTTCCCAAGGGATTAATAAAGTTCTATCTAATCTTATCTTATCTTACTGTGTTTCGCTATTTAGCAAAAACATATGTCAAGATTTGATATTTGTCTCTTATTTTAAGATTGTTCACACCTGTACAAATGTGTTACATCAACCTGCCGGGGACTACAGATGGAAATTAGCCTGTGGTTAAAATCTGTCACATTTACATGTCAGTATTCGTTAATGTGCACTGTCCTCTATTTAAATGAATAAATAAATTAGATAAATAAAATATTGCCCAGCCCTAACGTTGAGTTGAGGGCTAAAGAAGAAGTCAATGCCAAACTGCAGTGAGTCACGCTGGGGGGCTGAAGGGATGGACGGGGGGGGGGGGATTGGGGAGGTGAGGTAATGCCTCTGACCAGGGATGATGTCATCACCGAAGACAAAATACACACACACACACACACACACACACCTCTGCTGGCATGCTGCGTGTATGAATGAGAGAATTTGATAGATCACTACACAGTGACTAACGATGGATCGCCTCGCTCTGACTAATGTGACGAGCAATAATTCTTCTGCTCGGCGAAGGAAATGAAAAACGCCAGATGGGCGATATTTTTGGCAGAAAGTCGATTTCTCCCCCTGCCTGCTCGCTCGGATGTTGTTCCGATTTGTGTCTTTTTTTTCCTGCTCTGTTTTCATTTTGTTTTGCTGGAGCCAACAGCAGAAGTCGGTCTCTTGCTGTCTGTCGCCTCTAAGTGGAGCGTCGGCCTTGTGGGCCAACAGTGGCACATTAGGGGCGGCAGAGAGCTGACACTGTTTGACAGGATCGCTGGAGCGTCGGCAGCCGCTCACACAAACATTTCTGCAACAGTCCAACCCCCACCTCCAACCTCCTCCCTCTAAACCCACACCCCCTCCATCTACACAAGTCCCTAGAGCCAAATACAATGACATGATTAGTAATCAAATAATCATCAAGTGCTCAGCTTATTCAGATTAATGTCCCCATTAAAATGGAGAGCAGTGTGTAGTAACAGCGCCAACAAGAGCAGTGTATTGAGTTTTCAAGATATTTAAATATTTCACATGGCATAGGGTGGAACAGCATTGTTTATATCAACAGTTAATGTTTTATTAAGATCATATTAATATTTCCTCTGACTTTGCCTTGACATCATAATGTGCAATGTGAAACAGATGGATTGTGATAAAATAAACATGCTAGACCTAATGTTTAGTAAAAAGACAGTAAGAACCTCTAAAAGAGCACTAGATAATTTACTAAGAATATTAACTAGAAGACTGTTATCTAGGGCTGGGCAAGATATTCAGATGAAGATATTCAGAAGAAGATGTTGCAGTGTTTGAGAATATATACATTTACACATGTTAAGGCTTTTTTTTGTTTTTAAATGGGATTAAATATTGATCAGAGAGTTCCATGTTAATTTGCTGTGAAAATAGCTCAGCTTTCAGCATTTATGGAGACAAACCTGCCTACCTTTGAACTACATAATCAACATTTTATGCACTTTTACTTTAAGAGGGAAATTCTGTTTGAATATTTTTTGATAACATAAAGACAAAATTTGATTTATGTCATTTTTTGTGTAACTTGGAGTGTTTTTTTCTTCTTTTTTTGTCAGGGAAAAAATCATTTAAAATCATAAATTAAGTGTTGTGGAAAAAAATGGGGAATTTACTTTTAGGCCATATCATCCAGCCCTACTATTATCTTAGTTATTTGAAAGAGAGCATGGATGTTATTAGTAAAAATCAAATGGTATTGTTGCCTGTTGTTCAATACCAAAACGGCAATAACAGTATCCCAGTATTTACCCAGTATTTGGTGATTTCTTGTTTTAATTTTCAAAAATTGCAAACCAACTTCTGCACATTGTCTTGGTTGCGAAAATACAGTGGCAACAATCACTAAACCTTTTCTCCTTGCTACTTTTTGAAAGGTGCAAATATTGTACAATTTATGTGGTTTTTACACCTGTAGCTCAGTTGCTTTGTTCCAAGTCATTTAGAGTTTATATATATATATACATATATATATATATATATACACATTTGCACATCTCCTTTGGATTATTGTGGAAGGAGTTAAGGGTGAGTAGGGGAGGACACTATGTAAACTGGCCACAGGCTGGCTTTCAAACCCAGACCGGCAGAAGCATGTATATGGGTCGTGCCTGGTTGCTTACCACTCCACCAAACTAGCACCCCTTCATTTAGTGTTTTGAAAGTGCTGAGTCACACTGGCACTGTTCTGAGTGGCATAAAAGGACAGAGCTAGCCTTCCATCATTACTCACAACCCAAGCTGCTATGGCTACAAGACACTGCATTATGGGAAGGAAGCTAGCAGGCTAATCTACCAACACAACGTCTCACTGATGAATAGCAGAGGGTTAAGTGTCCTATGTAAGATGTCAGATTAACATGTTCATCATTGTGTGACGCGTTTGATTTAAGTGTGAAAAAACTCGGACACAAGATAGCACGGTGTCCACAGTGAAACAGCAATGCAGAAAAATAGTGAGCAGTTTTAAAAAGGTTAAATTCTCCTGTTTGAAGGAGCTGAACTATAGTCTGGGAATCTTAACAAGTTTTTCATTCAGTCCATGTTTCCTATTCCTGTGCTGATCTGCTGTAGAGAGGACGAGTGATGTTAACCTGTTGATATTTTCATGGTATGCTGTGTATGTGTGTAGAAAGTGACTCTGTGGGATCCAAAACATCCAAAAGTGCTACCTTATTATCAGCCTGGTTGCCTGGTAGCTGTGATGCAGTTATCATTACTGCTGCTGCTTATACTACTACAGCAGTGTGATGGATTAACTTGTAGTCCTGATTGTTTTGGGTGCTGGGGCGATTGTGTCCTCACTGGAGACAAACTGCTCCAGGAGTTAAGTGGGAGCAAGCTGAGACCAACTCTGTCAGGCCGGTTGTTACGATTGTTTATACTGAAACAGGGATCGAATACTGTGTTCATATTCATTCAAACATACATGAAATGTCCCCTTGGATTGAAAAAACCCTCCCAAAGTATCTAGGTGTGAAAACGACCTGAGAAAGGTCTCTATCTCTCTCCCTTTTTTTTTTTTTTTTTTTTTTGTTAAAATACAAGTCACATAGTTTTAAAGACCAACATCCCAACTATAATGTCAATGTTTTTGTACATTTAAGAAAGTATCTGAAACTTGTCTACATTTTTTTTTTTTTTTTTAGAAAACGTGGTGGCAAAAATAGAGGTGTGAAGCACCCAGTACGGCAGAATAATTTGTTTTTGATGACAAGAAATTGCAGGCAAATGTCTGCATGCTTTATAGCACAAATACATTGACAAAACAAGTAGCTGTGCTGTATTGTTTTCCAAGCAAAGCAGTGGACAGAACTGCAACAGAGTAAACATTATTCTAATTCTCTTCCTCTTCTTCAAAGTGTCAGTTCAGGAACTGTAGAGGCACCAACACTGTTTTAGAAGAATCAGCTTAGCAGCAATATTGAAAAAAACAACCCAAGTAATACCCAGCCCAACTGGTAAAGTCACACTGAAAGCTCCCTGCAGCCAACAGATGAATATCTCAGAATAACTGAATGAGTTTTCTTCCAGAGTGAGCAAAAACACATCCTTACATTCAAGAAGAAAAGAGGGTGAGGCATGAATGAGTCTCCTTTAAAATTAATCGGCTAAGGGAATTCATTGTGAGGCGGGAGAGAAAAAACCCAAGGAGAAGGAAAAAATGGCTGAGGGGACAGTTTTTTAATCACTCTAAATGTTTTTTAAGGATGGGATCCTTTCTGAATTAATGCTGGTTCCAAAATGAAATATAGCAGTATCTAGTATCTCAATGTCTCTTTATTATTTCTTTTTTTGTCTTTTTAAGACCTTATCCTTGTTTCTAAAGTCTTTGTACATTATGTGAGCATAGATCGTGTGTTATCTTCATAATGACCTTATTAATCACAGAAAAAGACAATAGACTGTTTTGTTTTGTATAAAAAGATATAAATAATTGTGGGGGTGGGTATGTTTTTTTGTATCATACACAGATCATTAAAAGATACCATTCATTTGCTTTGATGAGACATTTTTTAAGGTAATTAAGACAAGGCAGAGACATCTTACCATAACTCAAACACACATCCCTTTTTCTCAAACCTTGTTTATTTCTTGAAAGCTAAGCAGCAAGTGATTTTGGATAACGTATTCAAATTGGCTGAACAAGAGATTTACATTTTAATGGAGTGTGTTTTATCAGCAATAGCTTGAAGGATTTCTGTAGCTTCATGGCACGAGTGCTCAAAGATATAAATTTGTAAATTCACCCCGCCTGCATAAATCAGAGTCTAGTGGGAAACTAATATACTCTTGGAGGCGTTCTGTAGGTCTGATGCCAAAAGTCATTAAATTGGTGGCTCTGAGAGGTGGATTTTTGTGGAACTGTTCTGCTCACAACATCCTCAGAGTCTAAAGAAATGCATCTGGCTGAATTTAATCATTGAGTTGACAGCAGAAGTACCAGCATTTCTACAAAATGTAAAGTTTGTTAAAAATAAATTAATAACAAAGTCTTCTAACTGTTAATAATTTATTCACTCATCTCAGTCTCACTTGTGTCTGATATTTTTTTTTATTTCTGAACTTGATCCCTTTCAGATGATTTGAAAAGAGACAAACTGCTTTGAAATATTTTGACAGCTCCAGAATAACAAAATGAGTCACGCCACATGCCAAAAAAGAAATGCTTTGAAGCCACTGAAACTACATCACCCTCATATGTAATGGTTGAAGGCTATGATCATGAGTCACAAAGTTTAATCATATACCAGACATATGTGCCTGTTAGAGTTGATTTAAAGAGCTCATGTTTTCCTTAAAACAATACGCCAACTTTTTTTTTTTCTTGTCGTGTCTTGCCTAACTTCCAAGTCCATGACAAGCAGATAGACACCATTCTTTTAAATATGCGGGCAGTAACAAGTAAGAGATGGCCAAAGCTCACCCACCGCTATTTAACTTAGCTCAAACACTGGTAGTCAGTGGGAAGTGTTAGCCTGCCTCTGCCTACAGTCATCAGATAAATTGTTCAGCAACTCTAAATGCATTATGTTAGGTTAAGTTCTACTATCTTCATATTATCTTCTGCTGGTAAACAGAGGCTCTGTTTTGTTGACCTACTGCAGAATTTGCAGAAGAGTTTATCTGATGACTGTAGGCAGAGTCTGGCTAGCTATACCCATTGACTCCCAGTGTTCGAGCTAAGCTAATTAGCGGTGGGCAAGCTCTGCTTGTCTCTTTCTTGTTACTGGACATAGTCGAAAGAATGGTGTCAATCTGCTTGTGCTGTGCTCATGATGGATATATGTTGGGTTTTGGAAATATGTATGCGTATGTATATGTATATATGTGTGTTTTATATATGTATCTATGCATATATGTGTATCTATAAAATGAATAGTTTGCCTTCAGCCTGCTCTATTGTAAAGTGTCTTGAGATAACACTTGTTATGATTTGGCACTATACCAGTAAAGATTGATTGATTGATTGATGGGATCTTGTTGCCAATGCTCCCTCTCTCTTCTTGATTTCCCTCTGCTGAACTTTCTCTCCCTCCCTCTCTTTTTGGGAGCTGTTGGATCAAAATATGTCTGATTTTAGTTCATTTTGATGCTACTGATTAAAAAAAAATTAGGTATTGTATCATTTACAGTATGAAAAGAATCGAAGCATTATATTTTGACAACAGCAGTATGTATGTACAGTATGTTTATGATGAAGTGCAGCAGGTTAAAGAGGAAGTCTGGTGATTAAACACTTCACTGGATCAGACTGAGATTAAGGCATCAGGAGCTGGATGACTCATCTGCAGCTCTGAGAAGTTCCCTTCTGCTGTAAACCTCTTTGCACCCCCCTCAGCCATCCCAGCGTGGTGTGATGTGATGGTCAGATTGTTAACCCCTCCTCCTTTCACTTGCTAAATTTATCCCCATCTTTTCTCTAGACCTTACCCTCCTCCCTCCAAAAAGATGACATCACCTCTGCTCTTGGCTCTGCTTTCTAGTAAATCACCCTGTCACACGTTTTTGCCTCCTGGCATTTTTTAATCCACCACAAAGCTATTACACTGATTTCTTTTATAGCCTGATAGGACGTCCAAAACAAGGTGATTTATAGGTCAGAGGTTCCATATTAGATGCACCTGCTGTCTCCATCCTTTTGTATCTATAACACTGGTAAAATCAGGATTTTGAACAGTACACCACCCAATGATTTTTCAACAGAATGAGTCACAACTTGGACTACAGATAAACTCAGACTTTTTCAAGTAACTACCAAAGTAAGGCTGGAAAACACCAAAAATAATATTTAAATATTAAGAAATGAGAAAAGAGGTTTAGGCACTCAAATGGCATATTTTTATTCTTTATGATCAAGAATAGGAAGACAGGCTCCTCTTCACTAACTCCATTCACACATGCATGAGAAGCCTGAAATTTTCCCACAGAGTTTTCACTCAGACTTAATCTTAAAATGTCCCTGTATACATAGTCATTTGCACATTATGCAACTCTAAAGTTTCTCAGTAAATTTCAGGGAAAACTTGCCCAGAAAATTCCCTGAACTAGAAAGATTGTTCATACTTTTTCCTAAACTGATTTGAGGTGTGGGGTAGGGGGAAGATAATGGCGTAAGGTTTGCATTTACATATGTGACCCACATGGGTTAATTCAGGAAATTTTCAGTTTTTTTCTGCATGTGTGAATTTGGCAAGGGTTACGTGTGGTATTTTTTTTTTACCTCAAATAAAATTTCAGGTTTGCAAGTTTTTTAAAGGAAATCCATCAAAATTCCACAAAAACACTGGTGATGTTGAGGTTGTCAAATTTTTCCATGATCTTAAATAGCTTGAATTTTGATGTGATAAAAACCTCCATCAAATAATAGATAGTTTTAACAAGTTACAGAAAGTTCATGATTTTCTGTCATATTCTTCATCGTAAGGATCATCACAAACAATAAATTATCCAATATTGAGTTTTTTATAGTGGCTTATATTTTTGTTTTTATGATATGCAGATTGTTTGATATGGCAGCTTTTTGCAGATAAAATAAACATTTGGCATAAACAATATTGCCTTACCTTAGATCTCATATGAAAAAGTATTGTTATATCTTAAATGTACTATATTTGATTCCTTTGAGACACTTGTGGGCTGAACCTAACCTGACACACCAATTTCTGTTATGATGGGGTGTTTTTAGAAAGGCCATATACGCATATTTTTGTATAAAAAACATTTAAAAGTGTATCTTGCAAAGTGTGACCTTAAAAATTGGATTTATTTCCCAGCCCTACTGCATCTTGGACACAAGGCTCCATGAGACCTTAAACAAATCCTTAAAAGCCTTTATTATCTTAATTTAGCATACTTAAGTCCATTTGAAGCCTTAAAAAGTCTGATTTATACCTTTGATTAAAACAATGACATGTTAACTTGGACTGTCTTTATCAAATCTTTGGGAAAATTTCAGCTATTGTTATGTGTGCTCTTTAGCTTATAATGCAAAAAGATCATATAGGAATTCTCAGTCTGAGTCTAAAAAAGTCTTGAATTTGATTTTATATAAGTGCGTAGGAGCACTTAAGAGGTTCGATACCGGCACCATCTAAAGTCTCCATCCCGCTGCATCCATCACAGTCATTCGATCAGGATTTTAACAAACTTCTGTTCGAGCACTTTTTCAATAAAATGACTCACAACTTGGACAACAAACAAGCTCTTTTTTATGACAGCTTTTGTAAATTAAAGACTGAAATGCCAGAGGAAAACAGTTACATCCCCCGATGAGTTAAGCTATGCAGGCTAAATCAGGATTAGTCTCCTATTTTAACAATGATGTCACCCTGTCGGCTCCCCTCCCGCTGTGAGCACCCAGCAGCACACACGCACATTATCTATGGTTTCACACATATCTGCAGATCCAGGTTAATTACTTAGGCTCTTGGTTGTGTAATGGTCCCGAGCCTTTGTGGATTGAGTCCAAGTGTGCGGGGGCTGGAGCTGCTGCTGTGTGGGCCAATGTGTGTGTCGGCCAGTGTTTTCTGTGTGGGCTGATGCCTTTGTGCTTGAACCCTTGTCTGTCTGAGCTGAAAATCACTTTTTCAAACTGTATCTGATGATACAGGAGGTTATGTGAGTGTTAGAGGCTGTTGCATCAGGCAGGAGTAATACAATGAGGAAATAACACTATTTTACAGAGTGACACCGGAGCAGAGTGTGATAACGATGGAGTTCAGTTTCTGCAGCAGTTGCAGTATCACCTCACCGTGTTACTAGGGGCTTATCCAGACATCTTTGCCTCAGGGAGTCAGCGTGGATAAAATAAACTTTACTTCCACTTCAGTGCAGCATGGATAGAAGAAATAGTGCAAGAATGCTGCACTGAAGTGGAAGTTAAGTTTATTTGATTGACATTTACTGAAGTAAAAAGGGTCTATAAATCCACTCAACCAAGAGTAATTCAATCAAAGTTTACTTAAAGTGCTTATCACAGCATTGTTAGTGTGGAAAAGTAAATACAATTTGAGTCTCCAACTACACCGTTTAATTGAAGGCATTCCTTTATCACAAAGTGCACGCATCAGCAAATTTTAAAGTAAAATGACATAACTCACTAAGTACTACTGACTGTCAACAGGTAAGGTCTCGTTGTTCACAGAAGGCTTGGATTTCCTTTTTTTTGCCTTTCTTTCTAAGTATAGGGTGCTATATAACAAGTAGAGTAATGGCAACAGCATTAGCAGTTTTATTTATACAGCACGTCATTCAGGCAAGCTCATTGTGCTTTACATTAAGAGTGAAAATAGAAAAGTTAAAGTTGCTCCAGTTTTCATGAACAGACTTATTTAAAGGACTAGACACAAATTACACTCATCTCAAACATACACATTATATCACAAAACGTTTCTTCCTGAAAACTCGGGTCTAAAGGTGCATTTAAATCTTAATCAAGGGGCTACTGACTTTGTTGGTTCATGTTCTTGAAGATGTTTCATGTCTTCTGCCTCTGTAGATTTGGATAACCATGACCTGGATGAATGAGAACCTTCATTGACTTTAAAGGGTGCACACTGTTTTAGATAGAATGGACCCCAAGAGTGGCTTCTGGTTTCCACTGATGTCGTCATTAGTTTATTACAGCCATAGTTAAATCAAAATAAACTACTGCAGAAAATGGGTAAGAAGATTTTTCTACCAGCAGATGCATAAGGGAATCATAGCTTAAAGACAACGTTAGAGCTATACCACTGTAAACCCTCAACCTCCTACCTGTGTTTTAAACCCTTATGTTTAATGCTCATCAATGCAGTTGAACAAAATGTGACTTAAAATCACACACAAAAATACATTTGTGTGTGATGTGGCAAATAACTACTTTTCTTTTTTTTTCTCTTTTTGAATAACTAAATGTCCAACTTGTCTTTGACTCTTGAATGATGGAAAACATTGTGTGTGTCTTGCAGGTGTTTGGGGATAAGATGGTCATTCCTTCACTGGATGGTGCCTTGTTCCAGTGGAACCGGGACAGAGAAAGTATGGAGGCAGTGCCTTTCAGTGTGGAGTCCTTGCTGGAGTCCTCCTTTAAAATCGGGGAGGACACGGTTCTGGTTGGGGGCAAATCCCTCACTACATATGGCCTGGGGGCGTATAGTGGCAAGGTCAGTGAATTAATGCATCAGTACAAAATTTAAAGAGGGTAAAGTTTCCTGTTCGCTTGTACTTTTAGATGAGTTTGAGCAACCATACCAAGTACTTTTTCATTCTTTCTTTCTTCTTTCTTTCTTTCTTTATCTCAAACTTTAAAAAACAAACAAAAAGTCAAAGCAAAACAATACATATGTACACCAAACAACTGTGCATGTCCATAAAATATATATTTACACATGCGAGTCCATACATTTGGATGTCAACACCACATCCAGTTTGAGAAGAAGAATGAAGCAAAGACCTTATCTAGTCCTGCACCTTCCTTACAAATCAGATCCAATACTGAATTAAAATCATAATTCAATACTAGCTGTCATTATTCATGGAACAAACAATATAAATACATGGGTAATAGCCCTATTTTAAAAACTACAGTAAAACTTCATAGAAAAATAAATCATTGCAAGCACGACCCCATTCTTCATATAAACTTTCAAGAGAGCCAAACATACTAATAATAAGTAAGCACTTCAGGAAATATAAATGTAAATATTATGTATATCTATATAGATTTACATATTATAAAGTATATACATGAATACTTATTTAAATGTACACTTCTGTATTCATAATCATCCATCCCATAACTAATATATTCATACAATAAGCTTCTCCGCAGTATATCTGTTCTAAACTACATTTTATGTTATTTAATATAATTGTTTGCTTATATAAATAATAATCAGCTGCTTTTGAAAGCACTTCTCATGAAACAAACTTTATTTTTATCACATTATTAAGATAGACTAACCCCTCTTTGTGTTTACCTCAGGTTCGGTACATCTGCTCTGCTATGGGATGCAGTCAATGGGGGGATGACGAGATGGAGGCAGAAGATGTTCTCCTGCTGCAGAGGAGTCAGAAGACCGTGCGAGCCATCAGGCCGCGATCAGGGATGGAAAAGTGAGTTTTATTCGATCAGTCAGTCAAGACTGTCATTGCCTGTCAGTCAGCCGGTCAGACAGTGTAAGTCAAGAAGCAGCTGCTGAATGTTGTTCTGTATATCAAGCAGAGAATTACGGCTCTTATTGATGATGATTGTATTATAAACCTTGAATGAATTCTGTTATCACCCTGACAAGACGGTTGATATTAAGTGAATTTTATCTCTTATTTCATACTAACTGTCTGAAGTATCATATCCATCCTTTCTTTCTAAAGCCTAGTTTGCGCCAAAGATTTGCAACGTAACAAGGCAGTTTCAGAACAACGCAGGGGACAGTAGCAGCTCTGTGAATTGAGCTGTTGCAGGTCGAAGGAGTTGCCTGCTTTTCAATTTTGTCAAATCGCCATCATCTGGTTTTCGATTATCAGGCATGTTATGTGTTTAATCAACCAGTCAGCACCTTGAGGCAATAAAGAAAAGTCTTATACACTGTATATAGTCTGCAGTACAGGTTATTCAGCCATTATGGCGCACCTGTCGCCAAGAAGTGCAGTGTTATCATCAGCTATTCCCTCATTAAAACACTGTCCTGTTGACTGTGTTTGTCCTGAGAGACAATACACACTCCTTAAATCACCAAGTGCTCCCAGAGTAACTGGAAGAAATTGCCAAGAAATGGGATATCTGCTGTCTCAAATTCAACAGCATAAGTTAGATTTAGCTCCAAGGGGAACCCATTTGAACATACATATGGCTCTAAAATCTTGATTCTCTCATTTATTTATGTTTTCGCTTTTGCAGCTGCATCAAGTAAATCACTATTACTGTCCTGACTTATGTTGTACACTAAGCAGCAACAAGACAAGACTGTAACGCAGACATAAGGTTGTTCTTATGGAGATGACAAATTGTTTCTTGAAGTTGCAGCTGCGTGAACTTACAGGCTTTTAATGACTGGCTGGAAACAGTCACAAGTTCTCCACACGTTTTATCTTGAATTTTTGGTCTGAACCGAGCTTGATAGTCCAATTATTTGTTTTAAAAGCTAATATTGAAAGCAAGATGTAGGGAGAAATTCATGGTTTAGTCACTGAGAAAAATTGTTATTTAGCACTGTTGTTATTAATCTTTGAGTTTACCCTTAATGTACTCTCAGTATCTACTGCTCTCTCACTTACTCTCACCGTATTGCAGCAGCCCTGCTTTTTGCACCACAGGAAGTCATTCCTGACTGTGGCCAGCAGGCTTATAACTCCTCCTATAATATCACTTCTCCATCAGGTCCTGGAGAGTTAACTTCTTTTTTTCACTGTTTTCACCCCTGATAGTTATTAATATTTGTTAATAAGCAAACATAATATCCAGTGCAATACCCAGTCAAATGGGGTTAACCATCACACAGTGCTGTGAATATTTTAGTCATATTGTAAATATTGTTTATGTAAATAGTATAAATTCCTTGTCCTTGTTCATAGTCTCACTTCACTTATTTTATTATTTTTTTTCCTTTATTGGAAAGTTGATAAAGCTTAAAGATTCTGCATGTTGCAACCTGCTTTCCTCATTTTTTTACTTAATTTTCCATGCTCTTATCTATTTATTGTCATTATTTGATACTCCTACTGCTGTACTGTGTATAAGAGCAACTGAAACACCCACATTTCTGCTTGGGGATTAATAAAGTTTCTCTGTTTCAGATTCTGATACTGAATTAGCTGTTTCAGTTGTCTTTTTGGAATTTCCCCCTGTGGGACTAATAAAGGAATATCTTATCGTATCTTATCTTTTTGAAGAATCATAGTAGAAGTTTTATGCAGTTTATAAAGGTGCAAGACAAAAAAGGTACGCTGAAATTCATTAGTTTTACTTTAACATTTGTATGGATAAAAAGCAAAAGTTTGAGGAATATTTCCAGTATCTTGTTGAATCTATACCACAAAGAATTGATGCAGTTCTGAGGGCAAAAGAGGGTACTCCCAAGGTAGATCTATAAAGTGGCCATTGAATGTGTATCTCAAATAGAAAAGACGTTGTAATATACTTTTGTCCATTATCATTTACTCCTAATGGGTTTGTGGCTCTTGTACTACAGGTTTTTCATCAGGTAATGATTTTCTCATCTGTTTTCGCACTCTGAACTGTTTTACATCCAATAATTGCACCACCACTGAAACTTGTACTCTTTCTGCTAGGTGGAACTTCAGTGTTGGAAACTTTGAGCTGAAACTTGTTCCTGAGACACAGTCTGGCATTAACTTCCTGGAGGGAGAAGTTGTGAATGCAGACGGCTGGAGGGAGGGTCACCGGGTCATCACAGACGAACCAAAGGACAGCGACAGCTCAAAGAACCAGAACACAAACATGGACCTGGTCATCAAAGTCTCTGTTCCTGATTGGAAAGTCATGGCTTTCAGCAGTGAGCCGAATGGGCAGCTGGTCTGGGAGCGTCAGGTAAAGCATTGAGGGGTTCTTTTGTGGTTTGTTTAGACCCAGCTTAAAGTAGGGGGGCTGATTTTGTATCCTCTTCGTTGTGTAGTTCTGCACTCCAATTGCTTCGGCTTGGCTTGTGGGCGGAGGTAAAGTCACACCAATCACCCTATTCGATGACAACGCCTACAGCAACCAGTCGGAAAATGAAGAGGAGGATGTTGACGAAGACGATCCAATGAGGGCAAGAGGAGCTTCAGAGTCCAGTGTTTACCTCGGTAAATACACACACTGCATGCATTTATGGTGTCAGAATTTTTGATACCTTAATACTTCTTCGATCCCATGTTCTTTTATTACAATACTTTTATATGTAGAGCTCAAAAAGATAAATGTCATATTTTTCATCTGACGCTGCAGTATGCAGAGAGAAGAAGAGACAATGTGTTGAGGTGGATAATGACATAAGGTGTTAGCTCCAGTAGTTAAAAATAAAACTGTAAAGAAGAGAAATAAGACAAAATATTCAGGTACATTCAAAAGGGTTACACCCCAAAGAACTGAAAACAAGTAAAAATTTCTGCACCAACAGGTCAGGAAGATGCAGGATTTTGTTTTGATTGTTGCCGAATTGATGCTTCTCTCTGCAATTAGTGTGTTGCTTGCCCTCTGTCACAGATTATACCGGTAACTTTTAAACCCAGTGGTTGGGAAAGTCCCTTCAGTATCTTGTTATACTGCACATGCAAGCTTAAGAGTCCTTCACAGAGGGGAGCAGACTAGAGGCAGATATGTCACTTGGTTGCTAATATTTGACTTTTAACCCCTTTAACTCTGACTGTGAACATCACATCACTACACAAACTGATTTATAAAAAAGAAACTGTATGTCCTAAATGAAAAAAAAAATGCTGTGTACAGCTCCTCTGTATAAGTCAGAGAAAATGCTTAATTCTGAATGTGTTTGTCAATATTATTGATATTTAAAAGGCTGTTGAAAACAGCTCTCTCAACATCAGGGCTGTGTCTGTAAGCGTTTTTTCTCTACCATTGTTGTTTCCAAAATGAACAGAAGTCCTGCCCCTTCTTTATTTTCATTGGTCAATGAAGGAAAAGTGACATTCTCAGAAGTTTAACTGTTTTCGACTGCGAGCACTGGGAGTGCGGTGACAAAACTCACCTAACACCTTGGACGTTTTTCAGCTTAGGGTGCTGAATGATGAAGTGGACAGCATTGGTTTTGAATTGAAGACAAGCACAGCCATCACACCAAAGAGCACACATATTGACACAGGCCTTTATGATCATATAACCTTAAAAAAAAACTTCAGCATTAGGCTTTTAGAGGAAGTCAGGCAAACATGCTCAAAAAAGAGAAACCTGATAATGTTGTACTCCGCTAAAAGGAATTCATCACACTGGTACCAATATTGTTTGTTTACAAGTTTATTTAGTGTCAGAATTCATAATTGTTATCCATTTTTGAGTTATTACCATGACTGTATGTATTTGATTGTATTATAAAGGGTGTGCTTATGTTTGAAACAAGAAAAGTTAAAATAAATATTGAATACAGATGTGTTTCAGTTATGGGGCTTAAATTTTGGAATCAACTTGGTTATTAATTGAACTTATGTACAACTCTTAAATTTCAGAACAACCTTGAAGCATGAATTCATTAATGCTTATAAGATAAAAAGATCGTAGAGTGTTATGACTTATAGAAAGATGTGTTATATGTTTATTCCTTATCTGTCAAACCAGAAGCTTCAGCCTATGCCCTACCTCATTTCATTTCATTTTGTCATTTATTTCGAATATGAAGTTAAATTAAATCACTGTCAAAGACAGACTGAAGAAACAAAACAAAACAAGACAATATCTAGTCAACATATTCGAAAAGGAGTGGTAGGAAGTTAAAAAAACGTATTGATTCCAACCCCCTATTATTTACAAACCAATAAAGATGTGATGCACATACTGTACATGCACATACTCATAAACAGCAGTGTCCATGCACACTAATTTCTTGTTTAGACATTGCAAACAAAATCTTTCCACCAACAACAGTATCTATAATTTCACATACATAAAGAAAATTACATTTATTTTCAGATTTAATATATTCAATAGAAGAGAGACACAAGTTTGTGTTAAATGATTGTATTCTCTGTTTGTTCTTATCATTTATGTAACCAAAATAAAAATTTTAATTCATTCATTCACTCCAGTGGCCTCTTCTACACAAATACTCTATAGTTTTACCACGATATATAATTGATTCTCTCCGTCTGTGAATCAGGGATGTTCCAGGGACAGCTTTACCTCCAGTCCTCTGTGAGGATCACTGAAAAGTTCCCCTCCAAAGCCATCGCATCAGTAAAGGACATTATTCCTGTACCCACCGTCAAATGGAAACCTTTAATCCGTAAGTCCTCACCTCCTTTTGTCATTAGGTGCAGAGTGTGATTGCCTAGTTGGTGAGGGCAATCTTGGGGCGAGCAGTGATCAAAGCCTCACTCTTTTATTACAGCTTTGAACACAAAGAGGAAGCTGTTTCCTGTTTTCAACAAAATGATTATTAATTAGCTTCCTTTTGGGTTTGCTCTGTGCTGCTCTGGGCCTCCTCTTCTTTCCCCTTTAATGTATGAGTATGCTGTGATTGTTATTCCTCCTCTATTGATCCCCACTGAGATCAAAAGACTGATTCATCTCGTCCTTGACACAGATTCTCCATCTCGGACACCAGCCCTGGTTGGCTCTGATGAGTTTGACAAGTGTCTGAATAATGACAAATTCTCCCATGAAGAATACAGTAACGGAGCCCTGTCCGTACTTCAGTATCCATACGGTAGGAGCCTGATACCAACTTCCACTTTATTATTATACTGTGGGAAATTTGTTCTGCAGCAGGCATCAGCACACCAGTACATGATAAAACATAATACATACAGGAAAATCAGGAAAAATCCTGAGAACAAGTGGAAAGGAAGGCACTGATACCACAAAATGCCAAAGGCTAACCAAATGCCATTCAAGACAAAGAAAACAAACTTGAAATGTGCAGTTCAGTAAAATAATATCCTCTGAAAAAGTCAGAGCCAGTTACTCAAAGAAAAACTGATCTATGACTTTATGGGGTAATCCCTTCTGCTACCCTGTCATGAAAATTGCCATAAATGGGCTTCAGTTTTGCTTTGCAATGCAGTGAAGTTTAGAAACTATCTATCTACCATGACACTACTGAGCAAGACCGATAGTTTCACTTACAGAATGTCCAGTTACATAGACTGTTTTATATGTTAAAAGAAGCAAAGTTGATTTTCTAGTACCTTAGTGCTATCAACAAGCATCACTACCCTCTTCTTCTTCTGTTACTTAATGGTAGATAGCTACCATCTCCCAGATGTGCCACAGCCTTTGTTTGGCAGTAGTACTACATTACACATGGTTTCTGGAGACCCTATTAAGTCTTAAAATTCTTCAATTTGAATTTTGAACTAAAAGGCTATAAAAGTCTTATTTTTCTTAGTATTATGTCCTATATTTCTGATTGCACATTGACAGAGACAGTCTTTATGAAATCTGTTCTTATGCACATTCATGCTCTCCTTTATTTCTGTCTTTCTCCCTCTTTTGGAAAGGCAATGCACTTAGATATCCTATTTTAAGATGAATATTTTGTTGCCTGGCTTGTTAAGTTTAGTTAATAATAGTTATTTTATCAAATCTGCATTTTAGTACATAATAGAACAGTGTAACATACTTTATATTGCAATTCAATTGATAGATTCTTTATTGTCATTCAAAATATACACCCCAGGTGCACATGTGAACAAAATTGAGTTGCAAATGCCTCAGATAGCAAAGCTTAAAGCACAAGTACTCAAAATTAAAAATTTATTTAAAAACAAAAAGTATAAAAACAAACAGTAACAGAAAAAAACATACAAAAGGTATAAAAGGTTCAAACTAAACAGTAAAGGAAACAGATAAGTGATGAAGTGCTTAGAATAAGAAAAAGTATCTGACTGGATTGTTGCATTGAATTACTGCACAGAGACATTATTGCAAAGTTGTCTTGGATTTTTTTTTTTTTTTTTTTCAAACAAAAAAATTGTGTCTCACCAAATCTTGCACTTGACTTACTCGACTTCTAAAAGTGTGAAGGTACCCTGTCACAACCAGGAAAATTGATGAAAATTGAAAAGTGAATTTGGAAAAATAGTTTCAAATTGAGATTGTAGTCACTCGAAGTCCTCTATTTTTATGAATACATGCTTGAATATTTGAAAATCCTTGTCAATCTGAGATAAATACTTTGAGACTCAATAAGGGTCAAATCTTAAAAAAGCCTGCCGTCTGACTGTGTTGTTTTCCTCCCTAGACAATGGTTACTACTTCCCCTACAGCAAGCATTACCGGGAGAAACGGGACAGCGCTGTCAGCCTAATAAATGAAAATGGGGCAGGAGGAGAGAGTGGTAAAAAAAAGGACCCCGTGCTGCTGCTGCCCTGGTGGAAAGAAATCCTGGGCACCATCTTCTTCTGCATCGCCGCCACCACCTACATTGTCCGCAAATTCTTCCACCCCCCTGCCCCCGTGACATATGTGAGGGTAAGAGCACAGACGCAGCCCGCAGCTAGAATAACAAGACACTGACACTGACTGCTGGTGGCCTTTCTTGTCATATGATGTTAACGTTATCTCTGGAGCCTGTTTTCTTTTTGCATGGGAAGCCACCAGACATATTCTGAGTCCAAATGAATTCATACTAGTTGTTGGGCAGAGATTCTTTCTCCCTTGTACCTGTTATATTTTTGATTTCATCCAGATAAATTTAAGCAGGATGAATTTATATCATGACTATTCCAAGTTTAAATGCCTAATTTCATTTGGTCAAATTCCCTTTTTTGCTGGATCCGTTGTTTTAAAGAGTTTAATTGGTTCATGCATCTTCTGGCAAGTCCAGGTGTTCATTGGGAGTTTGTAATTGAAACTGGATTAATTGCCCAGTTCTATTAATTGGTACACTACTTTTGTGTTGATTGCTTTTCATTTTGTGATGTAATATCTTTTTTTATTTTTCAAGATTAGGGTCTTATGAAGGTCTCAAAATGTCTTGAATTTGATTCCAAACAGTATTTAGGAACCCTTCGATCAACAAAGTTTATCTTCCATTTCCAGTCTGAAGCTATGTAGAGTAAACAATCTCATCTTTGTGTCTCTCCTGTCCTTTTCCTGTCCCCAAAAGCAACGGAAAGAGTCGGAGACACAGTGTCAGACAGACAGCAAGTTCGACCTTGAGGTTGTTGAATCCAAAGAGCCAGTTGTTATGGAGACCCGCTCCAGCGAATATGTGTCCAGGTACGACCCTAACGCACTGTGAAGCTCTGTGTAAACCATTTGAAGTCATGACTCAGGAGAACGCTACGTAACACTCACTGCTGTGCAGAGAATTGCTCTCCTCACTCCTAAAAGTCACACGCCACTCTCACTCCTTCAAGGTGTAGCTACAGATTCACTGGCACTGTTACCATGGTGACCACTGGTCTTCCAGCCTGGCTGCCTTGATAGGACCAGGCAGAGATGGGAGATGGGAGCTGTGTGAGTGTATGATTGGATAACTCAGCTGTTTGCCATCAAATGAAAATGACCTTGGCCCCAGCAGACCCCACCCTACCCCGGCAGCATCTGCCACAGGGTCGCAGTGTCATTTTACATCACTGTCAGCACATTGTCAGAAGTTTTTGTGTTATTTCAGACATACAAAATCTGATCAGCAGACATAATTTATGAGCTGCCACTGACCTCCTGCAGCCTGATCGATGGACTTTGCATGTCAACGATTCTTGGATAAATATTATGCCCCTGCCCCGCCCAAAATACAAGCTGAAATGTGATTAAATTGTGTTTTTTTTCCCTCAAGTTGTCGTCGACTGCATGCTCTCCTCTTTTGATCCACCCAAAAATGACAAGCATCCACCCGCCCCTCTGCAATGAAGCTGCAGCTGCGATCCATACAAATGACTTTTACCAAAAGTTTCCAGAAATAAAACTGGTGGCTGCTGCAGCTGCTGAAGAAGACATGAAGTCAAGATGTTTAGGAGTGAGATCAGGATCAGGATACAAGGCAGAAGTTTTACATGTTTACTCAATTCTTTACAAGAAAATTCAGCCCTTTAAGAAGTGTGATCAGAGATACTTTATAGGGTGTTAAGGCAAAGATAAGCATGAATTATTTATCACTCAGTCACACTTAAGTCATATCCACCTTAAGGAAAACTAAATTGCAATTTAAGGTGGTTAATAAGAGAGCAGTAAAAGAAGATGATATAAAGATCCTAATGATAATAACTTTAACTTTATTTGTGTTGCTCTTTTAAAAATCAGAGGTTTACAAAGTGTTTTGTCTAACTGAGAAATATAGAAAACAAAACACAAGAACTTAAGCACAAATAAGCAATCGAACAACAACAAACAACAGCACACATTTTAGCAAATGTGTTTAATAAAAAAGATTTAGGGAGTAAATCACACCCGTATGAACTTACCAACGTAAAGCAAAGTAAGATAACCAGTTAAATTAATAATTGACAAAAAATTAACAGCATAGCAGTGAAATTATGAATTAATGAACATAGAAACGATACTGCAAAATAAAGATAAGACAGAAGGCCACCTCGAGGGAACCAGCTCGCCTCTACTTAACCATTCCACCATAAAAGGGTTGTACAAAAAAAACACATGCTTTGGAACAAGCTGAGGTGGCCGGTTGGAGCACAGGTCACTGATGACGTCAGTGACCCGTTCAAATAGTGCCAGCACGATGGCCTCCGTCCAGTAGGAGGCAGGGACGGGCACACCTAATCAAGCATGCATACCTAACGCTAGGGCTGAAAGATTTATCGTTTCTGGATCGAAATCAGAATCTCAGACAACACAATCAGGTGATCACCAAAGCTGAAGTTTTTGCAGCGCTGCTGATTGACCCAGGATCTGTTGTATCAACTATTTTACAAATTTACAGGCAGTTTGCATTTACGCAAGTGCTGGTAAGCAAGTCAACAATACAAAGCCTCTGTTTAGGAGTAGAAGTTGGAGTATCCCTTAAATAATGAAAACAGATTTTTTTATCATCAATATTAGATGATGAATAATGTGTTATGTGTTCTTGATCATTGATTTCCTTACTGTTGTCTATACTGTAAACATAGTGAATATTGTACTGAAGCTTGATTTGAAGAACATTGTGAAACAAATTGAAATCGCAATATCTGACAGAAAAATCTCAATTAGATCTTTTCCTAAAATTGTTCAGCCCTACCTCACAAATACACAGTCGCAACGAGGGCACCCCAAGAGGACCCTCCAGACACAGCAAAACAAACACAAAGAAACACAATACAAAACAAAATACGACAAGGATCATAACAGTAATATCTGCTAATACAGCATGAAATTATTAAAGTAATGTCACTCATCCTTAGTCACAACTGTATAAAATAAAAAAATACAGATATACTTTGATAGGTTTCAATCTCAATCCTAAAATTATCAGTCCAGAAAATTGTTTTGAGCTTGAGTTGTTGTTTTGAGTGCATTTTTGCCTTCAGTTTGCACATTTTGAGTCAAAGCATGTCTCTACTGTTCAGCATGGATCCTCTAAGTAGGCTCTGTCTTAGCCAAGCAATTTTCTGACAGCATGAGATTAGTTTGAATTCACGAGACTGTTGAGCTGTGAGTTGGTTACCTGCCAGCTCAGCCACCACCAGCTCTGACAGCGATTTGGCCGCTTATTACCCTTTAACCACTTAATAAGGCTCCCTGACCAAAATGAGCACTGTGATTCCTGCTCTGTGAAGCTGACAGGGATGTTGGAGATGGAAAAAAATACCTGTGTGATTCTTTTTTTGAGTGCATAATCACAACCAAAGTTTCTCCACCCCAGGTACTTGACTGACTTTGAGCCAGTGCAGTGTCTCGGCCGCGGGGGGTTTGGCGTTGTGTTTGAAGCCCGCAACAAAGTGGACGACTGCAACTACGCCATCAAACGAATCCGTCTGCCCAACAGGTAGCCCGGCTCGCTGCTCACACCACAGACAACACTGCTCCAGGCTATCAGTGCTCCTTTTTCTCTGTTTCCTTCAGAGATGTTAAACAGAGTTATGTAAGAGAAAATCTGCTGGTCTGAATACAGAAAACAACACAGGCAGAGACAGCGCTGACATTTAAGTACAAATATCAGCCATGCTTTTGTGCTCACTTTGACAAGCATGGAAATGTAGTGTTCAGCCACAGCAGCTCTGCATGTATTTATTTTCAGCCTGTTGTTGACTGAGCCATTGCACAGTGCATGACAAACTAGCCTGTAATTTATTTCCATGCTCAGTGTTTTATTGAAGCACTCACTGGTGTATTGTTGAATATTTAGATTATAGACAGATTAGTTAGTTTTCTTAACATTCATTAATATAGAGGTTGTGCTTTTTTTTACAGAGTTCCTTTCAAAAACTAACCTAATATTTTTAATTTTTCAGGGAGTTGGCACGGGAGAAGGTGATGAGAGAGGTAAAAGCCCTGGCCAAGCTGGAGCACCCAGGGATCATCCGCTACTTCAATGCCTGGCAGGAGAGCCCACCTGAGGGCTGGCAGGAGGAGATGGACCAGAGATGGCTAAAGGACGCCAGGTGAGACAGGGTTTGCCCATTGTCTATGGCACAGCCAGTTTAACTTTGGACTAAGGCTGAGGTCCCTGGCCCCCTTTTTGGCTGATTAAATACTGTCAAGCCCCCCACTCTCCTCTTTATACATCAATACATAAATATATATCAGTAAATACAGTGTCAGTCATGCTCTGTTTATGAATTCATCAACTCTTAGAATTTATCTTAAATGATGTAGAGGGAAAACGAAGCATCTTCAGGGTAAGTTTTAGCTTATACTTATCTACAAGTTAGCTTTTTTCCACAAAGTAGTGTGTATTATGTTTATTTGGCCTTACTGTGCCCCACCTGACATAGCTTTAGCCCCCCTAAGGGTCATGGGCCCCACTTTGGGAACCACTGGACCAAAGGCACACTCACACTAGGCCAGTTACCCTGTACTGTGCCAAAAGCACAATTGCCTCACTTCCACCCAGATGTCTTGATGGTATGCACTTAGGCTCTGTTCATACTGTGCTAGCAGTGCTTTTTAACAGCTTTTCTACCTTTATTTGTAAGAAAACACTTTAAAATGCAACAATGATTGATGCGTCAGTAGTCCAGTGCTTATGTCCACACAGCCAAGGTTCAAGTCTGAGTTGTGACTCCTTTTCTCATGTCATTCCCTCATTCTCTCTTCACGCTTTTTGATGTTATCCACTGTCCTTCCTATACGAATAAAGACACAATAACCCTCAAAATAAATGTTTAAAATAATAAAAAGCAGCTTGATTCAAGACAATAACTGGTGAGTGAGTAGTGAATTTTTTATTGATGTTGCTATTGTGGTAAATAGCCCCAAGAAAGCCCAAATTATACCAATTTTATCAGCAGCTTAAACGTTTATAAAAATAATCCTTATTACTAAGCTGAGCCAACAGATCCTGATCTCCACCCTAAACCTGTTAGTCCCATTACCACAAAGCAGGTTGGTCATGATTAAACCAAGCTTTTTACTTTTTTTTTTTTTTTTTGGCAAACTACTGCAGATTATACCAATTTGTGAGGCAGTGTTTAATATCATTCCACAAGATGCCAGTACTTGTTGAAACTTCACAGCTAATAAAGGCATGCTAGACACCTCCATTAACAGTTCGAGGTATCTGATATCAAACCGTTTTCTGAATGCACTGACACAGGTTCAGATAACGCATTGAGGATTACCACTTTGTTAGTGGACTATATAAACAGGACTTTAATTTCTCCAGGCCTTACTGGGCCTGAGAATTGGTACTTTCTTGTACATACATACATTATTGACATGACCTGGCTTTACATCAACACGAAGAGTCCTTTATGACCCCAACTTCACTGACTTCTGTAGTATTATTGAGTTATTCTGGTCAGCCACAGCCCTCTAATACCCCTGGATTTCTCGACTATTGAAGACGATGATTTTTATTTACTCTTGCTTTATTGCTTTGCCATACG
Organism: Cetoscarus ocellatus; assembly: GCA_037902135.1. Classification (NCBI taxonomy): domain Eukaryota; kingdom Metazoa; phylum Chordata; class Actinopteri; order Labriformes; family Labridae; genus Cetoscarus; species Cetoscarus ocellatus. The sequence continues at coordinate 322,360 of JBAMNC010001198.1, forward strand.
GTGTTGAAGCCCACCTCTCCTTAAAGCTAGTCAAACTGGACTTTGGGGGTCAAACATGCTTGGGCACAGTGCAGGTCGCCTCATGTGAGTGCACCAGAATGCTTCCAGGAATCTGCTGTTTTCAGGGGGAGCATCCATGCTGAAATTAAAGCTCAGAAGACGTTGGCTCATCTCTGACCTTATTTACACCACTGAACTTGTTTCACTCTTCAGTGGCTGATTGAAACAGATGCTCAGACGTCTGCAGAGGGAAAGTGTGTATCTGCACAGAAGTGTTTTCAGCAAATAGTAGGAGGAAAGTCTGGTGTTTTGGCTAATTTATCTTAAGCTGATGGGGCAAATAAAAGCAACATATTTTCAAGAGAAATAACAAGAGAATAAAGACGTCTCTTCAGTTTTTACTCATTTCCCTGGGATCGTGCTAAAGACAAAATATTTGTCAGTTGGGTTTTTTTTTTTTAAGTTGTAATAAAAAAGTGTTATACTTCATCTATCTGGTGTTTATTTCCCACAGGATTCAAAGAACTCCAGCAGCTCTTGTAGTTCAGGAAACAACTTCATTCGACTGTTTCATTTTTCTGCTTGTGGGCTTCATCAGGATCATCCCTAATGAGAGCTATGAGCCGAAATGCCTCAGTTTAATAAAGCTGTTTCCTGATGTTGCTTGAGCTCTTTAATTTCTTTGCAGTCCTCCATGCACTTTTAAAGTTTGCCAATTTGTGACAGAAAAACAGACTTTTGTTTCTTTCTTTCTGGAAAAAAAATTGCCAGACAAACTTTCTCTTGAATTGCTCTTGACCTTTTTATTGTCTATGTTTATTTAAGAGTGTTAAGGTTTTTTTTTTTTTTCTTGGACCAAATCAGCAATTTCAGGCTTTTTGAGGGTTTAGGTGAAACATTTTTTTTACTATGTTGTTAACCAAGGAATGTATCAGCTAAATGATTTGCAGATTAAACTGTAGGAAAAATACATGAGCTTTTGTTGATTTAACTCTACTTTAAACATATCTGGCAGAATTTGATGTCTTGGTAAAGTAGCATCCAAAATGAACTTTCTGACTCGGTGGCCAAAGTGGCAGGTAAATAAAACAAATCCTTCAGCCTTGTAATTTCTTACCAGCCATAAGATAAAGTGTCACATTCAGAATCAGAATCAGCTTTATCGGCCAGGTATGTTAGACATACAAAGAATATCACACCAGTTAACTTCACTCTCTAAGAAAAGTCTAGATACGGACTACAGTATGTATACATATACAAACTAGAACAGAAAAAGCAGAAACAGAAAATAAGCAAAAAATATTAATTAAACTTTTCAATAAAAATTAAAGGTAAGAAATAGAATATGCACAAGATAATATTAAGGGAAAAGTTAGTTTTTTACTCTATGACTGCATTCAGACACCAACATGATCACTCTGAGAAAATGAAATGTGTTTCTTGTTTCACATCTGTTTCCCATGTTAATAAAATACCACAGCATAAGAAAGAGGTCATCTTAGTTATGTGGAGACTGCTTACTTTCATCCTAAAAATATCTGTATACATATCATTATCAGTGATTATGAGCTCAGAAGTATCAGCATATCGATATTGGCAAAAATCTGATTTCATGCATTCTTAATTTTGAAATGCATAGCAAAACTCTTGAAATATATGTACTCTTTTTGTTTACATGTTTGAAAATGAAAATGTACAAAATGTGGTGATTAAATACTAACTTTGATCACTTCAGTTCAAGTTAAATTTCTTGTTTCTAATGCAGCACCGAGTAAAAATATATAAATTTGTTTTAATGGCCGCAGAGGAGAGAACACCCCTGAGGTTAATTTGTGTGACTTTCTTTATTGCTTTTTTTCCTGCTGTTATTAATGTTTATTAGAGAAGGAATGAGGCATAACCAGTAAAATGTATAATCCTGCCTTGATCTTTGTAAAACAAGCACATCAACATTCATATTAGTACAAAAGAAGTTTCATAAGAGACACGAGTTCAGTGTAACCAGCCCCTCTTTCTGTCTTTCAGCACTACTGACTGGCCCATGAGCTTCCTTGACCACATGGAGGCGCTGTCAGTCAAAGTTCCAGTATCCAGCTCTGTGTCTCCTGTAGCTGGATCTGCAGGAGATGCCCTGGAGGCCTCTACAGACACTCAGGCTCTTCTCTCCAGCAGCACCGATGATGCTGCAGGTTTTGGTATTGACATCAGAGACCTCTCCTTCCAGCCGATGTTGGGCCACGACAGCCTGATGTCCGAACGGGACAGCCAGGCCGACCCCGACGCCTCAGACACCCCTCACTCCTTTGAGCTGTGTCCCCCGCGAGGCCCCAGTGACTGCACCTCTTCCTCCTTTGATATTGTGTTCGAGGACTCGGGCTGTGACCGAGACGCTGACGCAGACACAGACTCTGCTCCAGGCGTAGCCAATCTGAGCACAACGGCGGAGAAGAACAGCTCTTCCTCTTCAAACACCAAACGGCAGGAATCCGTCCCGTCTGCCTCTTCCTCTCCCCCTCGGCCAACCTCGCTCGCCCTCGCTCTCCCAACAAGTCCTCCAACTCAGCGAGTCCAGCCGTCACCCAAGGTCAGGCAGTCATTTACTCAGCCAGCTGTAATTAACCAGTGTGGCTGACTTTTTTCACCTTGTTCCACTTTATTTTAAGTTATGAGTGGTGCTTCATTATTCATATTCGTCCTCACTGTGGAAAATTAAAGGCTAAAGGTACCGGATTAGAATTCATCAGTTCGCTTGTTCAGTTTCCTAAGAATAGAGTATCATACCTGCTGGTTCAGACTTTTGTTTTGTCATTTTGTTCTTCTGAAATAATGAAAATATGAATCATTGATGGAGTCTTTGCATTTTTCATGTTGCCTTTTGGCTCAGAATGAAACATGGGTCACACTGGGAAAAGGTAGCTACACTATGTGTTAGGAAAAAGAAACCATAAATCAAAACACAGAAATAAAACTATATAATAAAACTAAAGTCCTGAACATTTTTGAGATGGGAATGATTATTGTCTTCATAGACTGATCGATAGTTTCCAGCCTTAAATGTTCTAAACAAGTTTGCATTTTTTTTTTCAGCAGTCTTTATTTTTATCATATTTCAGCATTGCATTTTCAATTTTGTAGTTTTAATCAGATCACAATGCTGTTTTTTTGTTGTTTTGTAGTTTTTATTCTTTTCATTTTTAATTCTAGTTTCTTTGTTCTTCTCTCCTCTTAAAAAGGGTAAAATTTTGGATGTTTGTTGAGAAGAAATTGGCGATTTAATATCGCAGTACAGGGGTGACAACACAATATATCACTATTTGTTACAATTAGCTATGCCCCAATCAGGCTTTTCTTGGCCAATCCAAACAGGTTTCATGTTTTGCTTTAACAACTGGTTAAGTGTTTTTACTCAAAAAGACAGAACAAAAAGAGCTTGTGAATACATTAAATATCTTACAGGAAAGACGTCTGAATTATACAATAAAATGACTCATTTATTAATTGTTTTTATTTATGTGACAAAATAAATTATTGTCAGACCGACTTATAATGGTAATAGTAATGATAATTATAATTATTTATTTAAAAAGTGCTTTCAGTCAAAGTAATATACATCAGGGTTCCCACGCGTCCTGGAAAACCTGGAAAATCTGGAAAATGATTGACCAATTTTCCAGTCATGGAAAACATATGGAAAATGAGGAAAAAAGTAAAATGTCCTGGAAAAACTTGAATTGTCCTGGAAAATTATTTAGCTTCCTTCTATCTTGTTAGTGAAAAAAATTCAAACATAGAAAATAAAGTAAAAATGTAGATAAAATAATGCAAGTTAAGGAAAAAATGTGTAAAAACTCAAAACAATGGTGACAAAAAGAAATAATACAAAATGACAAAATTAAATTTAAGCTACTTAAACAGTAAATCAACAAAATATATTTATAAAAAAGCAGAGTAAATAAAGATAAATCAATAAGTTTAAACCATAAATTTATGATGGTGAGACACTATATAAAAGTCGGACTGAAAAGATAGCTAGCAGACATTGTTCATGCCCGATAGTTGGAAATAAATAAATTTTAAGTCCAATATGATACGGTGGAGCTACCTTGAGATATTGGTCATCACCCTTTAATCTTGTTTTTTACAAGGCTAGATTAACCCGAGAATTGCCCACACCAATATTGTAACGGGGGAAAATGTCCTGGAAAAAGTTCTGGAAAAGTCCTGGAAAATGATTTCTAGAAAAGAGTCGGAACCCTGTACATGGCAATTTAAAAGAATCCTAAATATTAATTCAATCCAACAGCAACACAGTGCAAATAGTTTAATAACTAAAAGAGAGTGAGGTTATGAATTTGAACTCAGGTACATAATAAAACTGATGTTATTTTTTGTGTAATGCAAAGAAATCAAATTTAAATCCCATGCAACAGTATTTATTCAAGGTTATTCAACCAATCACATTTTTTTTTTCAATGGTTGGTCAATCAATCAGTCACGTTTTATTGACAAAGAATCAGACATACTGATCAGTGGCCGATCTTTTAGGGCATCTGTAGTCGCAGTATTATGAGCAGGATGATCCATCATAGTGTTTATTTAAGAAGCAGAGTCTAATTTTAAGCTTAAGATCGCACAATATTCTATGCAACAACTTGATCCCTGCAACATGTATAAACTTTGTTTACTGATTGATTTACAAATGTTATAATAAATAACAGAGGAGAGGTTGAACTAAAATGAATCAAATGTCTTGAATATTCAAATTTTCGACTGAGTAAATATCACAATATTGCTCTATTAAATATAGATACAGATCTGCACAGCAAAATATTGTGATATGTCAAAATTTCTTTCATACCAAATTAAAATGGACAGAAGTTTGAACGTCTTTAGTCAGGAAGCTCCTTCAAAGATGAATTTACTAACCTGAGGCAAATTATAGGGACAGCCTTTGTCTCGTTATGTAAACCTGTAAATTTGTGTGTAATTTTATTTTATTTTATTCAGTTATGCGAACATACACAGCCTATCTTGTTTTAGAAAGCTTTGTGTTGCATTATGTTTCAACAAAAACACCATTTTACATTTTATTTTTCGTTTCATTAGTTTTTATTGAAGAATCTAAACCCTGGAGTTTGTCTGCAGGTGTACCTCTACATCCAGATGCAGCTCTGCAGAAAAGAGAACCTGAAGGACTGGATGGCTCAGCGCTGCCTCCCCGAGCAGAGAGAGCACAACCAGTGTCTGGACATCTTCCTCCAGATCGCTGAGGCCGTCGACTTCCTGCACAGCAAAGGTCTAATGCACAGGGATCTCAAGGTGAACACACTCTCTTCACACTGTCTTTACAGGCCAACATGTGTTTGGTTGTCGTTTTTAGCTGAACGTGTTGATAAGTTCATGAGTGCTGAGAGTTTGTGAGAGACCAGTTCTGGATATTTCGAGGTCCCAAGCAAAAATCCAGTACGAGTACATGTGGTTTAATATTTTAAGGGTTTTTAAGATTAAAGCAGCCTGAGGGCAGCCAGGCACAGCCCATTGACATGCCTCTGCCGGCCCGGGTTTGAACCCAGCCTGTGGACTGTATGCAGAGCGTCCTCCCCTACTCTCCCTCTCTTATCCCCCTTCACAAGCCTATCCACTGTCTGTTTCTCTCATCAATAAAGGCAAAAATGCCCAAAATACATCTTAAAAAAAGATTAAAGCAGCCTAATGTGTTTTAGTTTTATTTTTGACTTAATTAGAGGGAGTGGTGCTTTAGTTTTACAGATGGAAGCATTTGGAGATCTGTGGATGAGACCAGATTTCACCAAACATTCAGACTCATGAGTGACAGATCATTTAAATGGTGTCAGGATTAACTAGAAAGCACTCAGAGAGCGCAAACCTCCGCCAAGGTACCTCACACACTGCTGTTACATCTTTAAGCAATAGTTCCATGATATAGTTACCATCATAATCTGATTCCCCGACCCTGAAAACCACACCTAGCACTCAGAATCATGTTGATATCATTATTAGTTAGACAGTTATTGAGCAAAACGATTGTTCGCTAATGGCGGTTATCTGGATCACCACCAAAATCTAATCAGTTTTAAGTTGGGCCATTACCAACATCTCCTGAAAATTTCAGCAAAATCCGTCCAGTAGTTTTTGTGTAATCTTGCTAACAAACAAACAAACATACGCTGGCAAAAGCATAACCTCCTTGGCAGAGGGTAATTAGTATGAAATTGCACAAATATGTCAGCAACATTTGGAAAAGCAGGAGGAAGGGTTTGCATCTGAGTTTTGTGCAGAAGTTTGTCTGCAATATTAAATAAAAAAGAGAGACTGAACGCTGTCTGAGCTGGACAAATAAGTCATTTACATGCAGGAATTTCCCAGCAATAATGATTTTTTATTATTCTTGTATTATTTATTATTATATATTTAATAAAACTTCCCATTTGTGTGTATTTAGCTTTTGCTAATTAATTGGTTACATTTGCTTCTGCAGCCCTCCAACATCTTCTTCACGATGGATGACGTTGTGAAGGTTGGAGACTTTGGTCTGGTGACGGCCATGGACCAGGAGGAGGACGAGGAGGAGACGAGCGCCCTGACCCCCGCCCCCCTCCTGACCCGACACACGGGCCAGGTCGGCACCAAACTCTACATGAGCCCAGAGCAGGTGGGTTCACACTGACCGCTCATATAATATGATAGGGCACAGAATAAAGGGCACATCTCACTAACATTAATATTTGGATTTTTCTATCAGAATCAATGCCTGAAATAAGTGAAGTTTGCTGCTCTATGGGTTTATATTAAAATGCTGAAACATAATTCGCTGCTCTCAGTGGATGTTTTTAGGCTGCTGTTATATGACTTGTAGGTAGACACATCTGTCTGCAGATGTTCTTTCAAATATATTCATGTTTTCTGTCTATCTTGACGAAAGTTAAATAAATAAGATTTTTTGAGATCAACATTTTATTTAATTTTAACATACTGTAAAAGAACAAACACCAAGCATGTACACATCACCATTACCATGAAAATAAATGTACACGTAAAAAATAAAAAAATAAAATAATTTTTAAAAGAGTGCTTGCAGCATCTAGTTCATAAGTTGGTGGGTACAATTTTTGAGAAAAAGTGGATTTGAGAGAGATTGGTGATCAGAGAAACCCGGGTTAGTGGCTGCTCAGGTCTTGTAAATCACAGCCAACGATCTTTCTATAAGGGAGATGTCTCTAAAATGGTCCAACTATTCATTTATCATTGGAGAGTCAGCTGAAAACCAGGAGTGAATTATGGTCTTTTTCACTGCAAATGAGAATTTTTTAAAAATTATTATGTATCTCACATTATGTTAGTTTATATTTTTGACTTGTCTTCGAAAAGAGGACTCTCACTTCTACAAGTTTGTTCTGTTTAAATAAATAATGACATGTCGTATTTTTCTTCTTTTTGTCCTGACAGCTCTCTGGAAACTCGTACTCCCACAAAGTGGACATTTACTCTCTGGGTCTGATCCTGTTTGAGCTTCTTTATCCCTTCAGGACACAGATGGAGAGAGTGAGGGTGAGTCAGGGAACATTTAAACTGTTTATCATGTCTTTGTTTTACATCATTTTTACTGTTTTTTAATTTAATTTCCTTAGGAGAAGTTAACTACCCATGTAAGTTAACCCTGAAAACAGAAAGTGGACTTGTGGGCGATCAAACACACATATTTTAGGACTACCCCACTGTACAACATTTTTGGACTGATGTTAAAGGCATGTTAGAAAATCTACTTAAAATGAACCTCTCTATGGACCTTTAATGTTCTTACTGGACATACTTCCTGATGGTCTGTCCTACAATCAGGAATTTTTGCTACATCTCCTTCTAATGACCGCAAGAAAAATGAAAAAAATTTCCTGGTTGAAACAGCACAACTACAGCTGGAGGCTCCTTCCTTTGAAAGAAGATGGAGACCAGTCTCAGGCCTTGTTAGATAGGATACTTATGTCTTGATTTTGTATATATATATGTTTTTCCTCTTTCTTTTCTCTCTCTCTCTGTATTTTAATTATATATTACTAATTGTGTATGAGGGCCCAGTCTCAGGACAGTTATTGTTATGATGTACATAGTCTGTTAGTTTTGACAATGAGAGTTAAAATAACAGTTCAGATTAGGCTCTAAGGTGTCAGTTAAGACTGGTTAATAAAAAAATCACAAACATATTAAAATACAAATAAAGACAACTTCAGATACAAGTAGCAAAACTGTAAACTGTACCAAGTAATACAGATATTATCAAATGGTTATACATAACAGTAATATGTTTTGATGGTGGCGGCCAACAGCACAGATAGATATTAGATATGTAATACATAAATCTGGTTTTAAATATGACTCCAGGGGTCAATTTAGTCATTTTTTCTACGTCTCTATTTTCAACTCTCCATCCACAATGTTCTATATCTGAGTTACAAATACTGTTATGAAATAAATATTAAAAAATGAAGTGTGATGAAAGGAAATGAAGGCACAAAACATGAAATGAAGGCAGAAGGTAAATCAGGATTCATTGGCCATATAGATAATAGATAGAGGGATGGATGGATAGACATACAGCTCATTTAATCTCCCTCATCTACTTATTTTGGAAATTTAAAACCAAAATATTTAAAATATAAAGGCAGACATTTAAAGAAGATGATACAAATACCACAGCAAACTTTAAAATTAAATGAAGAAGTCCATGTTCATAAAAGATGGAGGATTAATATATAAACATGTCCAGTACAATCCTTTTTTTGGCTTTATCTATCAATCTTAGGCCAAAACATTCAAAGTATCATCTTTACAGATTAATGAAGTATTTATTTATTTCTTAAAGTTGAGAAGTGATCAAAATTTAAAAGCATTTGACTCACAATGAATTCCAAAGTATTAAAAGTAGCTTTTACTAGAATCCTTGTTGCTGCAGTTTGTTAAATCTTGTGAGTCTTTTTGTCTGAGCTTTTATTCTTGTAATTATTCTGTTTTTGTCTGAAAACTCTTCGAGAAACTGTTTGTAACTAAACAAATCACCTCTGTCATTTCAGTGTTGATTGTTCTCTGTTAAAACATTAGATTATCTTTGCCCTTGTGTGTCTGAAGCACCAGGACTCTTTTGTCTGGAGAACAAAGGGTCTGATTAGCCATTAATTCAGCTCCACTCACAGGTGTTTACATCCTTTTCTTCCAGACGCTGACAGAGGTGAGAGCGCTGAGATTCCCAGAGGTGTTCTCCAAAAACAACGTTCAGGAGGTGAGTGGCTGACTGCTGACACCTAGTGGCTGGAAACTCAAACTGCACCTCAAACAGAAAAACAAAAACAAGTGGTTTTGTTTTATTCTGGCGATAAGCTGTGAGAAAATAATGGAAATTACAAAAAACATGCAAGATTATGAACTAAAGCATGACACATTAAAGTAAATGCACCTTAAAATTAAAAGCATCATTATCTAAAATAGCTGCTTAACATTATTTAAACATATAAATTCCCATAATTTTACTAAAATCAAACAATCACGCTGTTAAATCGTCAGTAAAATCCATGCTGCATTACCGCACCAGTCAACTGTTTGTGTTGGGTTAGTTTCATTACCTCTTCTATCTGTTTACTTTGTAATGAGATTAACATAATCCCGCAGCATAATCTGTAATTCTCCAACACTGGAAATACCCTTACCCTGACAGCCTCACGGCCCACTTTACTAGTTGTTTACTGGTCTAACTAATAGTGTTGAAGTGTGATGAATCTCTTAATATTCAGGTTATCAAATCAGAATCACAAAGCTCTTCATCCCAAACAACAATAATACAATAGGCAAAGCTAAACTCATTTCCCTTTTAGTGTCAGTGACAATATAAAGCTTTAAAATAACTTTTTGAAAAGTTGATTGAATAAAGCTTAGAAATATAGCGACTTTTTTTTAAAAAATCAGACAAAATAAAGCTTCAAATTAAGGCAAATCTTGAAAAATGTATAAAATAAAGCTTTTAAGTGTTGCAACCTTTTAAAAGAAATCAAAGCTTTAAAACATTACAGCTTTCAAAATAATGGTCAAATAAAGCTTCAAAATATTGTAACTCTATGGAAAATCAATCAAATACAGTTTTAAAGTGTTGCAACATTAACCTTTTGAACAATTAGTAAAGTAAAGCTTCAAAATACAGTATTTTTTTTGAAGACTGATAAAATGAAGCTTTAAAACATGGCAACTTTTTTGAAAAACTGATCAAAAAAAGCTTTAAAATTTTGCAACTTATTGAAAAACTAATCAAATGATGCTTTTAAACATCACAACTTAAAAAAAGTGATAAAATATAGCTTTGAAATATGACAGCTTTTTTGAAAAACTAGTTTTAAAAAAAGTTTTAAAAATATCACAACTTTTTGAGAAATGGTCAAATAAAGCTTTAAAATATCACAACTCTTTGAAAAACTGATCATATAAAGCTTAAAATGTATGGCATCTTTTTGAAAAATTAATAATATAAAGCTTTAAATCAATGCAACTTATCGAAAAATGTATGAAGTTAAGCGTTTATTTAAGGCAATTCTTGAAAACCTTGAAATGGTTGATGGACTCAAGCCTGTAAAACACTTTTTTTGTCTCTCCAGCCGCTCAAAGTTCTTTACAAAGTTTTTCATATCAACACAATCACTCATGTTCAGTCTCAGTGTGGCTCACTGATGGTCTGTATGTTACCTTCAGTATCTGGAAACACATTCATGCCTTTTAGAGACATTTACACGCCACTGACACGGCACTGGGAACTGTTTGAGGTGAAGTGTCTCGCCTCAGGACACATTAACACAGGACAGCAATCAGACTCTCCAAACTGAGTCTCCCACATCCCAAATCTTCTGGTATGGACTAAAAACTGAGTAAAAACAAGACAATTTCAGATAAACATGATTCTAACCTGATCATTTTTGACACAGTTGTGGAGTAAAGGATTCAAACACGTGAGCATCTTAATGTGCTGCTTTCTAACGTTGACAAAGCCTTTTGGATCTTTGGACAAAATGTTTTGTCCCCTGTTGGCAGCCTCACAGCTCATACTGTATGTAAGTGGACTGTATGATCTGTAGTTTAAGGTCCAATTAGCACTGGTTCTGCCGGGTTACATGACTGTTACGTAAAGCAAATGAATTGAAGCGAATGATTTGAATTAAAGCAGCAGAATGAGTGCAGCATGACCGTGCTCTCAAAGATATGTCTGTCCTGTGTGTGTGTGTCCTCTCCCTGTAGCTGAGCATGGTGCGCAGCATGCTGTCCTGGAGCCCCGGCGAGCGTCCCGAGGCGGTCGACATCACAGGGACTCCCCTCTTCCAGGAGCTGGAGCTGCCCTTCAGGACGGCGGTGAGGCAGCGCTCCCGCACCTACAGCGCCTCGTCCATGAGCCGCCCGTCACGTCAGCCATCCTCCACCTAAAAAAAACGCAATACCTTACGCCCTCTGCAATTTAAGAGAAACACCTCAGCCCCGCGGCATCACACACTGCCTCAGACACAATCACTTTAATTTTCACAAACGTGCAGTAATTTATCTCGCTGGCAGAAAAGCCGGGAGACCAAACTCTGCACTCTTCCTGGCAAACGCCGTTACATTCTCACATCATTACGCTGCCAATACTCCCAATGAAATCACACTCACAAGTCAAAGAATATTTCATAAGTGACAGGCGTGCTGGACCAGATTTGGCTCAAGTGCTTCTTCCATATAATCGTTTGTCTCCGAGTACCAGATGGGAATCAAATTAAACTGAAGGGTTCACCTGTGATTCTCTAAAAACAATAGATTGATTATCTGGTACCCCGAGATACACGGTAAGAGCTTTTAGGCTGATCCAGTCTGGTCTGAATTAGGGATGAGCATGATTTCAAAATATTTGTCATTAAGTACCAAATATATTAGAATTCAGGCAGCTGGTGTCTTTATTTAAAGCTTTAATTTTCACATTATTTTTACTGGAACCAAAATTGTAGTGCTGTTCTACTGCCAGATAATGGTCAAAGAGCATCATAAAGTTGTATGATTAGTTTCATTAGATCACAAAATCAGAGAAAGCAGTTGTGTTTGGTGACAAAAGAAAGTGCTGCAATGATGGGTCCTTTAATACATGAAAAAATGTACAGTTTCTCTGTTCTGAAGTGGCTAACTAGGACTACAGCCATCAGACTATTTCTGCCCCATGCACACCATATACAAAAACCAAAATCACAAGGCAAAGCTTTAACTGCAAATGCCTAATTACATGAAAAACAACTGTATGATTTCTGAAATATCAATTAACAAAGTAATACAACATTTTAGGGATGCACAATATTTTTTATACCAATATTTCTAAACCCATTATTACCAACACCAGTATTTTTGACCTTTACATTATGAAAACTGACTGCTGATATTTGGGACATATAAGGCCGGTATGTATGGTTGATTTATTGGCAAAAATTTCAATATCGGCCGATAACCATAATCAACTTTTTAGGCCAAGGTCTGCCCATAGCCATATCATACTGATAATATTGTGCATCCCTGCACTGTTTATATTCAGGATAAATCAAAAACAAATTATTAGCTGTTGTTTGGTTGTATTAATGCCCTTTGCTTGTGCAGATTTCCATGGCACACCTAGACTTGCCTCAGGGCCCACTAGTGTGTCCCTGCACACCATTTGAGAACCACTGGACTAGAGATTGTTGAAGAGTATCATCACTGTTGGGCACAAACCTCCTATCTTCAAATTTGCTGCTTCTCAGGAAAAGTAAAAAAACAACAAAAAAAACGCTCTACTACTGAGTTTATTGTCCTGTTTATAATATATATATTTTTTTATTTAATGTTTAATTGGTTTCATATTCATAGAACCCATTCACCAACATGAGAGTTGACTGATAAACTAATTTGTAGTCCCTTAATGGCGTAATATTTGCTTTATATAAAGTTAGTTTACTTTTACTCTATTTACCCTATCTCACAATTCTAACAAATCCTTGAGAAATTCCTAGATACGGATTTGGATCACCATCAATATTTAATCACTTCTAACTTGTACCATGGCCAACATTCCCTGAAATTACATTAAAATGCATTCCTAAGTTTTTAAGTTATCTTGCTAAAAAACAGATAAATGCCCGCAAAAAACATTTCCCTTTGCAGAGGAAATTAGTGTTTATGTGTGACGATTATGTTCACATACTAAATTGTGCAAGTGTTATTTTTTGGACATAAAGCTTTATTCAGCAGTAATCCAAAAATCCAGTCTTCTTTTCTGGAACCTGTGCTATGTTTACTCCTGTGTTGGCCTTCAAAAATACATCATCTTGCAGTACTCCACTCAGGTGTTACATACAGTATCAGGTGCTAAGACAAACTTTACTGCTTATATCGTAAAAATCTGCTTCACTGAACAGTTTCATCGGAATAATCAGCTTAACAGTCCATTCAGTTTGGCATCATCAAGTGAAATATACTACTATACTGCAAGGCAATGCTAAGTCTCATGGCCTGTTATTGGAAATCTTTGTTATTTGTTAGCATCAAGCTAACAAACTCAGACGTATATCCTGGTCCATGCCTTTGAATCGTCAAAATTTATCAATATGCATTCAGATAACTGCCTGAGCCTTCCAAAGATAAATATTCCTGAAATGCTCATCCCTAGTCTCCACACGCCGCTCGCCCGCTTGCTCGCTTCATCCAGCCAGTGTTCACTCACCCACGCTAACACCTCAGGTATCAAACCAAGAGGACACTCCAAAGGGGCCTTTGATGCTTGATCATCCTATCTACCAGTGACTGTTTCTAATCACTGGTACGAGCACTATCTGGTGTTTTGACACCCAATATGCCTGATTTGGGAGACCAAAAAAAAGACCATCTTTTTTTCCTATGTGTTTTTTAATGAGAGATGGTGATGTATTGAGCAGAAAGAGTTTATGAATCCAGTTAATCAGACATGATTTGCCTTTAGAAATGGGCCTTTAGGCTCCCTCTGAATGAATGCTGAGTTTCTTGCATGTATCTGATAGGAAAGTGAAGGGATGAGTGTGAGTTTATCTTAAAGCCAGTAATTGGAAGCAGTTTTGGTAACACTTTATAAGATAAATACATGCGATCAAGCATTAGTAAAGCATCTGTCAGGGGTTATTAGTGACTTATGTATCATTTAAAGACACTTACAGATAATTAAGGGCAGCATGGTGTCACAGCAGGTAGCGCGGGTGCTTCACAGCAAGAAGGTTGCTGGTTCGAACCCCCATGTCAGTCAGGGAGATTGCATGTTCTCCACGTGCTTGTGTGGGTTTTCTCCGGGCACTCCGGCTTCCTCCCACAGACCAAAAACACACTCATTAGGTTGATTGTTGACTCTGAAAATTCCCCATAGGTATGAGTGTGAGCATGAATGATTGTCTGTCACACTATTGTGGCATCAGTGCACACCCTCTAAAGCATCAATATAGCATTAAAACTTAATAAATGCTCTATAAGACTCATCATGTGCTCACTAATGCTTTACTAATGCTTCACAGTGTGTTGTTAATATAAAGTGTTGCCACCTTTTCTGTGTGTGAATCCACACAAAGACTCTGAGGTGCTCAATCATTCTAAACACCTCCTCTTTGTACATAATCAAGGGGAAAATCTGTTTATATCTGCTCTTTAAATAATTTTGATCAAACCTTGTACATAGTGTAAGCAGCCATTTGCTTGTAAAAGGCTTTTTTCCATGAGGCAACTGAACTGTAAGATAAGATGTGAAATACTGTGGGGGCGAGGGAACAAAGAGGAGACGATCTCTGCCATTAACAGATAGCTGAATGTTACAGTGTGACCTCCAGAGACACGATGATGGTGGTCCACCTCTTCTAGCTGTTGGAAAAAATCATTCCCAGTGTTTGTTTTTCATGTTTCGGGGTGAAAAGGTAGAAGAGGTGTGCCCTGCTTTACGCACCAGACAACCCACAGGACCAGAGTGCCATTTGAAAGTCAGCTAAGTGTACTTTTTCTCGAACTTCTTCTCTAACTCATAACTCACCTCACTCTCTTTGGAATCGTGCTACTGTGCTCCAACCCTGTCCCGGTGATGTTTCAAATGACTCAATACAACTCCTGAGGTCTGCCACTCTCCCCTTAATGATGGAGAAATAGCATTTAGTCTGTTTAATCCCCTCTTCGTGGTCTGTAGGGGATGTGGACCTGATATCGGCATTGTTTTCTGTACATACAAAGTGCTGGGAGAGTCCCACGACCTCTTCGTAACCACACAAACTGCTAACTGTACCATGCTTTCAATGATTGTACTTTTTCTAAAGATCTTTTCTCTTTTTTTGATAAGAGCAGTTTTTGATTATTCTGCAGGGTTTTTTGATTACTGTTAAGAAGTCTCAAGAGAAAAACAAATTGATGTTTGTTCATCCATTAGTAGCTCACTAAAAAAGTGTCATTTTCTGTGTAAAATGTGTCAAAACTTTTCTTTGGAGACTGTTTTATCAACAAGCTACAGGTGGAAAATGAAAGGTTTGTTGCATAAGGATGCATCATCATGTTTAGGGGGAAATTTATGCTGAAAATTGAGAAGGCAGAGTTGATTTCTCTACTTTTTCAGAATTACAACATGGACTGAATCATTCAAAACACATGTAAAGTACAAGATATTGTTCAATATCACGATAACTTAATGAATTGCGACAAGTAAACAAAAGATGCAAAATCAATTTTCTTGGCTTTAAATGTTAGCGGTGGCTTCAGGAGCAGAACATAAAACCTTTTACTCAGTTCACTTAGAAATGAGAAACACTCAGTTTTCACTTCCTTGTATTTATGATGTCATAGCTTTACAGCCTCCACCTACATGTGTGTTTTCTGATCATCACAGGCAGACATCATAGCCTCCCGTAGCTGCCCTGCCCTCCCAGATCTGAGCGTTTCCAAAGGGGAGGGAAAAGGAGAGACTACATTTTTCTTTTTTGTATTTAACATAAATCAAATTCTTGCTTATTAGACACCTGATATGTGACCTAAACAGTCAAACACACCAGGACATGCCACCTTTAATGTTCTAGCCATGTTTTTTTTTAATCTAAAGAGATTCACAACACTTTTATTCAACTAAACTTGCATAAATAAATTTTATGGTAGTTTGTAGCAGCTTGTGCTTCATCTTACTGCAGTGAAATGTGCGAAAGCAGAGCTGTTATACTACAAGACTTGGCTTTACTACTTTAAATAAGTCATTTAGTAATTTACAGTGACAAATTTAGACTGTATCTTGACAAGGCTCATATCCTGATAACAATAAAACTATTTATTGCACCAGCCTACTAATCCATATGGGGTGGCCATATGCCCCAGTTTAACATATACAGGAAACAGCTATCATGTCCTGGTTTTGAGCAGCCCTACCCTGACTTTAACACGGACATGCATGCAGTATCCATCAGTCTGTAACAGGACCTTCTGCCAATGATTAATCAGCCCCGCTGTCATGCAAAAACATCAGTCAGTGTTTTCCAAAGAGCTTCAGAGGGGCATCTTCCCTCGAGAAGTAGCAGGAACTAAATACGCTGCATTTTGCACCTGCTGGAAGTCCCAATGTGAGGCATCCATGGTGACAATCATTCCACGAAGCGAGCAAACACAAATGTGAGAATAGGCTGGAAGTAGCTGTTGTGATGTGTGTCAGCCAAATGCTCACGATGACTAACTTAATAGAAGAAATACGTCTTTTATGCAAATGCAACCCTTGGGATTTGTGTCACAGGGGTCATGTGATTGCTTTAAGTATTTTGTCAATGGGGTGCTGATCTCCACTTTCAAAGATCACAAATGCCCCCCTACAAAAAAAAATGTTTTTTTGTTTTTTCAGTTAATTTCCAAAGTCCTGTTCATCAGCGTTTCCACTATTAAATGTGAAGGAAGATAAATGAATTAGTGATCAGTACCATCGGGTCGACCCAAGAACCAAACACACTGTTCAGTGGCAGAAAGAGCTGTCACTTCCTGGTCCGAGGTCCCAAATGTCATTCCCCAGACTCTCCTGTATTTCCCTGTTGTGTTTTTCTCTGTGGCCTGCAACCTTCCCCTGAGCAGAGCTTGATCTGTAGCCGTGATGAAAGCCACCGAGGGTGTCCTCCATTATTTCTTAACATTTTACATTTATGTGATTCCTGACTGCAATTTGTTTATTTAAAAAACAACCGCTGCTCAGTTTTGTGGCATGAATTTCCCTCTAACACGAGGACATACTAACCTGACGCACCAGGTGGACAGTTCAGCATGTGTTACTAGTCCATCTGGAAATGAGCCCAGAGAAAGTGTTTGGGGATGGGCAGAACCTTTAAAGCATTTCCGGCAGGTGATTGGACGACAGTTCTGTCAATCACGTTCATTACAGGCCAATCAGATAATGTAGTAGGTGTAAAGGACAGAATGTGAGCCACTTCGCAAAACAAACTCTCGGCAAAACATGTCAGAAGTGGAGTGAAAATACATTTCCTAATAGAGAGTTTTTTGTTCGTTTAATGAAGAATTGCAGTCCAGATCTGATAAAGCTGCTCCTGAAGCTGTTAGCATCTATGCTAATCTCTGTCCGTGCACTTCCTGCTGTCATCTCGCTCGTAGCTCCCACCTCTCCCTGCTCTAAAGGATGCTGATTGGCCCGTCCCGCTTTGGGCCACTCACAATCGTAGATTGGAGCTTGGCGAGATGGAGCTGCCTGATTACAGATGTTAAATCAGGTGGATCTAGCTGCACTGCAAGGTTAAGGAAATCCTGCATCATTATGGAACTAAACCTTTGTTTTCCTCTACCAAGGTCATCAAAGTGAGAAACAATTTAACACTTTATTGACACCACATTTTAAATGATACAATCTCTGCTATTTTTAATAATTCTTAGTATCTACAAGAAACAAAACCTGAAAAAAAATCAATTATTTTAGACGAGGAAGTAAAGAAATCCATCAAAAACTGTCATTGTTTAAATTATACAAAAATGTTTATAATGTCAGTAGAACTCTCCAAAGTTTTCTTGAAATCCTTTAATTCTGAAACAAGGAAATACCCAATATGAGGTCCCTAGAACATCTGATTTTGTTCCCATGGTGTTGAAACTACATTTGTTTATAAGGAAAATGCACAGAGAACAAATCAGTCCTTCAAAGTTTGACTCAAATACGATGGATTTATCCCTCTGCTGCACATCTGTGAGAGAAAAGGGGCAGTTTTTTCATTTCTGGTAATATTGATAAGCAAAATATCAGAGATTGTTTTGTTTTAAAGCATTATGGTATAAACCAGTTTGTTATTATTTTAATTTTCTGACTGCCTATGCGAGGATCCAAGAACTTCAAACATTCTCAACAGTGAATTAAAGGCTAAACTGTGATTTAAATGTTTTTGTTTAAAAGTGAAACTCTGACGACTTCAATAATCTGCAGAAGCTTTGGATGAAAAGATAATTTGTGTGTTTTTTCAGCTTTCTTTCACTCTAACAATAAGATGTGATGAGTCTGTTCAGTTTTTTTGTTTATTTCTGTTTCAGTAGCTCTTCCTCCTCTTGTTCTCTGACCCCTCAGTCCGGACACATAATTCTTCTCGTGCACAAACCTCCATCCTCTGTCCACGTTGAATTGTAAATATGTTTATTTGCTTTATTTATGTTTGGACGACGTGATCAATCCTTTGTGGGTTGGTGTTATTATGAATGCGCTTCATGCGACTGGAGCGCGTTGGAATATGATGACTTCTTACAAGTCTAAATTTAATAAACTGTTCTATACCCTTTGTACAGTTTGGTGTCCTCTGTGTCAAGTCTGTGGGGGGCGGGGGGCGCGGCTTCATTCATCCTGATGAGTTACAAAAAGAGGACGACGCACCATGTTCATCATAAACCGTATGGATTTTCTGCACTGGTGGTCCTCAGTTACTTCCTATCCTGCCCCCACTTAAAGAATTATATTTTTTCATTCCTCCTTTACAACATCCACAAACCTCAAAGTCACTAAAAAGGCAAAGATGAAATCTGTCAAAACACATCAAGCATGTAAATAAAATATGTCCTTTAACCTTTAGGGCCCTTACTAATATTATTTATTTTATGTTTATTTGTATTGGGACAGTATGAAGAAAAAGAATGTTGCTGCACACTACAGCATTTATAGCCTGAGCTAATTTGCAATGCCCTAATTGGGCCTTTAAAAACATAAAAAAACCCAACAGTAAATACAATATATATATCACACAGTCCACAAAATGCACCATTCAAAAAGTAGTTGTAAAAAAGATTGTATATTGATGTTATTTCCAACTTTTTTTTTAAGCTTGACCTTTTCAACTATCACCAGATCTAATCATAAACATCAAATATTAATGAATATTGAAGTATTTAAATCTACATTAAATGACACATTTTATCATGATGCTGAATTATTTTCACTACACTATGTGAAAAGTAGTCAGTTGTCAATGACTAGCAGCAATGTTGATTTTTCTGCATTTTTCTTTTCTGCGCTGTGTTAAATAATCACACTCATACCACTCAGCACAAAAACTGCCATTCTCATAAAGTAGCTATAAAAAATATTATATTTTAATATTTTTCCAAATTTCTTTGGTTTGATTTTTTTTCAACCAACATCAGTCCACTTTTGCACATCACATATTAATTAAAAAAAAGAGAAAAATTAACTATGTGCAAAATAGATTCTTTATTGCTTTGGATTATTACAGCCTGAGATATTGTCAATAATTTAATCATGGTTGAAATTCATTTTTAACCATCATCAGTCTTAATCACAGGCATCAAATATTCATGACCTTTGAATATGTTTACCCTTTAAATTTCTTTTGTCATGATGCCACCATATTTTTACATGAAATAAAAAAATGATAAAAAAAAATCTTCAAGATACTACTGATTATTTAACAATCGTCAGTCCCGATCATACACATGATGCATTTGTGTTTTTTAAAACATATTTACTATTTAAATGCATTGTTTTTTCATGATTACAGCACGTCTTTAGATGAAAAGTAAAAAAGGGGGGAAAAAAACAGAATTACTTTCAGTATGCTACATGCAAAGTAGATTTTTTTGTTTTGTATTATCACATCCTTGGATATGTCAATGATTAACAGTAACATTGATCTTATTCATTATTATTTTCTGCGCAGTGTCAAATATTCACACTCGTACTGCTCAGTGCATAAAATGCCCTGTTCTTAAAGTGACTATAAAAAAATTGTATATTGATATTATTTCCATTTTTTTTGTTTGAATTCTTTAACCATCATCAGTCCAAATCATAAACATCAAATATTCATGATTTTTTTTAAAGATATTTTAACCCTATAAATGCCAGGTTTTTGCCATGATGCCCTTTATTTTCTCTATTTTTCTTCAATGATAAACAAATTTAACCGTCTTGTTAAAAGCCCCTGTTTAGAACTATTGTGTAATGCAACATATAAGTTATGTATTCTCAACACGAAATGCTATCTTCACTAAAACTGAAGTAAATTGATCATATTTGATCCGGTTGACAAAGACATGCCGTTAGTTGTGGGTACGAGAGGATATGATTTATGAATCAGACCATTTATGAACCAACTCAAAGCCCACGTCAAGTAATGGAAATCGGTACTGTTTGTTTGTTTCGCCTGTTTTATGTACGGAGGCGGCCCATCTTCTTAATATTCAGGAGACTTAGATTAATATCATATAGCTGATGTTGTTGCTGGCAGAAGGACACAAAGCCCATATGCTGCATCAAAAATTACACTACTCAAAAAAAGTTTGGAAGCATTATTTCTGCAAGAATATACAAAAGTATACAGATTTACCAGATGGGAGGATAACACAATCTCCTGCACCAGTGGACATTTCCTAACCTGAAGAACATTCCCCCTGCACTCATAAAAATCCATTCATAATTTTCTGATTTATCCTGCTCACAAACAAAAACATAGCCTCCCTTGTTACATCATGTTTTATCTGATGACATTTTCATGGTGTTATATAATGTCTTAAAGAGGTGAAGAAAACCAAACCACATCACCTTCTAAAAAAACCCAATTTCCTTCCCTTCGACATGATTCTGTCACAGATCAGTTAGTTGGTTAGTTTCCTCCATTTTTTTTTATTTCCAGTTTTAGCTAAGATTTTTTACCTCATGCCGTCCTCCCTGGAAGCTTCCCCTCATAAACTTCTGTTATCCAACATGCAGAGTCCGAAAACACTCCTGCCTTGAAGGAAGATTTTGACCAAACAAGTCAGAAACATTTTCATGAAGCAGATCACTAAAATTTTCCAGAACATAATAGAGCGTCTAAAATGGGCCGTAAGCTCCTCCTCATCACAAACAGGATGAGTTTTGGACCACCGGTGATCACAGGTGAGGACTTTAGATGTTCAGCTGCCCACCTACAACACTGTTATCAAACATGCAGAGTATGGTGTTGTGTTTTAAATCACTGAAAGCGTGAGTAGCCGCCTTTACAATGAGGTAAAGATCATGCATTTGTGGAATGAGCAGCACGGCTAAGCATGTGGGTAGCGCGCCCCAACACATGTGCCAAAATCCCCTGCAACTGGAAGATGGCGCTCTGCAGGGTGGCAGCATTACCTGGTGTCAGTCCTGGTACCTTTTCCAAACTTAGGACCAAATTCTGTGAGACTGATGAAGTCAAAGACAGACCACGGAGTCGGCATGCTAGGAAGACAACACCCCAAGAAGATCAGTTCATAGATATTAAGCAAAGCACAGCAAAGTTTCATCTCATATGGTCTCATAATAGCAAAAAAAAAAAAGATTCTCACACTATGAAAGACTGTAAATGCACAGACAGCTAAGATTTGGTTAGAGGGTATAACTAACACACTTCATCTGGAAAGAATAAGACATATTTGAAGAGACAGACAGACTCCAACATTTTAATAAAACTTGGCAACCCCTTATACTATTAGCTTACTATTATTAGTCAACCTGTTATGTCCTTTTTATTTTTCTTGTGTTAGTGTACCTTATTCTTTGCCCTGTCTCCTCTGTTCATTCACCTCTGTCTGTCCTGTACTTTCATGAATGTATATATATATCATAAAATCCAAATTAAAAAAAAGACATGAAAAAAAAAGAAGACCAGTCCTTCACCCTTGCTTCACTGAGGGAACCGAATGCTTTCTCATAGGAAGAGAGGATTCGGACACACGAGTTTAGCTATCGCCATCATTTCACAAATGTATGATCTGTGAAAATTGTACCTCGTTGTCAAGGTGACTAATCAGGCATTCCAACGATATAAAATACAGCACTAACTGGTATAATTAAAAAGAAGAAATAATTTACCAAAATAAGGTTTTCAAACTTTTTAGTATTTATTCCAAAACCACTTGAGGAAAAGTGGACCGCTGTAGAGGATCTTACTGTAGCATGTAGTTGAGCCAATGTTGCTGTTTTATGTCATTTCAACCTCAAAATGGGGTAAAAAAGGATTTCAATGGCACCATTTACTTCTGTATATCGCCGAGCATCCAAACGTAACCATCTCCCCTCAGGGACAGAGCCGGACAGACCTCAAGCAACTCCACTCCAAAAACCTGAACTATCCCTTTAATTTCAAGAATAAAATGGACCTCCTTTTTTCTCACACATTCAGTGAGAAGATCTAAGAATTACTGATTGATCAGATATATTGGTCACTTTTTTAAAGGCTGTCGTGTTGTAGGTGGGCTCACCTGTGATCATCTGCTGGTCCAAAACTCATCCTGTTTTGATGAGGAGCTTACGGCCAATTTGAGACGCTCTGTTATGTTCTGGAAAATTTCAGTGAGCTGCCTTGTGAAAATTTTTCTGACTTGTTTGGTCAAAATCTTCCTTCAAGGCAGGAGTGTTTTTGGACTCTGCATGTTGGATAACAGAAGTTTATGAGGGGAAACTTCCAGGGAGGATGGCATGAGGTAAAAAATCTTAGCTAAAGGGAATGTGTACACTCACTGGCCACTTTATTAGGTATACACTACTTTTTTATATTTTTTTTTTTATTTCAACGTTTTATTTATTTTCATTATAGAAACAGGGAGGTACATTATAAAAATGTATTCACAAGTACATTCGAGAAATTGTATAACAAATCCCATCCCAATCCCAAACAAAACCCAACCCAGTCCTCTTCTTCTTGTACAATCAAAATATTACAAGAATTGTACACCAATAGCAATGAGCACACACATGCCTGTTTGTGCCATACAAGCTTAAAATAGTGTACATATTATAGGACAAAATGGCACATATATGCACACTTATATACCATGTATTTACTCATCTATTTATGCACATGTATGCTTAAATATATATAAGTAGTCACATATGACAGGTATAACAAGCGCCCCGGGGCCCCCCCATTAATGTGGCCGCGTGGCGGGCAGGCACAAAAGTAGGTACACTATGCCTTCTCTTCAAGAAATGAGGTTGCAGGAAGCCTATTAACAAAGTCAATTAGCGGTCTCCAGGTTGTATAAAAGTTATCAGAGGAACCTCTCAGTGAAAATTTAATTTTCTCCAATTTTAGAAGAGAGACTACGTCCTGCAGCCAAGCCTTAAAAGAGGGTGGTATGGAAGACTTCCACAGAAAGAGTATTCTCCTGCGTGCAATCAATGAGGCAAAAGCTATGACAGTTCTTTGCTTAACCGTTGTAGGAATTCCATCTGGAGGTCTACCAAATATTGCCACATGAGGACAGGGGGGAATAACAATACACAAAATTTCAGATATTGCATCGAAAAAAGATTTCCAGAAATTACTTAACTTAGTGCAATTCCAAAACATGTGAGTCAAATTGCAGTGGGCTTGTGCACAACGATCACATTTGTCTTCCAGCTTGTCTGGGTAAAACTTTGCAAGTTTAGCTTTACTGTAGTGGAGCCTATGCAGTACCTTAAATTGTATGAGATTTAGTCTGGCACAACTGGAGGAAGAGTTCACCCCCTTCAAGGCTTCATCCCAAAAATCATCAGAAAAAACTGTCCGCAGCTCCTCCTGCCACTCGTGTCTGATTCTGTCAAGGGCAGATTCATCCCTTGCCAGAAATAAAGTATAAAGATGAGAAACATGGCCCTTAGGCAAGATACTCGTTTTAAGTAGTAGATCAACACCGCTAAGTGGGGGAATTTGAAGGAACTGGGGACAGTGGGTCCTGACAAAATCAAGCGACTGAAAGTATCTGAAAAAATCAGATCTATTTAGCGTTGAGTTATTACATAACTGATCAAAACTAACAAACATGTTATCCAAGAACAGGGTATACACTACTTAAATGATACAGTGAGACCAACTGATCTGTGACAGGTTCTTTTTTAGAAGGTGATGTGGTTTGGTTTTCTTCACCTCTTTAAGACATTATCTAACACCATGAAAATGTCATCAGATAAAACATGATGTAACCAGGGAGGCTATGTTTTTGCTGGCATTTATGAGTTAATTTGTTTGTGAGCAGGATAAGTCAGAAAGTTATAAACAGATTTTAATGACTTTAGGGGGAATGTTCTTCAGGTTAGGAAATGTCCACTGGTGCAGGAGATTATGTGTCATCCTCCCATCTGGTAAATCTGTATATGTTTGTATTTTCTGACTGAAATTACATTCCCAAACTTTTTTTGAGGAGTGTAATTTGTGGTGCAGCATGTGGGCTATGTGTCCTTCTGCCCAGAGCTGGCCCTCCCAAATGTGATGCCCTAGGCAATGTTTCATATGAATTTACAGTTTTAACATTAACAATATTTACAATATGAGTATAAATATGAGAACAAGTTTGTCAGGGCCTTTCTGTGTGGAGTTTGCATGTTCTTCCCTGTGCATGCACGGGTTCTCGCTGAGCACCCCTGCTTCCTCCCACAGACCAAAAACATGCTCATTAGGTTGACTGGTGACTCCAAATTGCTATTAGATATGAGAGGGAGCGTGAATCGCAGGGCCACAGAGAGAGACAGTCTGTCTCTCTCTGTGGCCCTGTGATTGGCTGGTGACCAGTTCAGGGTGTACCCCGCCCCCTCAGTGTCAGCTGGGATAGACTCCGACCCCCCGTGACCCTGAAAGGGAGAAGAGTTGTTGATGATGGATAGAATTTTCAAGGATTTCCAAGGTCCATTGTTCAAAAATAGCTCTTTTGTTTTTGCAATATGGCCAGTGTTGAGATTGTTTTGTAAAGTCTTACGTTTGTTTAATTAAACTTATATTTTCCAACTCAGCTTTTCAATGAAGAATAATTAATTTAATCTATTATTTTTATGTTAAGATACTTTTTTTTAACATCTTTATGAAAATCCTTAGAAATCCTTAGATTTACAACAGTGAAAATGTACAAAACGTAGATTTACAGACAAAGCATCATTTTTTTGACACAAAAATATAAATAAAAATAATAATGAAGTGAATTAGAAAAAAAAAATTAACAAAGAGAGAAAGGAAAAAATATCAGGAATTATTGGCCGGAATAGTCAGGAATTAAAACATTATATTTGATGATTATTAAATCATTAGTATCACTGAGTATTTATGTCCAAGGTTAGGTTGATTTTATAATTCAGTACTTTTTAGTAATTTATCACTTCAGTTCTGCAAACAGAAATAATGCTTCAACCTTCGTAAATCGTCATCTAGGGATATATTTATGGATATATTGTTTGGCTTTTTTAAAATGATGTATACAATGATGTAATATGTAGACAAACCTTGTTTAGATGTATACAAACTTTGTTTTCAGGAAATATGTTAATAATCAACGGGAGGGTATAGGTAAAAGTGGCTGATTGTAAACTGACTCTTCTTCTGCTCTGCTGATTTACTTTTCTTTTGTTGAATGAAAAACTGGCTATTTTTTCTTGTACTGTGTTGCTGACTGATTTGTGATTACATAATACACCAATGAAAAAATGGGGTAGGACAAGATAAGCTTAGCTCCATTTCGAACATCCAACAGCATTAATATTTAAAGAATTTCTGAAGGCTAAATAATGTTTTCATTTTTTGTTGTTTTTGTTTGTTTGTTTTTTAACTTCAATATTTTATTATGACTATATTCGAAATAAAGATTATCCAAATTCAAATCCAAACAATTTAAAATCCTGCGCATCCAGTCATTGACTGGATTACAAGAATGAACATGTACAAAACGTAGATTTACAGACAAAGCATCATTTTGTTGTCACTAAAATAAGTGTAAAAATAATAAATTTGAAGAGAACAAAATAAACAAAGAGATTAAGAAAAAGGGTCTGGTCAGGAATTAAAACATTATATTTGATTATTATTAAATGAATATTATTTTCAAATATTTATGTCCAAGGTTTGTTTGGTTTTATAATTCAGTACTTTTTTGTAATTTATCACATTATCTCTGAAACTGAAATAATGCTCTAACCTCCATACATCGTCATCTATAGATATATTTATGGATATATTGTTTGGCTTGTTTGTTTTTTATTTAAAAAATAATTTAAAGTCCAGTCATTGACTCGTTTTACAACAAAAAGTATTGTTTCGTTGACACAAAAATAAGTAGAAAAATAATGATACATTTAAAGAGAATAAAATACACAAAGAGAGAGGAAAAGGGGTCTGGTCAGGAATTGAAAAATTATATTAGATTATTATTAAATTATTAATATTATTATCAAATATTTTTGTCCAAGGTTTGTTTGGTTTTTTAATCCATTACTTTTTGTAATTTATCACGTCATCTCTGAAAAAGGAAATAATGCTCTAACCTTCATACATCGTCATCTATGGATTTATTTATGGATATATTGTTAAAATAATTTAAAGACCTGCGCGCTCCGCTTCCCGGTTGCGCATTTCCGGTCCATGACGTCACTTCTGGATGTCAATATGCGGCTTGGTGCGGCGCTGGGAAACGGAACCACTGGGAAGATGTAAACCAAGCAACGAGCGAAGACCAGCCTACGAGAAGACACCGAAGCTCAGTCCAGGGACCGCGCACCTTCGGCCGGCGAACGGAACCGCACTCACGGCCTGCTCCCCGGGTCTCCGTCCCCCCAGCAGCGGAGCTCCAGCACCTAGCAGCCATCTTTTGTGATAAAATGTACGGGGCGACACGGCGGGCCTGCTCGGGCTCTGGCCGGGGCCGGAGCCTCTTGATGCTGACGACCGCGCTGCTGCTCTCCGTGACGGGGCTGCTGTCCGGGCTGGCCGGCTTCACCGAGGCGAAGGAGTGCGACAAAGCGTGCATGAACGGCCAGTGCAACACGGCCACCGGGAACTGTGTGTGCTTCCCCGGCTGGGTAGGGGACCAATGCCAGCACTGCGGAGGGCGCTTCAGGTACAGTGAGCACAGGCTGGATAAAGCTGCTTTTATCAGCACAGGCTGCGGTGTGGGGGCTCCGGCGCTGCAGGCTGGTCTCATGTTAGGCTGAGGTGGGCTGTGACAGGGGCCTCGGGCTCCTGAAGGGGTCCCAGGTGTAGTCCTCAAATATGAGGTTTGTGTGTGGGTGCTGTCAGTGATCAGGACGTGTGCGCTCTGTAGGTGCTGCTGGACAAGCTTCTCCAAACAGAGAGATTAATACAGTTATTTCTGTTTAACTGAGAAGTCTGAATGTGCACAATGATTGAATAATACTTGGACAAAGGGTTGACATGATAACATTTCCATACATTGCTGATTTTTTGTAGAGGTTGTCAGAGTTTTGTCGCAATTATTAGTTGATAATAGGGCTGGGCGATACCACCTAAAACACGAATATCTGATTTAAATAGGTTTGTTCCCTCTTTAAAAAAAGACCTCCATATGACACAGAAATTAGATGAAACAAATAGGGATGCACGATATTGGATTGTCGCCGAAATGCCGATATTTTTTAATTCATTATCACAGATACCAATACTGATATTTCTGGTCAAGTGCACAAGCTCTGTACTCAACAAAAATTGACTTGTTTCTTTCAGTGTTACAGTATGTTTTTGTGAGGAACAGATGTAAAACAATAACAACAGCATTTAACTCTTGCAAAAATGAAACCCATGATTTTTAAATGTACCTATGCAGTGATGAAAAGGTGCATCAATGTCGTACATTTTTGTAATTTGGCGATATATGTGGCTGATATATAGACTGTAAATACCTGCAAAAATTTCAATATCGGCCGATACCGATATCAAACTGATAATATCGTGCATCCCTAGTTGTCAGAGTTTTGTTGCAATTTTCAGTTGATAATAGGGCTGGGCGATACCACCTAAAACACAAATATCTGATTTGATAGGTTTGTTCCCTCATTAAGAAAAAAGAACTCCATATGACACAGAAATGAGATGAAACAAATTATGCCTTAATGATATCAAATAGGGATTCACAATATTATCGGTATATTGGCCTAAACACTAAGGTTGCACGATATTGGATTTTTTGGCAATTTAATTAATTTTTGTTGATACTGATACCAATATTTCTGGTCAAGAGCACAAGCTCTGTACTCAACAAAAATTGACTTGTTTCTTTCAGTGTTACAGTATGTTTCTGCGAGGAACAGATGTAAAACAATAAAAACAGCATTTAACTCTTGCAAAAATGAAACTCTTGATTTTTAAATGTACCCATGCAGTGATGAGAAGGTGCATCAATGTTGTACATTTGTGTAATTTGCTGATATTCTAGCTGATATGTGTGGCTGATATATGGACTTTAAATACCTGCAAAAAATTTCAATGTCGGCCGATACGAATACTTAACTTTTAAGGCTGATTTTGGCCGATACTGATATCATACCGATCATATCGTGCATCCCTAGTTGTCAGAGTTTTGTCGTAATTTTCAGTTGATTATAGGGCTGGGTGATACCACCTAAAACTAAAATCCCTCATTTCTCTCTCAAAAACAAGTATCTGATTTGAATGGGTTTGTTCCCTTGTCAAGAAAAAAGGCCTCCATATGACACAGAAATTAGATAAAACAAATTATGCCTAAACAACATCAAACAGGGATGCCCGATATTATTGGTATATTGCACTTTAACTTTGAGGGTCTTTTTGTTATGGTTTGTCTTTGTCATACCTTCTGTATTGTTGTATGTGGTTCCTGCAAACTAATGTAGAGTTCATGTTTTGTGTATTTGTCATCTTGCTGCTGCCTGATACTGATGTTTGATGTACTATATTTATTTAAGATTGTACACTCTTGTACAGCTGCATTACATCAACTTGTGTTGCACAGTGGATGGAAGTTAGCCTGCTGCTAAAATCCGGCACATTTACATGTCAATGTTCATTCATGTGCACTGTCCTCTATTTAAATAAATACAATTTAATAATAAAAAGGTCAATCACCCATATATTAGCATTAATATCTGCAAAACACACGAATGTGCCATATTGCTTCACCTTATCACTGCGTGGGTGCGTTTTAAAATCAAGAGTTCAATTTTTTAAGATTTTAATGTTGTTTTTCTTCTTCACATCTGTTCCTCACACAAATAGACGACACATGGAAGGAACGAGTCAGTTACCATAGAGCAAAGACCTTGTGCTCTTGGAGAAAAATATCGGTATCAGCAAATATCCGCTTATTTGATATCGGCAAAAATTCAATATCATGCATCCCTAATATCAAAACACTACCCAAAACTAAACTTTGTTCTCTCCTTGAATTAAATTGCAGTCCAGGCTGCCTGTAAAAGGGGTTAAAGGGTAAAGCTTTTAAGTAATACTAATCTCCTTTTTTCAATGAAAACTCTTTGTTATCTGAGCAACAAAAATCCACCTTTTATTTACTGTTGCCATTCAGAACTGCTACGAGCATTTTTTTTCTATTAATCCATCTTCAGGATTAATAGAAAAAATCCTGGTAGTCAAGGAGGACAAAATTAGTGAGTAAGTCAAGGAAATTTAAGCTTTTAGTTATATATGATTTAATCAATATATCGCCCAGCTCTAGTTAAAAAAAAAAAGTTTTATTTTTAATTTGTATGCTTTAATTTTTATTGTTGACATGCTAAAATTTGGTACAAGAGTGAGGGAAACCCAGTTCCCACTTTCCAATGTATTTGTCCAAATTAATGTGTGCAGGGACTTTCCTTCATTATTTTGTCACTAATATTGAGAGCACGGTCCAGATGCATTAAAAGATTTGAGAGAAATCCTTGTGACACAATATGCAGAATTTAAGCTGGGCGAAATGGACAAAATTGATATTTTATCCAAGTGAATAATTTAAAAATCACAGTTTAATAGTAGGATTGTGTTGATGCATAGGGCAGATGTTTGGGGCTGCAGCGCAACATTTTAAAGAGTAATCATTAGGGATGGGACTTAATAAGACTTTATTGATGCCAATGCCATTAATGATTCTGCTTATCAGTTCTTTAACGATTTCTACTGATTTCATGTGTGGGCTTAAGTTGGCCGACACAGATTTTCAGTGCCAACAATGTCAAACACATGACATACCCTGATACTTGGTGCCTTGCTGGATAACTAAATGCTCTTTAAGTTGCCGGTGCCCCTTGCCTGCCACGATTTTTGACTTTGTTGAGTGATTTTGGCACAAACAGCTGCGCCGAGCTCACCTGTAAAAGGTTTGTTTGCAGTCGGACTTGATAATCCAGGAATCAGCACAAGCAGGGTAACGAGTTAACTCATCACACTGCTGTAGTCATAATTATAACTGCATCACAGCTACAAGGCTGATAATAAAGTTCTACTTAATAATAATGTTTTAATCCCACAGTCATTTTCTGTGCTCAGGCACAACATACCATGAAAATATCAACAGGTAAACATCACTCACCGCCTCTACAGCTGATCATCGCAGGACTCTACATGGACTCAGTGTTTAATTTGACATCACTTTTTAATTTAGTTTTAAAGTCTTTTGCCTAAAATATCTTTTAGTTTTAGTCATGATTTACTCATATAAATAGTTTTAATTTTAGTCTAGTTTAGTTGATGAAATTCACATTATTTTACCTAACAAAATCTACTGTAAATGTAGTCGACTAAAATATGAAGTGAAAAGTGTAAGGTATTTTTTATGTTTCCTTGAATTTCTGAAGTCATGTTTTACACTTGGATAAAAAAACGTCTAATAACCCTTTATTGAATACTAGTAAAGGTTTTTTTTTTCAGATTTTATTAGTTTTAGATAATCACAGAACAAGACGGCACAGTATTTGTCAGAATACAAAACTAAAGAAGAGAGAGAGAGAGAGAAAAAAAACATACATGGGTCACAATAATAGCAACAACAGACAAACAAAAAAAAAATAGTGTCAAGTGTAATCCAGTCTAAATCAACTACATGTCAGAGGGAGCACCAGGGGAGAGGAGAAAAAAAAAGAGGGGCAACTATGACTTATCTGTGAAGACAAAGTGTGGGTTTTCCCCTCTGCAGTAAGCTTATAAGATCACTGGAAAGATAATCTAAAAAGATGTTGTCATTTCCCTTTAATTTAGCTCTGAGATTTTCCACAGGAAAAACTTTAAATATTTCTCTATACCGTTGTGTGACTGAGGGAGGCTTATGTTTAATCCATTAAAATCAGAATACATCTTCTTGCTAAAAGCAGTAGTTTTCTCATTAATATATCCTGTGTGGTTGATAAAGTGACCTGTTCTGTGTGACCTGTCTAAAAGAAACAGTACTGGATCTGATTTAACTGTAACATGAAGAACTGAGCCAAGCTCTTGAGCAATATTTTTCCAGTACCCGAGTGTTAGGGGACATTGCCACACACAATGATGGTAGGTTCCTAGCTCTTTGAATGCTAGTAAAGTCTGAATGTATAAATGAACAGAAACAAATTGAACTTTTGTGTGAAATGCAGTCACCTTTATTTAGGCTACCTGGCAGAGCATCTCAGTTACAATACCAGAACTGACAACAAACAGTGAACCTGCTCTACATGAATATATCAATTCATAAAGAGAGGAGCTCTGATTGGATCGCTCCACAACTTATCCCACCACCACCAACCAAAGTAGCTGTGATTGGATATATTCCTGACTCGTCCCTACTTTCTACATGACCAAATTAGGTCTGATTGGATTAAGTCTCTGTCCAACATTTAAGTCTAGTTTTTATTTGTTGATGAAGATGTCAGTTAGTTTTAGTTTTTGTCCATGTGCACTTGTTTTTATTAGTTACCGTCTGGTTTTTGTCAGGGAAAAAAAGGTTGACGAAATTATCAGCCTACAAAATGAACACTGCATGAACTGATTCAGAGAGTTTAGTTCTCAGACTTTGGCCCAGCTTGTTCAAGCAGGAGAATTTATGCTTTTCAAAGGTGATCTCTACTTTTCCACATTGATGACAGTCTTTGTGCGGTTGCTTCTACAGGTGTTACAGTATCATAAGTTACCATACTATCTGGTGTCCCCTTTGGTCCGCTGTCGACACAGATGTTTAAAAGCTGTAGTTGTTGTTAAAAGCGCCTCTTCTTCCTTGACAGAACTGGTTTACACTTAAATCCCAAGGTGTGTCCCACACTCATAAATATTTTTGTCTGTGTAACTTTACAGAGGATGTTTAATCTCTGCTTTTATAATTTTGTTGTCTGCTTGCTTTCTTCCCAAAATGTGTGACTCACAGTCAAAGCCTCGCTGGCTGTGACGTCATCACCTAAGGTCAGCTTTGGCTTTTTGTGCAACTCGTTGCGTTGTTGGTGCAACTCCTTTTGAAATACCACTGAGTGAACATGAAATGATCCAAAGAAAATGTGCAAGTTTGTAGCATTTTTTCAACATTTCTTGTACACACGTGGTTCCTCTTGAAAATGAGATGCCACATTTCAAAGGGCTTACCTTCAATACATTTATGTTCAACAAAGACAAATATGGTGCTGAAGATACAAAGATTGGTTGATTGACTCTAGATTCAGCAGAGACTAATGTGATGAGGACAGATTTATGATCTGGGCGTCCATGGGTTTGTCTCTATCATAAATTCTCTTTTTAGTCCCTTTGTCTCTGCCTGGATGGATACATCTCTGGCTGGGTGTGCGTATGTTTATATACACATATATTTATTATATGTATTTGTATACATGCATATATATGGATCTATAAATTGAAGAGTATGGCCCCAGCCTGCTCTATTGTAAAGTGCCTTGAGATAACATTTGTTATGAACTGGGCCTTTACAAATAAAGACTGATTGCTTGATTGATTGAACTGAATTGGAATGAAACACCCGAGCTGTAGGTGTGAAAAACCACCCAAGATACCCAACCAGTTTTACCCCTTTCTCAAAATGTTGCCTCCATACTTTAAGTAAATCCAAAACAATTCTCGTTTTTAATGTTGACTAAGACAATTTATAAAATCCAAATGACAAGAGCATCAGCACTCACAATGCAGACTTTGACTTTTATTAAAGTTTAAGCAACAAAATGGAGGCGTTTCAGCCCGGGGCTTTCATCAGCGTTAGTAACCCCTGGGTGTTTGCCCAATTACTATAATAAGCCTCAGGCTTCATTGTGAGTGCTGATGCTTATGCAAATTAATCCAAAGAAATATCCTGTTACCACTGAAAACTTACTTAAAATTTGCAAGTAAACTCTTGAAACTGTTGCACAAATAGAAACTCCTATTGTTTGAGCAGGTGCATGAGGCTTGTCCAAAAGTTTCAACTCTATTTATGCATTGTAATCAGTGTTGTTTTCTCAGTTGTGAATATGATTTAAGATTTCTTTTTTTGTTTCAGTATCTTTATTGAACTTTCAGGTTTTATATTGAAAAAAAAATCATGTAAGCCATAATAATCTAATGAGACAGGTAATAAACAAACAAACAACAAGACAACAGCTCAGATAAGCCAAAGGAAACAGGTTTGACGTCATCTGGGTTACAAAGTTCATAGATAGTCCAGGTTTAAGAGGCTCCTGTTAAGATCATCCCAGTGTGCCAAGGTAGTCCAAGTAGGACTGCTAGACTTTGTAAAACTCATCTGTTTTTGCATGTAGAGTACATGTTAGATATTCCAGAGGTACCATCTCCAATATGACTTCACACCAACCTTTAACAGCAGGACTTTTATTATGAACACACTATAATATGTTATTTTAGCAGCAAAAGTCTGAATATCGTGTAGCACCTGCGTCAATATTATATGTATTAGGACTAGCAAGTACTACGTAAATTCTTTAATTTATGTCTACACAATATTTGACATAAGTATTTGAAATAGGCCAGATCAGAAGATAAGGAGACGGTCATGGAGGGAGTGGACAAGAGACTGAGGATTGTGTTTTGATGGTACCATGTATTAATGAAAAGCAATTGACATACAGGAAATACAGTGCATATTATTTACAGTGAAAGGTGCTAAGAATGGCCATTCGATCTAGAAAAATACTAATTTCAATTTATTCACAAATACAAAATGTCAAATGTCCAATTGACCTTTAGAAGAAGAAAAGGTTCAATAGATCTCACACCCAGAGCAAAAAATCACAACTGGAACCCAGCAGCCCGCCCACAGTCCATGGGGACAAAAAGAAGACCCACGTCTGGGTTTTCATTGAGTCGGGGGGGATAGTAGTGATGGAAAAGTTTGTGAGGGAGATGTGTGTTGCAGGGGGCTGTGGCCGATGTGAGTGGGATACACGTTTGTCTTGGGCTACAGAGAGCCTGGCAGGAGGGGAGCGGCTCTCCACCATTCAGTCCTTTCTTGGGTCCTAGACAGGCTCCTTTCAGCTCGCCATCAGGGGAATCAAAAACCTGGACTGGAGAACATGACCAGAGTTCAGATAAATCTAAATGTACATTTAACAATAAATATATATCCTAGTGTGCACACAAATTTATAAATATCACCAACTGCACTTTTAATTTCTATGTATCTATATTCTTACAATGGGAAAACATAAATACATTTCACATTGTTCAAAAAGTGATAAATAACATTTGCTCCATTATTCAGGTGTAGTTTATAAGTAGACATTCAATTCATGGTAAAGTGCATAAAGAAAGGCTTAAATAAATTAACCCTTGAAGGTACATTTTCCCATTAAGGCACTTCAAACACACAAATAAGAACATCAACATATTTTGAGGGTTAATTGTTCGTGCAAACAAATCTAAAGACACTTGGCCTCTCAAGTCATCTTATATGTAAGTCATTTTAGATACAGGCATAGTATTCATCCACCTGCAAGCTAACCGCGTCCATTTAAAATGAATGGCTAGGCTAACGCTAGCACAAACAAGCAATTCGACTTACCAGTCGTCCATTAACACAAACACGACTTGTTCTTCTATGTATCGGCCGCGGTAAAAGGCTCCTTTAAGTTAATGAGTACATAGCACTTAGTGTCATTCTATATTCAAGTGAGAACAAGGAAGAAAGAAAGTTTGGAAACCGATCTGTAGCTCGTTTGGATCAGGCTCCCCCCGCTCTGCAACTCAAACTGACGTGCTTTACACATTATCTGCACCCGATTGGCCGCGCTGACCCACATGACCATGTGATGTCATCACAGACCTGAACACTGATTGGTCAACTAGCCCCGTGATCGTCTCGCGAGATTTCAGAGCGGGAGTAATATATAAGGCTGGGGCAGGATTTTAATACCTGGATTACAATTGTATGACCTTTTATTAG
The DNA here is from genome assembly GCA_037902135.1 of Cetoscarus ocellatus. Lineage (NCBI taxonomy): Eukaryota > Metazoa > Chordata > Actinopteri > Labriformes > Labridae > Cetoscarus > Cetoscarus ocellatus. Next base: position 358,006 of record JBAMNC010001198.1, read on the forward strand.
CAGCATTGATGATAGTTCTAGTTAGGATCCCTAAAATTACAGACATGGGATCCATCTCTAAGCTTTTGTGAAATATTTTAAAAATTTTATAAAGTATTTTAGACCAATAAATGTGAATATAATGACCACAGATAATGGGTCAAAGTGCCTATTTCTGTTTTACATTTAAGACAGAGGAGAAAGTGCTGAGTTATAGGAATATCTGTGACTAGGGAATATATTTTTGCCTGTGTATTATTGAAATTATATCCATGTATATTTCTGAATTGATTTTGTTCAAGTACAAAAGGATCTTTTTTAGCCTTATTCCAGATATTCTCCCATGTTTCCTCACCAGTACTTACCTCGACCAAAGAGGTTATGTTTTGCAGGCATATGTTTGTTTGTTTGTTTGTCAGGAGATGTTGGTAATGGCTCGACTTAAAAATGATTAGATTTTCGTGGTGATCCAGATAACCGTCATTAGTGAACAGTCGTTTTTGCTCAATAACTGTCTAACTTATAATGATATCAACATGATTCTGAGTGCTAGGTGTGGGTTTTCAGGATCAAGGAATCATATTATGATGGTAACTTTATCATGGAACCATTGCTTATAGATGTAATTACCTTGGCAGAGGTTTGCGCTCTCAGAGTGCTTTCTAGTTACTGATAATTCCCTTCCCTAAACATCTGTAATTCCTCTTTGTGTTAGGAGGGGAAATGCTGCTCATCCCTGAATACAGTGATAAGATTTCTTTTTAACTCAGACCCTCCCAAAAAGCCTTAAATGTCTCATAACATCCAATTTATGTTTAGCTGGACTCTTGCAGACATGGAGAGGGGCCTCATATTTGTCTTCGTTGTAACACCCAGAAGTCATATTACACGCCAGAGGCAGTTAAATACTGGAGTACGACCATTACCTCTGCTGCTTCTACTGCCTATACATTTCCATAAGGGCTCTGTGCTTCAGATGGTGTGAGTGTTTGAGGAGATGCTGAACAGTGCAGGTGTGTAATCTGGAGGGTTAAAATCAGGTTTATGAGGCTGATACGTAACTTAAATCCCAGCAAGTGTCACCATGCTGGCAGTCATACACCAGTACTTACATCATTATAACCAAAGTAGAAAAGCACTCAGAGCGCGCAGACCCCCGCCAAGCAGCTCAGTGGCTTTTCCACAACCCCTGTAATGGATACAATTCTTGATCACCAGATCCAGAATAAAGCCGGGATCCAGACCAAACTCAGCACATACATGGAGGCTGTTATCCTGTATGAACACAAGTTTTGGGAACATCACTTTATATTTTGATTTTATATGAATTATTGAATGTCGTCAATGGGATTTCCCATTATAAAGCTCTATGTTTTTTTATGACGTCAGTCTGGATCAGATTCAGATTAAATTTACCTTGATGATAGAGACATGGACCCCATATTATCATGTAAGATTGGTACTGAATCTGTAAACAATAGCAGAAATATGATTTTTTAAAACTCCACCCAATGTTAACATATGAGATTTTTTTAAATTTTGGGATTTTTTTGCATCCAGACAAATATACCTATGACCACCAAAATCTAATTATTTTTAAGTTGGGCCATTACCAAAATCTCCTGAAAATTTCAGCAAAATCTGTCCAGTAGTTTTTGTATAATCTTGCTAACAAACAAACAAACATACGCCTATAAAAACATAACCTCCATGGCAGAGGTAACCAGTGATCCTCCTTTGGTTTCAGAGGGTGCTGCCCAGCTCAGATCATCATCAGAGGAGGCGTGACCAGCACGCTTTGAGCATTCTGCCGGACTGACGGTTGTTATTTAAACTTTGACATGAAGACACAGATCAATCAGTGAGAAGTGTAAATAGACCATCAAGATCTGTGCTAAACTTCCCTGTTGTCAAGCCAGCCACAGGAAATGGTAACCACAACAGCCACTATGTTGACATTTGAGTTTTTCACAAGGGCATTCCCCTGTTTCTCCAGTGTTGAACAGTTTGTTAAATAAACCTCCAAACTTTAGGGTCAGGGTTTCACCCGACTGGATCAGTGCATGTTCTCCTGTCTTTTTTAGGAGACGGTTGCTATGGCTGCAAATCCAAAGGTGACTCCACCATTTTTGTGACACTTTGACTCCGATAAAAACAGAAAGCCAGACAGTTTGCTGGGACAGTAAGTAAAAACTGTGGTTAAAAGTCAAAAGTAAGTTGTAAGAAATCTGATTTTAGGGCTCGTATGGTCAGAATATATGCACGAAGTTATTGAGAAGCTCATATGACAATGGGGGGAGGCCTTTGCACAGGTTCCTAAGTAGGGCTGTTGTGATATTACATTTTCACCAGATGATTATCATACCATCATGATTACAACATGAATGTGATATTTATAGAAAACTTTGAAACAGATAAATTCTGTGTGTCAAATTAACCAACAGCTTTATTCTTTGTCTGTGCTTAGACCAAATACTCCTAAATAGTGCACATGGGGTGGAAAGACTGCCTGCAACCATGAGAAAAAGTGTACCAGAAAATAATAACTAAATAATAATAGTAAAAGGCAACACGATGATAGAGTGGATTGATGTGCCCTTAATGTCAGGGTGTTATTTATTTATTCAGTGAATTATTTATTTTATCATTCCAAAAAAATAGATTGTATATTTAAAAATGAATTTTCAAGATCTACAGCCCCATCCTACTTCCAGGGTCAAGCCCATGATGTAAACAACAGCTTTTTCTTGTGTAAAAAATCCCACATAGATGTTTTTAATCAGCCTTTGATAGGGCTGGGCGATGTGGCCTAAAAAGTAAAAATCCCTGATTATTTTCCACATCACTCGATTTATGATTTATTTTTTTCCCTCTCAAAAAAAAAAAAACTTTCCTTGTGACACAAAAATTAACACATTTTTTCTTTATGTTGTCAAATATATTCCCAAACCAAACAGAATTTCCCTCTTAAAGTTAAAGTACATGTCATAAAATGTTGATTATGTAGTTCAAATTTAGGCAGGTTTGTCTGCATAAAGACTGAAAGTTGAGCTATTTTCATTGTATTTTAATGTGGAACTCTCTGATAAATATTTAATCTCATTTAAAAAACAAATACAAATACTGCAGCACTGGATCAAGCCAATCTACGTCGATATATTAATCAATGAATCTTTATTTGTATGATTCATATCAAGTGTTGTCTCAAGACAGTTAGTCACATGTTATTACTGGATGCCTATTTTTAGCTAAATATATATATATATTAAAAGACAGTTATTGTTCGTACTGATTTATTATAGCAGCCCTTTTCCTGAATACAGTAGAGTGAATGCAGACATGGGTTCAAATGTTTTTGGTTATCTTAATGTGGAAAACTGAAATACTTGTTGTTTTGATGATCAGCAGTATCAGACAGTACCAACAATAATGATAATAAAAAATCTACCTTGCAAGACAGATCAGGAACAGTCAGAAGGGAGCATTTGTTTTCAGTGGCAACAGTGTCAGACACATGACACACCTGATATTCAATCAATGCCTCTGCAAGTTGCTGGTGTCTCCACTTGTACAATTCTGACCTTTCTGTCCTCTGACATGATTTGAACTTTGTTATTATTTCTGTTGGCTGCCTCTGATGAGGGCGTGATGTTCATGATTTGGCATGCAGCACACAAGTGGAAGGAATGATAAGGGAATTCATAAGGAAAAAGACTAGTATAATGATATCACTTAATTTAGGAAGTTGGTTTCTGTACCCATCCCTAGTCAGTGTGCAGGAGTTTGTCCTGAATTTCTGGCAATGAAAAAGAAGATTTTACACAATATCAGACATCTAGCACCTCCATATTGGTTACAATGTGATTTTACACCTATCTGTGTTGATGTTTAGCAACAATCTGATGTGATAACTTCATACCTGCCAGATGAATTCACATGTGTTAGTCATAAAAGCTTGTTTGAACAGCACCAACCAGGACATTATGTTCATACAGCAGGATAACCCCATCATAAAACAATAAGGAGCGCTGTAGCTTCTCACAGCTCCGTCTCCATATCAGTCTGGTAATATTGGCCGTAATGCTCTCCAGCCTGGTTTTTATATCCTGTCAGATGTTGCTATGAAACATGACGATCCCTTTGGCCGTAGAAGTTTGCTCACTTTGTTGTCATCGAGCCCTCAGGTGAGCGTGGACAAGGCTCGAGTGTGCTGTGAATCCAGTGCAGACTTCATATTGTTGGTCAGCTCTACAGGACTGTAAATACACGAGGTGTGGGGCTATCTCTGGAGGGGGTCCGGCCCTCTGTTCAAATAGCTGGACAACTGTTTGTACAGCTGAGCGGCGAGGTGAAGCCATAGGTGAAACTCATGGAGGGACCAGAGACGTATAAGGAAGGTAGTGACTCGGAAAAATCAACAACAAACTCGCCCTGACTCGACCCCTGTCTGCACACAGCTATGTTAGCTCTCAGTGCAGATGCTGTCTCCAACTTTAACAACATGATACGTGCAAATTAAAGGTGTCACACATAAATATATTTGCAGTTTTGGTTAATCAGAGTTGCAAATCTTATTCTTTTTGCGAATTAAAATGTCTCGTAAAGTACCAGGGAGCACATAAAAGTTAATTTTGTGTGTTTGGTCATAAGGTTTGACCCCCAGCACTCAACAACATCATCATTTAGAGGAGAATAAACACTGTTGGTCAGTTTAAGGGCCGCTTTAATCACAAAAATAAACATTTAATTTGGAAAAACAGCTTTTGGGCCAAGTTCATTTCCCCTGGTTGGATCAAATTTGAGCCCAGACAGTAACACAATACATCTGCTTTTCTCTCTTTTTTTTGTTTAGTTTGCAAGCTGTTCCAACTTTGTGATGAGTGAGCAAGTCTGTGCAGCTGTAGTGATGCCTAATTTCCCAGTAGGATTGATACTTGTGAAGGAGAGACAGAGCATTGTCACTTTTAAAAAACCTGAAACTCTGTGTTGTGCTGTTCAAAGTTTGAGCCAGCTTCTGCTGTCAAATTATTTTGGATGATTTGGAGCTTTTTTTAAAAAATATTTTATTGTCAATTAGGCACCACATCTTAGTCAAAGAGTGCGTAAATTTTACAGAGCACAGCATAGTCCTGGATTATAATGTAGGGTATCAAAATGTTGAAGCCTTGTTATCATTGACACGTACAGTGATTGAAGCAATACAGACAACAGAGCCTCCTCTTGTCCACTAGCCATGTTTTCTTGGTTTGGGAAGAGTCCTCCAGAATATACTGTACTGCATATTCTCGGCTCCACATTATCAAGAAATGGAGTCCATATACAGTAGAATTGTTCAATTGCCCCTCTGGACCAACATGTCAAATATTCCATAGGCTTCCATTCAGCTTTGTGATCCAAAAACCCTGAATATGCACACATGACCATACTGTATGTATAAAACTGCCAACCTCCCTTCTACATTTTATACACAAAGCAGACTTTTCAGGGTCCATCCTATGTCAAAAAGTGGCATGCTCCCATATACTTATAATTTGGAGCTTTTAATACCACGTTTTACAGATGAAGCCTTCTATTTTGATATCCTTAGTCCTGTAAAGTAGGATTTTTTTTTGCCGCTGATACCAACATTTATCATGATTTGTGTCCTACATCAGCAGTTTTAAGTCCCATTCATACTGCTGTTTCAAGTTGTAATAGTTACGCCCCTGTGTCATTTCACCTCCACTGTGAACATCCTGGAGACAGAATGGGCGGAAGAAGTTGACCCCCTTGTTTTTCCGTCCTCAAAGGCAGTAACAGAGGTGTGATAATGGAGATAGAGAAGCACATGGACTCAGCGGGAGACAGGAGTGCTGCAAGTGAACGTCTGCCTTTGTGTGTGGGGGCATGCGTGTTGTCACATGCATTCAAGCCGTGTTGCAGCGTGACTCAGTTGTTACAGAAATATATATACAGAAATACAATGGAGCCTTGTTGCAGCACTTTTCAATCAATCAATCAATCAAACTTTATTTATAATTATAAAGCACTTTTCATACAAAAAATGTAGCACAAAATGCTGCCGAATTGTCGATTTTTGGTCGACAATTTCAGTGTGTCAGTCGACCAACAAATTCTTTGGTTGATTACAGCCCTACTGTTGTCAGGTCTGTAGGTGATGAAAAATCTGGTGCAATAATTTCTGCGCAATAATGTTTTCATGCCTTCTGTTTTTGTACCTTTTGTTTCTTATTTAATTTTAAGTACTTGTGACTTAAGCGTTGCTATCTGAGCTATTTGCATTAAATTTCATTAATGTGTGCACCTGTAGTGTATATTTTGAATGACAAAGAATCTATCTATCTATCTATCTATCTATCTATCTAGAGTCTACTGAAAACCTTAGTGCCTCTGAACTGTAACATAACTGGATGAGACTGAGGCTATAGATCTGTATAAAATAGAATATAAAGAACACATTATGTATACAGAAGGTGTAATGGAGGAGCTTCACTGTTGGCATTGTGACAGTCTTCCTCTTCATCAGAGTCCAGCAGCTCAGTTCCTCCTCAGACGCCGTCTGAGGTCAAATAAAGGGAAGTGTGCTACGAGCACTTTGGCGCCGCTGAGCGTATCTGAGCAGGTGAAATGGAGGCTGAACGGCTGCTGAGCTTCTTAGTTTTTCAGAGAGGCTGAGTGCTCTCTGGGTGAAATAACTCGTCTGGGTTGTGGTTTAAATCCGGGAGCTCGTTGCACTCAAATATTAAAAGAAGTAGTCCATCAGTGACCCGGAGCTCCCGGCTAAAAGTGGATAGCATGAAAGTCTGGAGTTCGGAAGTGAAAGAAAGGAGCTCAGGGGCTGCTGTTGATGTTTGTTATTACTACTGCTCATTTTTATGTTAATCTTTGTTTAAATAAGACCTTATGCAGACTTCTTTTGTATCTTGAACAATCTTATTTAATGGTATGAATGCATCATATTGGATTGTGTTAACTTTTTCTATAATTCAAGCATAAACCAAAAAATGTACTCACTGATTCATTTCTTCAACACCTATTTATCTTTAATGGCACAAAAATGCTGCCACATTTTGGTGGCTTCAGGTTGGGAGGTGAATATAAATACTGACCCCTGAAAGTCAAAACGTTCTTTCACAGGTTTTATGTCTGTAGTTATGGTGTCTTTATACTTACAGAGAATCACTTTGTTGCTGCTTTTAGCCTCTTACAGCATTTGATTATATTATATTTAAAGTGCTCTCAGTGTCCTTGAGCAATAACTGAATCAGGAGAGATATTCAAGGAGGTTTATTCTGAAGTGTGACTAATGACTGGAATGCAACGTAATCTAATTAATGAACTTAACAGACAAAAGAATAATGACAAAATAAAAAGTTCGGAACTTTGATAAGAGCATCACATTGAAGAAACAAGTAAAACTTAAACATGAACTTTATGTGCTTTTTAAAAATTAAAATAAATGACTTAATTGATGTGATAAACCTTTGAAAAAAACACAAAAGAGGGCACAAAACCACATGGACTTAAAAAGAAAAGTACAAAATGTTCGAGTCCAGCACAAAATTTTCTTTTAATGCTGGAAAACATTTTTTTGGTGCTTCACCCTCCCAATACCAGATAATCTCCCTGGTCATGACTAGGGATGGAAATCCAAAATCAGTTCCAGTTGTGAATCGTTAACAACTCCCTTTAGGGATCAGTATCATTAGTCTTTTGCTTATCAAATCCTTTCACTTTCAATGACATCACTCTGTCATTATAGGCAGTCAAAACAAATGATAACTAGAAAAGCACTCAGCAGTGTTAATTAAGACAGCATCATTTAGTTTTAGTTGTAGTCTTTTGCCTTAAATATCTTTTAGTTTTAGTCATAATTTAGTCATCTAAATTGTTTTAGTCTAGTTTTAGTTGATGGAATTTCACATTTTAGTCGACAAAATCTACTGTGAATTTAGTCGACTTGTTTCTCTCCTGAGCTGCCATGTTTGCTTAGTAACCTTCTCCAGCACAGTGCACGTCACTCCTGCTGATCTTATTTGCATTTGCTCAACAGCACCATTGTGTGCATTTATAGAGTAATTGATTTCATTTCTATAGAACCAAATGCTTTATTAAATGTTGGAAATTAATACGTTAAAAAAAAATTGTTACTTGGAGGTAATGAATCAACATACTACTGCCACGCCAAATATCACAATACATTTGACCTCATCTGGCTCATTTTTGTGGTAAACACGGGGCTATACTATTAGGACTTTTTCATGTCAGTATGTTCTCAGGCAGTGTTAATTTTGACAGCACTTTTTAATTTAGTTTTAGTTATAGTCTTCTGCCTAAAATATCTTTCAGTTTTAGTCATAATTTACTCATCTAAATTGTTTTAAGTCTAGCTTTAGTTGATGAAATCTACTGTAAATTAAGTCGACTTAAATATGAAGTGTAAAGGGTAAGGCATTTTTTATGTTTCCTTGAATTTCTGTAGTCATGTGTTACACTTGGATAAAGTTAAACATCTAATAACCCTTTATTGAATGCTAGTAAAGTTTGAATGTGTAAATTAACAGGAACAAGTTGAACTTTTGTGTGAAATGCAATCACCTTTATTCAGGCTACCTGGCAGAGCATCTCAGTTACAATACCAGAACTGACAAAAAACAGTGAACCTGCTCTACATGAATATATCAATTCATAAAGAGAGGAGCTCTGATTGGATCGCTCCACAACATGAAGGTGCTTACCACTTCACCAAACTGGCATCCCTGCTTTTCGTATTTTGACATCCTTACTTGGCACAGCCTAGTGTTGCAGTTTCTCCTGTTATAGTGTACACAGTGTTGTTGAACTCGCCAAACTTCCTGCACATAAACCTGGAGGAACACCCTGGGCTGTCCCTCAGCACCGTAATGAATGCAGGGGTTTGATTTCTCCTGTTGGGATTTTTCAACTTGAACTTTTTTTTTGCTGACTTTGTCCTTTCAGTGTGTGTTTTTTTTAAAGAAGCACACCAGTATAAATTTCCTGCAGTCCAAAACTTTGTTCCTGGTAAAGCAGCTCAGTCTGTGGTGCTGTTTGTCTGCAGCAGGGGTGAAGCTCTGTCCCTGGGTTGACTAATAACGCAGCAGAGCTCTGCCTTACAATAATGTCTCTTCTATCAAACTTAACCGCAGAGCACAGCATTATCAGCGATGCTGTAGCTCCATCACAGGGACAGCCTCATTATCATCACTCTGACAAACTCTCTGCTCTCAGATCTGCGTGGATTCAGGCCTGTGTTGTTTTGTTAACGCGGTCAAAGGGCTGATGGTTTGTTTTCGGGGGGAGCCTGAGGTCTGCGGCCGTGTTTAGCATACAGACAATGCTGCCATACAAGGGCGGCTGAAGGCTGGTAAAAAGCAGCTTTCTGTGGCAGGGTCGTGCCAACATGGAGACTAAGCTTACCATGAGAGCCAAAATCAACACTGAAGAGGAGGCGGGGGAAAAAGAGTGGAGTTTTTGTTGTTTCATGGCTAAAAAAAGGACTTTGGGATATTTTGAACTTGATGAGACCACATAGGAACAGGGCGCTGTTTTTAAAATCACCTGTAACAAAAATGATCCTCGTATAACTACAAACTTGAGCTTTAAATTTACATTGTACAAAAGAAAGAAATGATTTTTTTCTGGTAAATTCTGGATATGTAGACATGAGGTCCCTCTTGATTAAAGGGGCTTACCTTTAATAAATTTATAATCAACAAAAACAAATATGGTGCTATAGAAATGAAGATTGAATGATTGACTCCATATTCAGCAGAGACAAATGTGATGAGGACAGATTTATGATCGGGGCGTCCATGGGTTTGTCACAATCATAAATTTGTATTGTTAGTCTCTTTGTCTCTGCCTGGATGGATACATATCTAGATGCATGTATGTGTATATACAAATATATTTATACTTATATGTGTGTATCAATAAAGTGAAGGGTATGGCTTCAGCCTGCTCCATTGTAAAGTGCCTTGAGATAACACTTGTTATGAACTGGATCTTTTATCAGAATCAGAATTGGTGTTCATTGCCAAGTACATTTGTACATACGAGGAGTTTTATGTATGTATACAAATAAAGATTGATTGATATGTAGAAGTTGTTTGCTATTTTTTCAGGTTAAAGATGCATCTATACCTGATTTTTAAATGAGTCTGATGTGATCTGGTGCCTCCATTGATCATTGTTGATATCTTATAAGTTCTGATGCCTGTTGGTGATGTCTCTGGTGTTTCTAGCTTTATGGGTAGGGGGTTTTTCAGACTATTTTCACCAGGCGCCAAGGCCTGGATTGTTGTGCCCACTTTGGAGTCTTAGGGTTTCTCACAGTCCTTAAAGTTGTTTCCCTCCCATGAGAGAAGATTGTCTCTGCTCTTTGCTCTTGTTGTGTTTGGTTTATTCTGCCATTTTTTTTAAGATTATTTTTTGGGCATTTTGTGCCTTTACTGATTGGAGAGAGGGAGACAGTGGATAGGCTTGTGAAAGGGGAGAGCGAGAGTCGGGGAAGACACTCTGCAAACTGGACTGGAAACTGGTAGGCAGAAGCATGTTTATGGGTCGTGTCTGGTTGATAACCACTCCGCCAAACCAGCACTCCTGTTCTGCCATGTTTTGTGTTTGTGATGGGTCTTTGATTCAGTTTGTGCATCTTGTTGGTTACTTCTTTTTGTGCTGAAGCTCTTGTTCTTTGTCATATGTTATGTTCCTGTCTGCTTGTCAAAGCACTTTGCAAACCATTACAAATAAAGTTATTATTGTTATTATTATTGTTATTATTATCATTATTCTTAGATTACATTAAATTAGATTAGACAGAACTTTATTAATGCCTTGGGAGACTCCCTCAGGGGAATAAGATTCCAGCAGAAACTTTGTATAGCAACTCACAGGGTAAAAAAAGCACACATGATATATTAAAGTAAAAAAGTAAAAACAATTTGCAGATATATAAATATAAATATAGCTACTATAATATAAATATGGCTACTACAAATCTGTATTCCTGTTACTCCTCCTCCCCTTGAGTGAGGAGTTGTACAGTCTGATGGCCTGAGGGACAAAAGAGTTTCTCTGTCTCTGAGTCCTGCACTTGGGAAGGATAATAATAATTATTATTATTATTATTGTTGATATTATTGTAATGGAGTGGTGTTGTGCTTGAATTAGTGTCAGGGCAAACATTGCCTGGTATGTTTTTCCTGTTTTATTCGAGAAAGGCTGGTCAGTTTGATCAGTTTTCATTTACATATCAGAGTTTGAGCTTTAAAAATTAGAGAATAGAAGTGTGACGAGTCTAATGGAAGGAAAATCTCATGCTGCAGCGGCCTTCATTTAAACCTGGCATGTTTTTCAGCCTATGGCCGACCTAATTGACAATAAAACATTGATCAGTTAGTGATTGACCTCTATTGAACTGGAGCTGAGGCATAATAAATCTGAGAGATGTATTTCTGTTTCAGATCTGGGCACAAAGTCAACTAAAGTATGGAAAGACTAATGCTGCTTAATGTGCATAAGCACAAAGATCTGTTTGTCCAATGACCGCAGAACGACCTAAGATGGTTTTTCTTGATGGGGAGATGTGTTTTGTCTTTGCTTCTCCTCTGAAGTCAAAATCTGTAACACAGCACTTGTGAAATTGTGCATTGAGGCTGTTTTTGACGTGTTCAGGAGAACCGTTCAGCCAAACTGTTGCTTCAGTGTTGATAAGTATGGCCTCAGGCTGCATGGTATCTGATAATCAGGCTCTTGTTACATTCTGGTGTAAAAACACAAAAGCCTGCTCTATGCTCTTTGGTGCAAAACTGTCCAAAAGACACGCGACCGAAGAGTTTTTTTGAACATGAGAGGATGCTTTCATGGAACAATTTGCATTTTATTCTAAAGGATCAGAGATATGAGCCAGATTTTAGTTTCAGGGTGATGAATGATCATCTTGTCAGGAACACTTTTTACGTCAAATGTTAACCCATTGACTCTGTGGCTGCACGTGGATCATGTTAAAATAAGATAACAGTGCCCTTACTTAGACTGAAACAGAGCTTAATTTGATACTTTTCAAAACTTAATCCAATGTGCTCTGAGTGAAGCAGCCTCTTAGGTTGAAATCAGAAAATAATCTTAAAAACTGGTTATCAAAGAGTTATGAAAATATTGATAAAATAACCATACATAACAGCACAGGGAAGTAAACCAGTATCTCACATATCTGATCATGAAAACCGATCAGCATTTGTCACAAAGTTCACTTCTTCTGCAAAGTTAGGGTTGGGTATTGAAAAGATTTTTTGTGATACCAATGTTGTGATCGATTCTGCAAATCAATCCAAGTCTAAATTGATTATGGTTAATGTTCTTTAAGGGGGGTGCAGCAGGTAGAGCATGCCCCTCACACCAAGAAGGTTGTTGGTTCGATCTCCGGCTTGGTCAGGTCCTTTTTATGCTTGAAGTTTGCATGTTCTCCCCGTGCACGCTTGGGTTCACTCTTGGGTTAACTCTTCTGGTGCCCTTCCACAGACCAAAATGGTGACTTGAAATTGCCCTTAGGTATGAGTTTGAGCACGAATGGTTGTCCATCTCAGCTATGCGGTACGCTACACACTATTTCAAGCTGCCCTACAGATAGTAAACTAGCAACATTTAGCTCTGGTGAGAAACTGAGGTTGAGAGTTCTGCCAGAACAAAAGACTGTGGCTGTGGACAAAAGCCCCGAACAGTGTTGATTTTGTTGACTAATTATTTTCGTTGTAGTTTTAGTCATCAACCTTTTTTCCCCTGACAAAAACTAGACAGTAACTAATAAAAACAAGTGCACATGGACAAAAACTAAAACTAAATTAACTGACATTTTTATCAACAAATAAAAACTAGACTTAAATGTTTGACAGAGACTTAATCCAATCAGAGCTAATTTGGTCATGTAGAATGTAGGGACAAGTTAGGAATATATCCAATCACAGCTACTTTGGTTGTGTGGAAAGGTTGGATGAGTTAAGAGGGACATCCAATCACAGCTGCCTTAGCTTGGTGGTGGTGGGATAAGTTGTGGAGCGATCCAATCAGAGCTCCTCTCTTTATGAATTGATATATTCATGTAGAGCAGGTTTACTGTTGTCAGTTCTGGTATTGTAACTGAGATGCTCTGCCAGGTAGCCTAAATAAAGGTGACTGCATTTCACACAAAAGTTCAATTTGTTTCTGTTCATTTATACATTCAAACTTTACGAGCATTCACTAAAGGGTTATTGAATGTTTCATTTTATCCAAGTGTAAAACATGGATAAAACGATTCATCAAGTAAAACTAGACTAAAATAAAACTATTTAGAAGACTAAAACTAAATATTTCAGGCAAAAGACTATAGTTAAAACTAAATTAAAAAGTGCTGTCAAAATTAACACTGGCCCAGAAGAATAATGAACTAAAACTAGTTGGAACCAATGCGGACCTGGAGGTACTTCTCAGTTCCCACATTGCATTCTTAGCAGATAGACAGAAAAAAAGTATTTACAGATTGTAAATGTCAATGTCTCTAATCAGGCAGATCTTTCTTGCCAAGCTCCAATCTACAACGCATCCTATAGAGCAGTGAGAGGTGGGAGATCTGGACCACCTTTCTTATATAATTGAAAATGAAATATCAACACTGTAAACTTCTCTATAGTAAGGATATTTTCGCTCCACATTTGACATGTTTTGTTAAGAGTTTGTTCGACGAAGTGGCTCTTGTGCTGATCTTTACACCACAGCAGTAGTGCCCGCCTGCTCCATTATCTGTTTGGCCTGTAATTAATGTGATTGACAGAACAGTCGTCCAATCGCCTGCTGGATTTGCTATTGAACGGTTCTGTCCATGCTCAAACACTTTCTTTGAGCTGTTTCCCAGATGGACTAATGAAATATATTAAACGGTCCATCTGTGTCCGGTTATTAAACCACATGTCCCTGTAACACATCACATACTTTTCTAAAACTATACAGGCCTTTTCTTCATAGTTTTTAAAGCTGTTGGATCCACCTTCATATAAATTTAGATTTGTTTATTTATTTAAAAAAATGGGACAGTATGCATTAATGAACATTGACATTTAAATGCATGGTCTTATAGCCGAGTGGCTAATTATCATCCCCAGTCCCATTAGCAGGTTGGTGTCAACACATAACACAAAACAGACATCCGTAATAGGAATAAAAACATAAAGAACCTTTTTAAAGACATAATGTCATACAGTCCAAAAACGTCATACAGTCCAAAAGAAAACGGGCCAGGAGTTGGGGGATCATGGGAATTATTCACAATGAAATATAAAGTGCTGGAGTGCTAATTAAAGTGCCATAATGCTAAAGTACCAAATACTAAAGTGCAGATAGCGGACATAACCGCTGAACTGATGGGGCCTTGGTCTAGATAACCTAAATATATTTTAAACAGTCTGTGTGATCTGCAGATGCACTCACTGGTGTTGGTGTCCGTCAGTCTTCAGTCATGCTCCACACCGTGCTTGTTTATGTCGTGCCTCTGTTGTTGTCTCTTGCTTGGTCCGTGTGTTAGTCCACAATCATCCTCAGGCTCTCTGGAACCTGTTTGAAGGCCACCCCTCGTCCTCAGAGGGCTCTGCTGAGCGAGCAACCTGCCTGTCTGCCCTCTGCAGAGACTAATGGTCCCCACTGCTGCTCTATCACAGACTTATTTTATTATTTTACTGCCGACTGATGCACAGAATTTTGTGCAAAGCCTGTTTTTGCCGTGCCACTGATTCCTAGCTGCACTTAAAGGACTTAAAATAGAGGACACAGAATGGATTTAAAGGTTGATTTTTCTATTTATACCAATATCTTGTAGCTGGGAACAAAAAGCATGCCTCTTGTTTTTATCTTTGAGCTGTTGATGGGAATCTAAAAGTCCTCAGTGAAGACTTAGAGTGTTAGAGTTGTTAAATCTTAGTTATGATAAACAGCCATGGATATTAAATGTGAAATATTTATTATGCAATATAGCTGACTTATCACTTCATTTGAGCTCAGATTTATTGATTAACATGTTTCTTTCATGGCTTTTGTACTCAGTGGCCACTGCCTTGTCAGGTTGAGATGCAAGAAATTCAAACTTGGCCTTGAAAATAAAAAATAACCCCCAAAAATCAAATACATTCACACACATACACACACACCTACACACATAAATACACACACCACACCCACAAGTTAAAATTTCTTATTTCTTAGCCTTTCAGCACCTTCAAACTTAGAATACCGAAATTTAATAAGTTCCTGCTTTGCTTGTTTTAATTGATTCTTTGTCGTCTTGTTTTTTCGTCTGTAAGTATTGCATGCACATTGTCTCACTTGTCATGATCTGTTTTGCATCACCTAATAAAAAAGGGGAAAAAAATAGTAACCAATATTGATATCTGTTTTGAAACCGTGGTAACGAAATAAGGTATTCAAGTTTGGACAGAGGCAACATAGGACTGGGGAAGTTGAGGAAAGCTTGTGGGGCATTCCTGGTCTGCAGCGGTCAGTATCTATCTGAAGTGGTCCAAGGGAGGAACATAGCAACCCTTGAATAAAAACTTTTGTAAATAGATCTGAAGGCAAAATGGATCCTGAATTTGTACTTTACAGAGACGAAAGACCATTAATAACGTTGACCTTTACCTGTTTATATCGCTTTTTCCTGGTAGCATTTTGGTAATTCATTAATGAGTTTTTCCCCACAATAAACAAACCAAACATCTAAATTAACTATCAAAGGAAGAGGCACCTAAAAATGTGTAACAGTAACTGTAAGAGATGCCAGTTTTTAACTATGTATGTCTAAGTGTCTTTTTTGTACATGCGTATCTGTTTTTTTGGATAACATTTGTGATCTGAGTACTTTCAGTTCTCTTGGGCTAAACAAAGTTTTCTACATGTCTCCCACACTGAAGTCCTACAAGCAGGACTGTGTGGAACTGATTGATGAACAACACCAGTATTTGCTTATCACCACGGAAGTAGGTCAACAAAACTAAGGCTTGGTTTAGGAGTAGATAATACGTCGATAGTAGAAGATAACGTAACACAACACGGTGAAAAAACGAGTCATAACAAGCACACAGGACCATTTAGAGTTGCTGAAGAGTTAATCTGATGACTGTAGGCAGAGGCAGGCTAATACTTCCCACTGGCTTCCAGCCATTTGAGCTAAGCTAGTTAGCTATGAGTGACCTTTTCCCGTCTATTCCTTGTTACTGCATGCACAGTAGGGCTGTACAATTATGGCCAAAATGATAATCACAATTATTTCAAGCAATATTGTAATCAGGATTGGGAAAACATCTTAATTTTTTGCAGTACTTTTAAACAAACAATATGTGAACAGTTTTCAGTTTTTTGTTACTTTAATTTGGCGTTATTGTTAAATCATATTATATGGCATTGATGAATTTAGAACTAAAATGACAACAATGTTGTGTTTACTTTGGTAATAGGGCTCGCAACAAAAATAATAGCCAATTAATATTAGCCTGTGTTATCACTGTTATTATTGTCGTTGTTACTCAGTGTTTTTCCACAGGATGTGGGGAAATCATAAAAATTTATTTGACATCATCGGGTGAGATTGGGGTCAGAGTTTAAATGTAAATATCGCCGATGATCAGGTTCATTTGGCCAAAATCGTGATGATGATTAAAATTCGATTAACGCACAGTCAAAAGAATGGAGTGTATCTGCTTGTCGTGGACTCGGGAGTGAGGCAAGACACACCAACACCAACAAATGTGGAGCGCATACGTTGTAATTGATCTAAATATGGTGTTTGTTGTGCATATATCCTGTACCACATGACCCAAATACAACCTGTGGCTCCTTTCCTGTATGTAATTCCCCTTTCTCCTCCCTATTTTAAGACTCTATCTGCAGTCCTGTTGCTCTGAAAGAGATATAACAAGAACTGAGCTACGTATTGATGTGAATTCTTCTCTGCTCACATGTCTAAAATCACATGAAATGATTAAATTATTCCTGCCCTTCTGGGCTGCTCTGGCATATAAACATTACAGTGAGTTTTTATATTCCCCAATTGATTTAAAGTCTCATATCAGCAGCTTGTGGACGTCCTCTCAGAGGGTCTGAGGGGAGCAGCCGTCTGTCTCTGAACATTTACTCTGTCTGAACACGCTCTCCCTCTCCGTGCCTCTGAACGGCTCTGTTGTCGCCTTTGAATGAGAAATCGTGTTTGCTTTGCTCTCATGTGGCTCCACTTTGCCGTTTACAGACCACTTGGCGGGGATGCAGAGACGGTTTGTTTGAGGAGACGCCGTTTTTGAACAGTGCTGTAAATGATACGATACCTATAATCCTATAATATGAGGAAGCAAAGGCATCTGCTGTGTTACTCTTAATCTCAGGAGAGGAGCTCGTAACATAAAAGCTGACATTATAAACCGTGATGCATGTCATTTTCAAGAAGTTTTGCAGTGTCTTTACAAGCTAAATTAGAAAACAAGTCGCATTTAATCAACAGTAACAGCTAATGAAGACTTGCTATCTCTACTCTAGCTGTTCTAAAGCAATCAAACAAAATGATGTGTGCCAACCATCAATACAGCATTACACTTAAATTTCTGGGCCTACCGTTTCTTTCTCTGCAACATGGTGACAACATTTTGACTCGATTAAAAAAAAAAGAGAGAGAAAACACAAGTGATGCACCCATTGTGAAAATCAGAGCAGATGCAGATACAGTACACATGTTTTTCTGATCACCTTTATTGGCGCAATTCTCCAGCAATTCCAATATTTTGTCTCACATTTGATCATAAAAACAGATCAGCTTTTATCTGTTGGGTCTTTTTTTACTGCCAAATAAAAAAATCTTTTCTGAATCAGCAGTTAGGTGTGTCAGAAGTTAGCATTAAACTGATAAAACAGATTAACATGTGAAACTGTGCACTCCATATTCATTGGCTGATGGTTGATGATTGTATAAATGGCTGAAATGTGCACATATGATTTTATAAAGTGTTTTTCTAGTCTCTTTCACGACTCAAATTAGCTTTACACTGCAGGTCACATCCACCCAGGTCAGGTGTCCATCAGTATCAGCAAACCCATCCACTTCCTTTTATAACCATTTACACGCCGCTGACTCAGCAGAGAAAGCAACTTTGGGTAGAGTATCTTTCCCAAAGGCCACATCGTCATGTGACAGCCGGAGCTGTGGACTTGAACCTGCAACCTCGGCACCTGATGCCTCTTTCTCCTTCTTTTGTCTGATCTTTTTTCCAGGTCTGTAAATAAAACATGAATTGTAGATTGATAAATAGTTATCTTTGCCAATATCCAGCCAGTAGCCACATTTTTATTTTATTTTTTTATTTATATTTTATTTTGTTTTATATTTAGTTTTATTCACATTTCTGTTTAGATCTATCTCTTTATATATCTTTTTAATCTTCTCTTTGAAACTGCTGTTTGAATCCTAATCTAAATTTACAGTAGATTTCATCGACTAAAACTAGACTTAAATTAAAACAGTTCAGATGACTAAATTATGACTTAAACTAACTCCTTGTAGGGCACTGCTGTAGTGCCCTTGAGCATGGCACTGAACCCCAAAACTGCTTGGAAGTGCTTCTTCAGGAGCAGCAAGCCGTCACTCTCTCTCCATTGGTGCATGAGACCTGTTTGTATGTGCATGTGTATTTCAGCCTGTGTTTGTGTAACATGTTTTAACAACAGGGTGTAAGGAGTTGAATTTCCCCATGAGGGATGAATAAAGGATGTCTTTTAGATTGTTCCTGCGGGTACTTCGAGTTCTCCTTGTGGGCTGCCAGGTGCTCATGGGCACCCTGTTGGGTACTCCTGATGTAGAGCAAAGTAGAGGGAATGGATAAGGGAATTATTTAGCATAAAAACAAATGATATTGAGTCCTTGAGCTCGCTGTTATATAGTTTATAGTTTATTTTGTTCCTTACATGAAAGTTGACAACAAAATCTGTACATAAGTGCACATTACATTTTCAAATAAACACATCCATGAAAGGAAAGGAGCAGCAAGAAGAGAAATGTCTCTTATATTTTTCTGCCCCTACTTGAACAATTAAAAAAAAGAAAAAAGGTCAGACATCACATACAGTTGATATTCAATATCCTACACCAACATCCCTTTGATTACAACAACAAAAAAAAACAAATAAAAAAAAATACAACAAAAATATACAAATTTACAGCACAAAACAATTGATACATAACATCCAGTTTAAGTTTCAAGTGCATATTGACATATTTTTTTGCTTTTGTACATTTTTTTAATTGATGAGCATCTGTACAACCCTTTAAGTCTTGTAGTTGGGAATTCCATATTTTTGCACCTGCAACCGAAGTACACATTTGTTTTAGAGTAATACGAGCAACTTGTTGCTTAAAATCAAATCTTCTTCTATGATTTTCATCTTCTGAAGTAAACACAAATAGCTTTTGTAGGTTTTCTGGTAAAACTCTGGTTTTGGCTTTGAACATAATTAGTAATGTTTGGAGTTGTATTATCTCTGAAAGCTTCAATAACCTTGATTTAATAAGTAAAATATTGATATGTTCTCTAAATTTGACTTTGTGGATGATTCTGATTGCTCTTTTCTGCAATAAAAACAAAGGCTTTATATGACTCGTATATGTATTACCCCACACTTTTGCAGAATAACTCAGATAATGGGGCGCAGATGGCGTAGTGGTTTAGGTCGCGCCCCATGAGGTTTGCCCTCGAGTAGGTGGACCAGGTTCACATTCTGCCTGTGGCCTGTCTACTGCATGTCATTCCCCCACTCTTGCCCTGTTTCCTACTCTGTCCACTGTACTCTTTCCTCTGATTAAAGGCATAAAAGTTTAGAAATACAGTACAGTACAACATTCTCATTGTTTTGCAATCTAAAACATCCTTGACTTTGTTCAAAATAAAAATATTCTTTGACAGCTTTTTTTTTTTATAGATTCTCAACTAAAATAAGTTTTCAATTCCCATCCCTAGTGTATTCTGTTTTCAGCAGCACAAAACAGCCCCATCATTCAGCATGTGTGGTCCTGTGTTTGGTGGTAAAGGTGTGTTTGGTTTAAGAGTCAGGACTCAGGAGTTTCAGGTCCTTAGAGGGATTTGTGTTTGTCTGCAGGCTCAGTCCCCGCAGACCAGCTCTGTTAGCACTGAGACATCTGTAATTACAGCAGTGCCAGTGTATTTTTTAGCCAACCACCTAGACCTGGCATGAAGAGAGGGATGTGTGAAACCACCCTTGGCACACCTACAGAGCAAAAATCCAGCCACTGTTACTCAGCAGGGCCTCTTTGCAGCTGCCATTGTTCGATTTGGACACAAAAATCAAGCAAAAATGAGCCATATTTGTTGTTAAACTGTGTCACTGGCTGACACACTTATGCTACAGTGTGTCAGCTGATCAACACTCCATTCACTCAGAGATAGCAGAAGAGCATTGTTGTGTTGTGGAGTCATGTCTGCCCTGTAAAAACTACTTAACAACACCCTCGTCCTTGGACATTGATCCGCCCCGTCCACAAAGCAGAAGCTGCTGGCCTCTTTTCTGCAGAGATGTTGTCATGCTGAAACGTTCAAAACAGTGAAGTGTAAGCACTTCTGTTGCCTGGATGCAAATAAAAATGTTATGTTGCAATACACAAATCCTGCTGTTATCCCTGTCATGAGACATGTTTCATCAGCATGGCCAGAATTGTGAAATGAAAAAGACTGTTTTGAGAAGTGGACTGATGCAAACAGAGGCTGAAGAATTAATCCACATGGAGTTAAGACAAACTTACAATGGAGTAACAGAGCTGAGTATCAAAGATGAATCAGATATTTATCAAAGTTTATTTTTAGGCTTTTAATGTAATTATTGCAGAGATCAGGATTGAAGGAGAAGGGGGTTACATTCAGAGAAGGGGAGAAAGAGACAATAGTGCAATAACTTTATTCCTGTTTCATGGTGGATTAGGCTCTGTGATCTTGATGTTTGACTCTTGACCTCTAAAATCTTAGTAATTACCCTAGAGTCATAGTGAGTATTTGTTCAAAGCTTGATGAAAATCATTGAAAAGGTTACTTGAGATATTTTGGTCAAAAACTTGGATGACTAAGAGGCTTCTTGAGTTTGATCTTTACTTGTGATCCTTTAAACTTAATCAGGCACCAACTTTACCATGGTGGACAAGTTTGAAGAAAATATATTAAAGCAATCACAAGAAAGGATAATCATAAGACTCTATGACCTTGACCTTTGACCTATGGCCTCCAAAATCCAATATGTGCATCCTTGAGTCAGAGAGGACATTTGGGCACAGCTTGATAACAATCACTTCAATGTTTCTTGTGATACTGCTGTCATAAGCTAAGGTTGACCACGAGACTTAGGGCTGAAAGATTTATCATTTTTGGATCGAAATCGCAATTTCAGACAACGCAATCATGTGATCGCCAAAGCTGCAGTTTTTTGCAGCGCTCCTGACTGACCCAGGATCTGTTGTGTCAGCTATTTTACACAAACTATTTTACAATTTTGTTGGTCAACAACACAAAGCTTCTGTTTAGGAGTAGAAGTTGGAGTATCCCTTAAATAATGAGAACAGATTTTCATCAATACTAGATGATGAATAATATGTTATGTGCTTTTGACCATTGATTTCCTTACTGTTGTCTATACTGTAAACATGGTGAATATGCCAGAAAAATCATAATTAGATCTTTTCCTCGAATCGTTCAGCCTAAACGTGACTCCATGACCTTGACCTTTGTCAGAAACAAAGGGACTAAAATAAGTATTTATGATAGCCATTAATCTGTCCTCATTATATTTGTCTCTGCTGAATATAAATTTATTAAAGTTAAGCCCCTTGAGATGTGGCATCTCATTTTCAAAAGGGTCCTTATGCCCATATGGTTGTAGAGGTATTTATTATGAAGGTATAATAAATAACAGGGTTCCCATGTGTCCTGGAAAACCTGGAAAACCTGGAAAATGATTGACCAATTTTGCAGTCATGGAAAACATATGGAAAATGAGGAAAAAACTAAAATGTCCTGGAAAAGCTTGAATTGTCCTGGAAAATTATTTATCTTCCGTTTACTTTGTTAATGAACAAAAATCAAACATAAGAAAGGAAGTAAAAATGTACTTGGTAACTAATGCACACTTAGCCATAAAATATGAGTAGATTAAATAATAAAAGTTAAGGAATAAAATATAAAAACTCAAAACAATGGCGACAAAAAGAAATAATAAAAAACGGCAAAATAAAATTTAGGCAGCTTCAACAGTAACTCAACAAAATCTATATAAAAAAGCAGAGTAAATAACGATAAAAAAATAAGTATAAACCATAAATTTATAATAGTAAGACACTACATAAAAGACAGACTAAAAAAGATAGCTAGCAGACGATGTTCATGCCCGAGAGTTAGAAATAAATAATGTCCTGGGAAAGTTCTGGAAAACTCCTGGAAAATGATTTCTAGAAAAGAGTGGGAACCCTGAATAATTACCATGGTTTGGGAGGCTATTCTAATATCAACAAATGAACCGTATGGTTTACCTCATCATCTGCTTTTATAAATCATACGTGTCATTTATTTTTTAAACAATTTTTTTTATTTAAAGTTATGCACATAACAAATTCCAATATATTTTTAAGAAAACAAATGAAAAAAATAAAATAAAAACAACTAACTTAAGGAAAAGACAGACAAGGGCTCAAAAACAAAAGTATTTTGAAAATAAAATGTAATATATAAACAAGTGAAATCACAAGAACAAACTCAGTAAAGTAAAAGAAATATATAAATAAATAAATAACTAATATGCATACATACATATATCCACATATTTACCTAAACAAACATACATACATTTATACCTGCAGATACATATATACATCCCAACATACACGCTCACACTCAGATATACATGTATGAATATATAAAAAAAGGTATAGGATAAAAATCAATACAAATAGTAATAACAGTAGTAATACCAAGCATGATGCATAAATGTGTCATTTATTAAAGAAAAAAAAGGTGTTTCTGTTGCTTTCGAATCTGTTTCTTACAAAATAGAAAATTTCACCTTTAAGAAATCGGTCCATTTTACTGAAGGCTTTATAATATCAGTATCGGTGATAATGGGATTTGAAAGAGCTTATCTGATACTGGCAAAAATCCAGTAGTGTGCATCCCTAAATATTACATATTATGTTCAGTATTCGCAAGGCAGAGCTAGCAAAGCATGATAATATATTGTAATGTTCCTTGATCACATCATCCAGTTAAATTTTAATGTGCTCATATTTTGTACTAATTCACGCTAAACTCACATGCTGCTGGTAAATTCCCTCGTACATCAGTTAAATAGAGTCCTGGTGGTCTGTTGGTTAGTTAAGTCACACCTGTGGATTCTTTACAGCATATCATTTCCCACTCTCGCATCATTCCCCACTCTTGCCTCTATTTAACGCCATTTTCCACATTTCTGTTTCTAAAATATAGTCATAAAAACCCTAGAATAGATATAAAAAAAGGAATGTTATATACTGATGTGAATTCCTCTTGTGCTCAGATGTCTAAAATCACATGTATTATTCATTATTACGACCACTCTGAGCTGCTCTGGAGTATAAACATTACAATAAGTGTTTGATATCACATAACTGATTTAAAATCTCACATCAGCAGCTTGTGGACATCCTCTCAGTGACAAATAATAATAAAAAATATCAGATATTGGCAAGAAATCCAGTAGCATGCTTCCTTATAATAAACAAAACAGACACACTCTTATTGCTCTTGTTTATCTGATTTCTTGAACTAAATTCATATTTTCTGTATTTTTGTTCTAAATTTTGAGCTTTAAGTGGCGTGCCTTGCTTTATAATCGCTTGTTCTGGTCATTTAATTGTTGTTTTCGGACATTTAAATGTGTTTTATTGCAGTGGAGCAGTAAATTTCAGCGACCATACTGCAACACTGTTTTCTAACAGCGTCTGGACGTGCTAGCAGCAGAGTCGTGGCACCTTGAGACCGACATCAGTAATGATACAATCTCTGTCTGCAGCTAAGTGCCCCTGGTGTTCCCCTCCTTTCTGCTGTGTCATCACGCCGGAATTGATCAGGCAATAACAGCCCGGGCGTCGCCGCGCTGTACTATTAGAGAGTTAGCTGTCGCCCGTCGTGTTGTCAGCCTCAGATAATAATTTGTTGTGAGGTTTAATCATTCTCTGCCGTCTTGTTTGCTGTTTACTCGACTCCGGGGCACCGTGTAGAGCTGCAGGAGAGCTCAGCAGCGAGGTGTCAGAAGTTAGTGTTTACCTGCTCGCTCCGCTGACTCATTCTCCTGTAACAACTCTGTGTGATGATTGATTTTGTGTCACTGCAGAACAACAGAACTGAAACCTGAAAATTAAAATCGGCATCAGTGCCGCAGTGCTCATGGTGACAACCTACAGTCTCATGTTTCAGAACATTGTGCTTCATTTAAGAGATAAGAATCCTAGAATCAAACTGTGGTTTAATGAAATATTTTTGTTGTTACCCATAGAAAAATGTACCCTTTGAGATAAGCAAGAGCTATTTCATGGTATCTGGGATCCATTTATTCAATATCTCAGGGAGAGGGACTTATCTAATTTCCTCGATGATGGAGAAGAATAGTGTACATCGGTAACGGAGGATATCATGGTAGTAGCTAAAAATATTGATAATCTATTTTCAAAGTACTCTTTTACTTTTGTTTGATTTTATTTATGCATTTTAATGTAATATTATTTCTAATGTCCAATCTCAGGGTGTCTTTCTTTAGTCCATCTGGGAAAAATCCCTTAGAAAGTGTTTGGGAATGAGCAAAACCTTTAATAGCATTTCTAGCAGGTGATTGGACGATCAATCTGTCAATCAAATTCTTCCAATTTGAAGAGGCCAATCAGATAATGTAGTAGGCTGGCACTACTGCCACAATGTGAAGGACTGAATGTGAGCCACTTTGTAAAGCAAACTCTCGCCAAAACATGCCGAAAGTGGAGCCAAAATACTCTTTTTATTGAGAATTTTGTAGTGTTGTTGTTTGTTTTTGATTTAATAAAGAAATGCGGTCCAGATCTGATAAAGCTGCTACTGAAGCTGTCTCACTCACAGCTCCTCCTCTTCCTACTCTAAGGGACTCTCACAGGGTCGTCCCACTTTGGGCCCCTCACAGTCGTTGTAGATTTGACAAGATGGATCTGCCTGATTGCTGACATTGAATCAGGCTGGTACAGCTGCTTTCTTTTCCTGATTTATTTATTAATAGAATAGAATGAATAAACCTTTATTCGTCCCACACGGGAAATTTTGCAATGTTACAGCAGCAAAGGGGACAGCGTTGATAAAGAATAAGTATAAAAATTGTATAAAAATAGATTGAAAATAGCAGTATGTACATTATTCTACCCATATAAATATAAAAAGGGCTTGAATACAGAAACTAAAAAGCAAATCCTATAAGGATTATTTACGCATTCACAAAGTAATTGCACATGAATGTAAGTGATTGCACATGGATAAATTGCACATTGTCAAAACTTTGAAACTTTGATTTCTGCAATTTTACTAGTGTAACTGACTATAACAACTGAAACTAAGGGCATGTAAAGTTTATCTAGGTGTCTGCACAAAACTGTATTCTTTTCCTGATTTTCAATGTTAATTTTTGTCTATTTCTGTATTTAATTCAATAAAAAATAATTTTAATTTAATTTATTTATGTTTCTTCTCGTGTATTTAGTGTATTATTTGGATATTTTAATAAGTAAATTTTCAAAATATGGGAAAAAGCTCAATAAATGTATTGTTCAAAAAGGGTAATCAATGTTTAAGTAAGTTGTACAGAGAAAAAAAAAAAAAAATTATAACTATTAAATCTGTTGCTTATAGGTGTTGCAGCAATTTTACCAGTGTAACTGACTATAACAACTGAACCTAAGGGCATGCAAAGGTTATCTAGGTGTCTGCACAAACTGTATTCTTTAACTGATTTTCAGTGTTAATTTTGGTCCATTTCCGTATTAAATTAAAATAAAAATAATTTTAACTTAATTTATTTTTTTTTCTTCTCATGTATTTATGTGTTATTTGGATTTTGAAATTAGTCATTTTTCAAAATATGGGAAAAAAGCTCAATAAATGTATTGTCCAAAAAGTGTCATCAATGTTCAAGTAACGTATACAGAGAAAAATAAAAAAAAACATTAAAACTATTCGAGCCATTGCTCAAATTTCTGCTCTGGTTCGAGTATGAACTTATACTCATATTTTGAAGCTCACTGTTATAGGACCTCATGCTCACGTCTTTCCAGTAAAACAATATCTCTAAACACTTTCAGGGTTTTCTTCTGACTTTGCACAGACGTCCTCAGTGGCACAGGGATGAACTGTGGAGATTTTAGAGACCTTTGAGATGTTGCTGTCAAACATGTTCCCTCTGGCTTTTGGATGAACTTGTCTCATCCTCTCCTTCACTTGTTCAACACTCACGTTGGCTGCTGTCATGTTAAAAAATAAGTT
Source organism: Cetoscarus ocellatus (assembly GCA_037902135.1). Classification (NCBI taxonomy): domain Eukaryota; kingdom Metazoa; phylum Chordata; class Actinopteri; order Labriformes; family Labridae; genus Cetoscarus; species Cetoscarus ocellatus. The sequence continues at coordinate 384,591 of JBAMNC010001198.1, forward strand.
TAATCTTGTGGTTTGTTTTTAATATATAGCAGTTTGTTTGCAGAGAGCGTGACTGAGAGTGTTTTTGGTGTTTATTGTTGTGTACAGCTGATTGGATTGGGAGGGCGTTTAGGGGTTGAATTTCATCTGCCAAAGATTACACTTTTTAGACTGACTGTTAAAATAAAGCAAACTTTTAAAATTAAAGGCTCTTATTCTCTTAATAATCTGATGAATTATTGATTATTTTTATGTAATTTTACGCTGATTGTGGTCTGTTTGTGTTTTTGTGTGAAAGCTTAATGCTGAAGCCTCATTCTGGAGGAGTCCATAAAGCTTTGCTGTGATAAAGAGGCTTTGGATGTCTTCATTTCTGACCTTGTTTGTCTTCTCTCTCCTCTCAGGTTGACGGGGCCCTCTGGTTTTCTGACTGATGGTCCAGGAAACTACAAGTACAAGACAAAATGCACTTGGCTGATCGAGGGACAGTAAGTGGCTGCTTCTGCCTTCCTTTCTTTTCTTTTAGGATGATGGTGTGTTGGTGTTCACAGTTTGGGTTTTGTGTTGAGATGTTAATGAGCCACGAAGGATTTGAAAAGACTGCTGCGAACGTAGGCCCTGTCCACACGGAGAATGTTTTCTGTACAGACGGCTTCGTTTCAGTAAATGTGTCGGTCCACACAGAAACGCTTAGGCCTGTTTACACGACAACGTTGTCACCAGAAGCGGAAAGGTTTTTCCTTTGCGTTTTCAAAAGCGCTCCGCATTCACATGGGATGGTGTGATAATGGTGTGTGTTCACACGGATCCACAAGAACGACTGAAAACACGGTAGCCTGGATGCCAGGCAAGTAGTTGGCGATGCAAGTTTGTAGTATCCTTGGCGAATATAACAAATGTGTCTCTGCTGGTCTGAGTATTGATGCAGCAATTCCATATTTTGTTGGAGAGGTGATAACAAACCTTGCACAGTTTTAAGCTAGGTAGTCGGCCATAGCTATTGTTGTTGTTGTTCCCAGGTGCGCGTGCTACCTTAATCTGAAACAGTACTGCTCATGCTCCGCACGTCCCCGTTTTCCCTGACAACAGGGATCCTGTTCACACAGAGGTGACAACGTAACGTTTTCTGCACTTTTCATTCTGGACCCTGGTTTCAGAAGTTTGCAGATTTGTGTTCGTTGTTGTGTAAATAGGCCCTGAAAACACTGTAGTGTATATGCCAGGCCTGTGACTGGCGCCATGACGCTGCTGTAGACATACACCAAAACCAGAGAAGAAGACATGGTTCGTGCGCATAAATCATGCAAAATGTCAACAAACACTGGCGTATGTTGTTCTCCATGTACTCTTGTTGCTCACAGTGGTTGTGGAGGAGCAGAAGATTTTGCTGTAAAAGGCAAAACAAGCTCAGGAGCTTCTGCAGCACGAACACAACACTGTTTTCTGTCATTGTTTCTGTTGTTGTTGGGGTTCACCCATGCAGGGTAAGAAGGAGATGGGGCTATAATGTCACAGTTTCTGAAACGATGCGTATTTGTTGTCCACAAGGAAACGCTCAGCCAGCGTTTTCAGAGTTATCCAGTTTGGGACACAAAAAATGTGCATTTTCAGGCTCCTGAAACGCTGTATCCATGTGGACAAAATGCCAATGTGATTAAAACTTTTGCAGATACGCCCAAATTCATCTCCATGTGGACGGGCCATTAAGATTACGTAAATCCTGGATCCTGTGAATTTATATTTTTTAGAGCAGTTGAGACTTTCCTTGAAACAAACAGAAGATATTCCCCAAATATTCTGACAGCTAACAGAGAGGCAGAAAGAGAAGAAAGATTCTTTGAGCTGAGCAACCAAATCAAATGTAACTGACAAAACTGTTTCTTCGACAAGCCTGAGGTTCCCTTTTACTCTGCCTAATCAGAGCCACAATCACAAGATATCCAGCTAACAACCCTAATCAGGTCAGGTTAATCCTCAGACCCTCAAAGCTGATGTTCACCATTCAGTTTCCTCTTTCAGATATCCATGTGAATATCAAGCCACTTATTGGCACAGATCTTCTCTTCTCTGATTTCAAAGGAGAACAAATATAATGGAGATGATTTTAAAACCCAAATGCATTTGATTAAGTCCGTGTTTGCATTTAGACCACATGCGCCTCACGCACCTTTTCGGGCCAACACCTGCAAAAGCAGAAACGCATCAAAACCAAGAACAAAAACAGGAGTGCTCCAGGTCTGAAGAGGGGTCTGGAGCAGGGAGAGCATGTGGGACCGACAGACGATAGAGACTGCGATCAAATCCGCCGCTGCTAAATTTGAAGTGCTCATGTATTTAAACCTTTACGGTAAATGCTCCATGCGAAACAAGAGGGGGATGACACACAGTCTTTCAACTTTATCATGTTTCTTTTTGCTTTTGCCATCAAAAGAGTGAAATAAAGGAGGTTAACCCTTTGAGATGTTACCTTGTTTTCAAGAGTGTCCTTATGTCTGTATGGTTATAAAGGTATTTATTATAGAGGTATAATCAATAACACCATGGTTAGAGAGATCAATCTAATATTAACATTAACATTTACATGATTATAAACTGGAGAGGATTGATTAATGTAGTAGCATCCAGCTGAACTGCCATTAAATTGCGATTAACTGATCTAAAAATGAAAGTTTATGTTGCCTGATGTCATTTCTGTTGATGGCTGATGCAGGATGGAGCACATGTGAGTCGAGCAGGTCCACAGCAGCAGGTCATCCATGATTGTTTGTCATGGTCATACCAGTTAATATCAGGGACTGTAATGATAATGGAAAAGGGTTAAAGGGAAGGCCACATGTTTGTTATTGAAGTTACTGAAGCTTTGTAAGTCCAAAGCAGCAGGCTGTAGACACCAACAATCCCAGGCTGCTTAAAGACAAGAACCAGAGACAAATTCAAGAGCAAACAAAAAGAGGCAGTGAGATTTAGAGAGAACACATAAAGGGGAACATTGTTGATCTTTAGTCAGAAAAGGTTGATGACCTCTGATCTGTGCTAATCTCTGTACAAGCAGTTGCTTCTCATTGTCATCACGCTCGTAGCTCCTGCCCCTTTTTCCTCACAGGACGCTGTTTGCGTCTTCAACACAAGCTCAATCATTTTGGTGTGCTTCAAGCTGAAACAAGCTTGGAAATATAAAATTCAATTTATGGCATACCTAAGTCATAAGAACGTTTTTAGCATGTTTCTGTTCTCGAATGCTCCTGTACTTTAACAATCTAGTGAGCATGGAGCTGGATTTGCCAATAGAGTTGTCAATCACGGCCCTACATCCTCTGTACACCATAATTAAACTAATTATGTGGAAATGCTGAGCCAGCATTTCAACATATTCTTCTTATTATTATTCTTGTTCTTCCGTACACTATTTGGCACTTTTCACGGCCTTCAAATTTGCACAGATTCTCAAAGAAAAAAACTGAACAATGCAGCATGTTCAGGAGAATTGCGCTCTCCTCTTTCACCTGAAGTTCTTTTCAAACTCAACATTGACAAAGTTTTGTCTCAGTAAGCTTCAGAGCGACAGGTATGTAACAAACTGCTCCATCTGCGCTAAAATTAAAAATCAGCTCCAGAGGACTCATCGATCATCTTTGAAGCCCGTTTTTAAATTGCTGTTGTGTCAACATTTTCCACAGTACAGACATAAAACTTACATCACTGTTTCATCAGAGTCTTGGGATGCTCACGGTGCAATCTTTTTTTTGATAGCTATCACGGTTTTGCCACAGCGACAGCTTGTTTAACCTAAAGATTCAGCTTCACTTCAGCAGTCTGTACACACATGCATCGCGGGTTAAATCCCCAGCTGTAACAGTAACATTAAATGCTCTGCTCCTGTCGTGTGAACACGTCAGAGTCTCCTGGCTTAGAAGTAATGTCGCTGACTCTCCTTCCAGCGACGCAGGTTCGAGACATGGTTAAAGCAGTGGTATCTTTTCTCTGTGTGTTCAATAACGACTCTTAATTAGTACAACTGCTTGCTTTGCATCTGGCTTCTTTCCTGTGAGTGCCAGGTTGTCACTCAATCAACGTTTCACTTCCATCCAACTTTTCTTTTTTCTTTCTTTATAATGTATATTTGCTAACATATTTAAGACTCCGGCTACTGATTATAATCTTTGTAATTTTAGGCCTTACAAATTTAACTGCTTTCACCACTGATTAGAACTTCTTCAGGGTGGGCAAACATTTCAGCAGCTTTCTGCAATTTTATTTCACATTTCTTCATTTTCAGCTTTGTTTCACAACTTCAAACATTTTTATTCCACATGTTCCACATTTTCAGCTTTGCTTTACTGCTTCCAACTATTTTATGTCACATTTTCAGCTTTGTTTGCACTGCTTCTAGCTATTTCATTTCACATTTTCTGCATTCAGGCTCAGCATTTCAACGCATTTGCTGCAAGGAAATGCAATTTTTCTAGTTAAAGCTAAACCTCTCAGAGCAGTGAGCACTTGGACACAAGGCACAGCTAAGTTTGATGACAGAAACCATGTCAAATATATTTGATGTGTATCCTGATCTAAAGGTTTGACCCCTGTTAACATGGAGGAGGCAGGTGTTGTGACCCAGCCTACGCACAGTCAAGTCTCTCAATGTTTCGCCCTCCTGTTTGTGCACTTTTTCAGACTAGAGTCTAAACCTGCAGGTGTCATTACATCTCAGAACAACTCCCCTGGCCTTAGGAAGCTCAGTGAACTCCTTTAAATCAATACTTTCTTGTTGGTTTCATTCATCAAATCAGCTTCTGCCATTAAGAGAAAGGTCATCCAAGGATTTCTGAACCCTGTGACAGCTGATGGATGGATTGTAAAAGCAGAGGCTGCAGCTCAATATTTGAAGTCTTCTCATAATGATCGTTTTATCCACAGTTTGCTCCGTAGTCTCTCTGAGATCCATGGGAATTTACAGTATCTAGAACATGATGGATGAAGATGAATGGCTAAGTAACTGTGAGAAATCCAATACTCCTCCCCTATTGTTTTAGTCAGCATAACCAGGCTGTGAAATATCGACTGAACTCCATGATTCTTCATTTCTCAGTCCGCATGCTCATCCCAACCATAACCTCTTTGATTACATTTGCATTTTAGGCATTTTGCCAAACGCTCTCATTCAGGGGGATTAACCACGAGCGACTGGAGGTCAGACTCATGTTTCTCTGAGACGGGAAGTATCGATGATGCCGGGTTTTGACCTCCTGGCCTTTCTGTTCCAGTAATCACCAAGCAACTGTTCATCCAGTGCTTTCATTACATGCTAACGACGCTTTTATACGGCGTCTTAAAGCCTCAGCGTGTTCTTCGTGGTAGGTTAATGCAGTGATACGTGTGCTGTATGAATCAAAATGACAAGAGGGCTTTAAAGGGGATTTAAAGTGTGGGACATACATTCACTTTGCATCTGAAGTCTGGAGTGACTTAACCCCCTGACGGCGGGAAGTGATTTGTTTAATTTGGTTGATAGGCCGTGACAGACGTCTGTGATGGCTGCTGCTTCAATGTAGGACCAATGGGGAGCAAAAATAGACGATAGGCAGTGATGTCCTTGACGTCCCGTGGTGATATTTCCTTGGCACACTCAGAGACCCTTGGTACCACCTGAGCACCCCAAAGCCTGCCTGAGTGTTGCTGCTGAGCATGTCCATCTCATCTTCTGATGGCTACTTCCAGCAGGATAACGCACCACGTCACTCAGCTTAAATCATCTCAAACTGGTTCCTTGAACATGACGATGAGGTCACTGTACTCCAGTGGTCTCAACAGCCCCTTACAAATTGTGCCGTGAAAAATGAAGGCAGCTCTGAAGGCAAAGGGGGTCCAGCTCTGTACTAGCAAGGGGTGCTTAATGAAGTGGTGGGTGAGTGTATAATGTTTCAAGTGTTTCATTGTTTTTTAGGATCTCTATTTTGTTTCCTTGGCATCAAACAGGTATCACACTAATACGCTTTTGACGAAAGAACTAAATCCTCCCCTAATTGAGTTACAAAGAGGTAATATCAATTCCAAGATTTCTAACAGACTGTCTTGTTGTTAAACGTTTTAATGTCGGGATTTCTCTCTGTCTTTTTACTGAACATTAGGCCTGGAATTATTTTCAAATCAGAATATTTTAGAAATATTTGATACAAATACTGTTTTATCCTTTATCTCTCCTAAAAACACATACATAAACCTTAAAAACCCTTTACATTGCCCATTCAGTTCAGAAGAAGACATATATTTGTAGCTTACTCTCAGATATTTCCTCTCCGGTCACAAGCTCTTTTTTTTTTCTGAACCTCTGGGCGGTTGCTGTTGACTCTATTAGTCCTCTAATAGAGCGAGGAAGAGCCCTTGCGTCAGTGTAATAAATTAGATGTTGATAAGAGAAAATGTGGCTTTCCAATACCATTTCCTGCTAATTTTGTGTTCTGGTTGCACATTTTCTGAACGGGCTTTTGTGTTCGTGCCCAAATCCTTTTGATTCATCTTATTTTGGGTTTCTAATAAAGTCGAGAGCTGAGAAGTTTGAGGAATCTTATAAACCTCATCAGAGAAGAAAAAAGTTATGATAAACCTGGTGACGTCTGCCTTTTTATCTGCTGTCATATTAAAACAAGGAGTTCTCAGCAGTTAATAAACATATTTTGCATGGTGTGTCATGATGTTCCAAGTAAAACTTCACCTTTACTGTGATAAAAAACCCTCTTTATTGTCTATTTGATCAGCTGAAGCTACCAAAAAAACACAAGTTCTTGGCACAAGTTATGGATCATATCTATTTTATGATTATCCCAAATTTTAAGTGAATTCTTACTTAAATTGCTGTAGTACTTGGACAAGTTTTAGTACTCAAATAGCACCAATGTACATGTACATTTTTTCTTTTCTGATAACTATTGATTGAAATATGATAGAAATTTTAGATTTATTCAAACAATGTAACTTAACTATTCTGTCAGTCAGTAAGAGGTTGTTTTATCATTTTAAGGGCTTATATCATGCCCTTAAAGTTATATTTTGATGTTAGTGATATTGCCTTGTGAATGATAATCCAGCACAAAATGTTCTTCCGAATAAAAATACCTTCAAAATAATCCAACATAGCAGCTGAATTTGACCCTCAAAAGCTCATAATTTCTGTAGATGTAAAAAACTGAACTCATATTACAAAAATAAGGGTAAAATGCTGCACAAAGTGGCAAACTATATGGTGTCAGTTTGACTCAGGAGGACAAGTGTGACTAACAGCTGTCACAAAAACTAGAAGTGCAACGAGAGCACAAACCTCTGCAGTTGAGTTATTGTCAAAAATATGGAAAACTGTTCAAGCTCACACTGTTAACCAATTCTTGAAAAAAATTCCTATATCCACATCTGGACGCGGATACACCCCAAAGTATAATTGATCCTTCCTTGCCCCATTTCTGGCCAATCCTGAGAGTTTCATAGATTTTAGTGAATAACTTCCTCCTGTAAACAATTGAACAAACTGACAACTAACAAATGCTGGCAAAAATGGTTTGAAAAGAGAGAATCATACTAAAAATGGATTTATCCCATTCTGTGTTAAATTATAATCAAATGTAACACTTTTGATAGCATTAAAAATTATCCAGATTCTCATTTTTTAAACTAAAAAGGACTCTGAGTAAACAAACCTCCACCAGACACTTCCAACACTGTTAACCGAGTCGTCAAAAACATAGAAAACTGCCCTATCGCGTACTGTCAAGATATTCTTGAAAAACATCCTAGATCCACATCCAGATTTGGATCACCACTAATATGTAATCAGTTCCCCCCCTTTCTATGACCAAAATTCTCTGAAAATGTCATCATTGGTGAAAATTTGAAAACTGTCCTATCTTACAATGTAAAAAAATCCTTTAATAAGCTCCTGGATCCGCATTCAGATCTGGATCACCATCAAAATACAAGTAATTGGTCCTTTGCTCATTTCTAACCTTTCCTTAAAATGTCAACAAATTCCGTTTATAACTTTTTGAGTTATTCTGTTCAAAAACTAAAAAACAAGTGAATAAATGCCTGCAAATATGCAACATCCTTGGCAGGGATAAAAACGAGGCCCAAAACCACAGTTTTTAAAAAAAGAAGTGTAAAAGTTTTATGGACTTTCTGACATGGAAGTACTAAAAAAGATTAAATAAACATGTTTGGTGATCTTTTAGTTAATCATGCTGTAAAGAACACAACAGAGTCGGTCAAATTTGACCCATTAAAGATAATAATTTTTAGCTTAATGTAGAAAACGTAATAGTTAAGATTGTTTTACCTGTCACTTCAACATTAAAAAGCACTTCAATAATTAAGACATCAAAGTTTTCAGCATCAGGACTTCCCCCTCTCTTTCTGTAAGCAGCGCCAGTAGCTGCCTGTAATCGCTGATTTATCTGCCACATATAGACATGCCAGTGTGACGTCCTACCACTGTGACAACAGTAGTCCAAGCTCTTTGGACCACTGGCAAGCCCAGTTCATAGCATAAGCAGTAGAAAGATTTTGGGGCATTTATAACAGGGCACTAAACTATGCTGAATGGACCAATCACCACAAAGTAAATGGCCTTAAAGTGACAGGAGCTCCAACAGAGTGCCTCAGAAAAGAGTGAGAAAGGAGGTGGATCAGGGACTCAGTATGTAGACCTATCAGGCATATTGAGCATCAGTGTTTGTGAACATACTTTGCAGCCGTCAATATGGTCTATGAAACGGAGGTCAGGAATAACATTAGTCTTAAATTAAAATCAAAATGTCAGATTCATAAAGTCTGTTGTGATTGCATAGCTGCAGGGAGCACTGAAGGGCTCCAGAGCTGCAGGTTTACTGACCACTTGAGCAAAAACACTCCCACAAACATCCTATTAAGGCTAAAAATAACACATTTATGAAGGGTGCGTGATTCAAACTGGATACAGAGCTGGAGAGAGGGAGTTTCTGTCTCTCCTCTCAATAAAGCATATAAACTAAATTGTGGACTGGAGCCTCCAATAAAAATTCCAGCCAGACAGATTGATCAGTAAGTGTCTGTATCTGCATTATCATAAAATGTAATCAATAACTGTTGCTGTTCATCTTCTCAAAAGGCCCCCCATCATCTTTACGCAGTCATTTTGATGTTGCTGTGTCCCAAACTGTCCTCAAATGTCACCCATTAACTCAAACTATCACAACTATTCATGGGGCTAACCCGGGAGGAATGTTTATACGAGGTGTAAACAGGGACATAGTTAATCATTGAGCTGTTAAGTTAAAAAAACACCACACATTTTTACTTCTTCTTTACTCAAAGAGGGGGTTACATTTTCACTCAGCCCCTTCAGCTTAAACAGTAACTTTTAAACTGTTGTGTGGTTCTGGTTAATTATCCGGTGATTGGGGTGGGCTAAAGTCATATCTGGGTATTGTTTAAATAAAAACACTGATGTAACTCTAAGATAATATCAAAAAATATTAAAAACCTGCCTGATGCCACAGCAACAAACGGAGGAATCCAGGATGAATAATATTGGGGTACCATTTAACTCTAAACTGGCTAACTGTACAAAACATCAGAAACATGTCTGTAAAACAAGGTTGTCAAATTGTTCTTTACTTTTTAATTACATTTGTTGTATAAAAATTAAATGAAGAATAGAAGAATAGAATGCCCTTTATTGTCATTATACAAACTAGAAAAGCACTCAGAGAGCGCAGACCTCCACCAAGATTCAAGTCTGGATCACCACGTGCTCCGTTATGATGGCCGAGTCTCCGCTCATGTCTGTCCATGTGGAGAAGTCCTCCAATGGCATTGCAAGGGAAGCTGGGAAATGTAGTGATATAGGCTTGAAAGTTTTCAAATAAGCTACAATACCCATAATGCAGCAGCCGAGGAGAAATGAATGGGATTTGCAATTCTAAACTTCAGTGTTTTTTTGTGACATCAATCTGGATCAGATCCAGATGAAATTGACTGTGATGATAGAGTTATATTATATGTATTATTGTGTAAATTTTGAAGCAAATTCATCAAGTGATGTCAGAGATATGATTTTTTTTAAATATGGCCCAATGTTAACTTATGGGTTTTTTTTTTTCAAATTTGGGGAATTTTTTGCATCCAGACAAATACGCTGATCACCACCAAAATGTAGTGGCTTCTTCCTTGGACCAAACAACACCTCTGGTAAAATTTTCATGTAAATCCATACAGTAGTTTTTGCGTAATCTTGCTAACAGACAAACAGACAGACCCTGACGAAAACATAACCTCCTTGGCGGAGGTAAATATACGAGATTGGAGGTGATGATCCTTGATAGGAAAAGGCACAAACTCATAACTATCTTCAGTCATGTTTTCGACCAAAAGAGAGAGAAAGCACAGTATGAATTGGATTAACAGTTTGGGAAGAAGCAAAACTGAGGTCATCAATTAAAATATAACAGAGAATAATGTCTAACTTATTGTATATGTATATATGTATATGTATGTGTATGTAAAGAACCTGACACACCAGATGGACCATTCATCATATTTCACTTGTCTATCTGGGAAAGAGCCCATAGAAAGTGTTTGGGGATGTAGCATATCCGGCAGGTGACTGGATGATTGTTCTGTCAATCAAATTCATTACAGGCCAACCAGATAATGTTGTAGACGGGTGCCACTGCTGCGTTGTGAAATACAAAATGTAAGTCACTTCATAGAACAAACTCTCGCCAAAACATGTGGGTAGTGAATGGAAACTGTCCTCTTCAGAGAGAAGTTTGTAGTTTGGTAATTTATTTTAATTTAATAAATAAATGTGGTCCAGAGCTGTTAACACTGTTACTGAAACTGCTAGCATCTATGCTAATTTCTGTATGAGCAGTTACTTCCTACTGTCGTCTCACTCGTAGCTCCACCTTGCTCCACTCTGATTGGTCCATGCCGCTTTGGGTCGCTCACAATCGTTGTAGATTGGTGCTTGACAAGATGGATCTACCTGATTACAGACAATTAATCCAGCAGAATATATACTCCTTCAGAAAAGTTCAAATGTAATTTCTGTCAGTTATTTCTCCCCTTTAACCCTTTAACGCCTGTTGTATCATATTGATACATACTTTTATGATACCTCTTATCTAATCAATTTGATCAACAAATTATTAAAAAAAATCTGAATACAATCAGATAAATGATATTAAATGTCCTCAAGTGAATTATCAGTTTCCAAAAACACCTAATTTATCAAATGAGATACAAAAAATATATGTGTTACATTTTATGGAAATTTGGATTTTTTTAGGATTTCAGTAGAAAGTGAAATAAACATTTCAGCTCCAAGAAATTGCAATTTTCTGGCTATAACGTGTGTTTTCAGGCTTTAAAGGGTTAATCATACAGTGCAAGCTACTACTTGACTTGTAAAGATCTAGCATTTGTGGAATGAGCAACACAGCTAAACATGTGGGTGCCAAAATCCCCTCTTCCCCTAAAAGAAAACCTACAGTTCCTCAGTGAAACAAGCATGAGTAAACGGTCTTTTTGAGATGTTGTCTTCCTGGGATGCCAACTTCATGGTCTGTCTTTGACTCCACCAGTCTCACAGAACTTGGTCCTAAGTTTGGAAATAGTACCAGGGCTGACACCAAATAATGCTGCCACACCAGCTTAAAGTTACAGGGGATTTGGGCACTTTTTTTTTTTCCACACGTTGAGTTGTGTTGTTCATCCCGTGAATGTCTGATCCTTCCTAGTTGTACTTCCTTGTAAAGGCGACTAATCAGGCTTCCCACTGATATAGAATACAGTACCAAGTGGTTTTATTAAAGGGGAGAAATGATCCACCGAAATAATGTTTCCAAACATTTTTTGACTGTATAGATATAAATATATGTATGTTAGAGGTGTAAAATAAAGATAAAGCATTTTTTATTCACACATACACAACATTTTCCTCTTTCGTGAACATTTTTCCAATTTTGGCATATATAATTTAATGTTGTTCTGTTTTCAGTGTCCGCAGTTTATCTATATTATTGTAATAAGCAGATACAACCATTGAAAATACATAATCTGAATATTTAAAGACATTTTATTGTGCTTTTTTGTGTCTCATTGTCTTAGAGCATAGCAGACAGGAGTACGTCTTGAAATAAACACATTTTTATAACAAACAGGGAATGCATTGTGAATTGTAAATAATTCTGAATCAAAAACCAACTTTTAGACCCCCAGCATCTGAATGAAATTGAAGCATAACCTACTGGAAGTTTGCATATTCTCCCTGTGCATGCCTGGGTTTTCTCCAGGTGCTCTGTTTCCTCCCAAAGATGGAAAACATGCTCATTGGGTTAATTGGTGATGGATGGATGGATGTCCTACCCAGTATCTCATTTTAATGCCTCCCTTTTGTGAGACAAATTATAATAAATAAACTAGAAAAGCACTCTTAGAGTGCAGACCTCTGCCAAGCAGCTCAGTAACGGTCGAAGCTTTTCCACTTCGATATGATGGCGGAGTCTTCACTCATGTCTGTCCATGTGGAGAAGTCCGCATTGCAGGGGAAGCTGGGAAATGTAGTGGCATAGGCTTGAAAAACATTGACATCAGTTTGCAAATAAACTACAGTTCCCATAATGACGTACAGGGGGCAAAACCCTCACAGCAGCTGAGGAGAAATGAATGGGACTTGCCATTGTAAACTTCAGTGTTTTTTTGTGATGTCAATCTGGATCAGATCCAGATGAAATTTACCTTGATGATAGAGTTATATTTTATATATTATCCCGTAAATTTTGAAGCAAATCCATCAAGTGATGTCAGAGATATGATTTTTTCAAATACGGCCCCATGTTAAGTTATGGGATTTTTTGCATCCAGACAAATATGCGGATCAGCACCAAAATGTAATGGCTTCCTCCTTGGACCAAGCCGCACCTCTGGTAAAATTTTCATGTAAATCCATCCCGTAGTTTTTGCGTAATCTTGCTAACAGACAAACAAACAAACACATAAACAGACTCTGGCGAAAAACATAACCTCCTTGGCGGAAGTAATAAACAGAAAACTCAATTCATGATAAGAGGTTAAATGTGACATTAAGTTCTGATCTGACCACTTATCAGGAAGGTCAATAAAAAGCCTTTTCATTGTGTAAACTTCAAGCTACAAGCTGTCTGAATTCCAGTCACTCTTTGAGTAAAACTCACATGAAATGCTCTTTTTCTTGTTGGACGTTTATGCTGCCAAATTGAGCTGTTTTGTTGCAAAGGGAGCAACGATTTGAGTTGACAGTAGAAATGCTGAGTGCATCTGTGTGTCTGCCTGTGACTTGTTTATTTCTGTCTCAGATTGTTTGAAAGTGCTGCAATGCCCAACTGTGAAAGTTAATTTATAACTGTGGATGTTCAAAGCTGTTAAACAGAGTTAAATCAGTTATGTCACAAGTTCTCTGAGCTCAAAAACACTTAACTTTTCAGAAATTACATCTAATATCTGAAACTGCTGATTTAAGAGGTTAAGTCTGATTTATCAATGACACATTATGATATATGATCTTGTGAAAATGCTGCAAAGGTTAATTTTCAGGTGATTACTAACAACAGTGTGGTCTCTCTTTGTTTGTTTTCCAGGCCAAACACAATACTGCGGTTACGATTCGAACACTTTGCCACTGAATGCAGCTGGGACCACCTCTACGTGTACGACGGAGACTCCATCTACGCCCCTCTGCTCGCTGCTTTCAGGTATGTCTACACCTAATGGAGGCTTTTAAAGGTGTGAGCATTATCGAGCAAAAAGGTAAATGCCTGTCATAAGATTTGGGTGAACACACGCACACGAGTTAAACTGGAAATAATAAAAGGCATCTGATGTTGCCTGCTGTTGAATCTTGAACTTTCGTGTGTTTGTAACAACAGTTGCTAACTAGCTGCTAACAAGGACTACAAAAATGGCCGGGGACCCAATGGCAGGCATTTCTGAATGTTGTTTAATAATCAGTTATTCATACAGGACTGCCACAGCCATGAGGACAAGCTTGATCAGGTCACTTGATGAAACGGAAACTAAAGAAGAGGGTGATGACGAAACTAAAGAAGAGGGTGAAGAGGGTGATGACGGTCATTACCAAAAATCGACAAATTGTAAACATGAAGAAAACATCAGAGAATCCACTAAATGTGCTTGACCTGAGACATGAATACAACACAACGTGGAAAGTTTAGATACCTAATAGAAATGCATCTATGTAATCTAGAGTGATTTTGTTTTTTGCAAGCTATTGAAGAACTTACTTTACTATAATAGTTTCTCTAAATCTCTTTTGTGAAGCATTAGAACATTATATCAAGTTAAAAAATAGCTTGATTGGCTTTAAATATGTATATATTGGCTTAATTAGCTTAAATTGTATGTTAACTCCATTTAACTATGCATAATAACTTGTATTTGTGTTATAATGTTCGAATATTGGTATACTATTTTTATGACTACTTTATATTTGTGTATTTTGTTCATCAGACATTATTTTTCTCCATAAAGAGTATCTGACAGATTGTAGCAATGCAGGCCTCATGCTGGGAAAAAGGTTTTATGTGGCCCTCTTGGTAATTAAAGTTGCCCATCCCTGGCCTAGTGGGTAACATGATGCGTTCATGTTGGCTCGGTAAAGTGATAATTAGCAGTTGTTGGCAAATTATGTGTTCAAATGTAATTCCAAGGAAGAGAATGTTGGTGTTTGCAGTGAACTTTGCAGGAGATATTTTTCCAGGGCCTGACCGATATGGATTTTTTTAGGCAGATGCCGATATTTGGCAAAAAAAATACTGATTACCGATTAATTGGCCATGCAATTAAGAAAATCTAAAATCTATTAAATACATGATAATTTTGGTCCCTTAACACTTACAGCAATGAATATATGAATTACAGGCAGAACATTTTACTGTTTTACAATACTTTTTCCTTTAGTATTTATTTAACTTTACAACAGAGATGAATTTTCAAGTATAAAAACATGCAGAAACCATTAAACCTCTGGGAAATTAATTGTATAACCTTAAAAAGAGCTAATCTATAAATGAGTTGTGAAATACATCTTGTCTTGTATTTCTTGTTAATGACAATTAGAGGAAGGTTATAGTACAGGTAGAGCAACTTTTAAAAAAGCTGTAAACGGTTGATTGTGAGAGGAAAGCAACAAAAACACTAAGGTAACAGTCTTTTCACAAGCCTCTTTTATTTTTCTACTTTGCAACTTTCAAGAACTTTAAAGTGCAAAATGAAATAGTGTGCAAATTTGCAGTAAATTCCTGCCAAATAAAATAAAAAACCTATTTAAAATGTAAACATATAGATGAATTACAACCTCTGTCTTGTCACAAAATTAACATTATCAGACTTGCTCTGCTACACGTATTTGATAAGCTTACATTTTTTTAAAATTCCATTTATATTTTTGTCAACTAAATGAACACATAAGTAATCACTCGTTACATTGGGTAAATCAGTTCTTACTTTGAGATACTTGTTGCATTTCTTCTTAAAACGTTTTTTTATTTCACCATTTAGTAAACACTATAATTATAAGAATAAAAAAAACATAATTTGTATCGGCAGGTCTCAAACAGAGGTGACCAGGCATCTGCATCATCAGAATAAAAGATATTGTCGTGCCATTTGTCTCATGAAAATACATTCAAATGTTTTATAACCTTCAGCTTTTACTCTCGTTCCACTCAGTTTTACCGCTAATACAAAGTTACAACCATTCAAATATCCTTATTCAATCAGGATCGCCTCCAGGATTGACTTTAAATCATATGATTCTGCGGAGGCACAAACTGATAAAATGATTTAATGATGGTCATTAAAAATTCAGTGAGGAGAAGGATTTTCAGACCACAACTAAAATCTTTTTAATCTTAATGAGGCTGAATCTTGTGATTTGTGGATGTGCTTGTTAAGTAGTAAAAATACATGCATGGAAATAACACTTGCTACATTTTCTGTGTCTTAATGTTTCAGCGGTTTGATTGTCCCAGAGCGTTATGGAAATGAGACGGTTCCTGAGGTGGTGTCTCAGTCCGGCTATGCCCTGCTGCACTTTTTCAGCGATGCTGCCTACAACCTGACCGGGTTCAACATTTCCTACAGGTGAGCGAGAGGATTTTTGCCACCTGTGCACAAACTGTCACAGCATGGGAAATCACTTTGATCCGAGCATTAAAATATAACAAACAGTGTTTGTTCTTTGAGTGTAGAGGCACAATAAAAGTAGAAGAACTTAATAATCCAGGTGAAATTCTGACCACACAACTAAATCACTGAAGGCTGATTGAAGGATGCCGACCAGAGAAGAGAGCTCGCTTTTAAAGTCTCTGCACTGGCTCCCAGTATCCTTCAGAACTGATTTTAAGTTTCTTTTATTAGTTTTTAAGTGTCTTTACAGTCTTGATCTTGCCATTTTATCTGATTTGCTTTTATCATATGAGCCTGTGAGAGCCCTCGGGTTGAAACAAAGACTCACGGTGAGGCATCCTACCTGCAGAACCGAGGGTGGAGCAGAGTGTCAGTATTTTTAAGAGCAAACTCAAGACTGAGCTTTTTAGTCTGGCTTTTGAATAATTTTCTGCATTATTTGGACAATTCTAGTTTTTTTTATTGAACAATTTTACATTTTATTGTTTAATTGATTCTTTTTTTTTTTTCCAAATGTGTTTATTAAGTTTTCCCTTTTCAACTGAACAGACAGAACAACCAAACAGGAGAAAATTAAAAGATAATATAAAGATCAGCACACTCACCAAAAGAGAAAGGAAAGAAAAGAGTTGGGGACAGAAAGGCACATTTATCACACAGCTCTTACACAATTTGTTAACACCATAGTTGGGTCCTTACAACTTACAGATTTCATTTAAAGCCTCTATACAGGATAGCAGATTCACATTTATATATTCTAGAAATGGTCTCCACATTTTAAGGAAGTCAACCATTTTAGCATGTTTGAGACAGGTAAGGAGATCTTGATTCATATATTTAAGCTTTTTTCTTTTTTTTTTCTTAATTTCCCTGAAGTAGTCTTTCCAAGGGATTAATAAAGTTAGATCAAATCTAATATTTTTTTTACTTCAATTCCTGATACATGTATTTATTACTTTTATAACTATTACTATATTTATTCTTTTATTAATATTATTTTTTTTACTTCTATCTCCAGTGTTTCTCATTATGAACTCATAATAGTGTTTCCACAGTTCCTCTCTCACACACACACTCACACACACTGATTGATTGATTGATTAAAGGAAATGACAGCTAACACTCTGATTGGTTTTATCTATGTTACAGCCTAAACACACCAAGGCACATAACCTGTCCTCCTTGTGCCCCTAGCCTGGCTTTGAGCTGAAAACATGCGTCCTTAAAATAGAAAAATACAGACCAACACGCCCCAAACAGCCTCATGCTTAAGACAACTCGCTTCACGCTGTCGAAAGAGGGGCCCATGAAGTTCTTAGGCCTTAACTTGAAACCTTAGCGTGAATGACAGCCCCCTCGTATCAAACAGCTCACAGAACTCTCGCTGGCTGTCTGTTGTCACCACGCCTCAGGGTTTTCATCTCTTGAGGTCCTTGCACGCAGCAACAATGGTGTCACTCTGGAAGACATATCTGCTAAAAGACAAATAATCTGCTGTAAAGCTTCAAGCAGAACACCTCCGGCACAGATCATCTTTTCTCTTTCACAAGCTCTTCACATTTATTTCAGTGAAGGACCCACTTCACACCCTTCCTTGGGACATGATGACGCATACAAAGCTATCACTTTCTGCATGATTCAGCCCGTGTGCTGCGCTGGCTCGGCTGGTTGACAGCAGCATTCGGGGGATCATGTTGGGCTGTTTTTGCTGCAGTCTGGTCTTGTTGCATCATTATACCATCATCTACCAGAGGGGCAGTTTGAGTGCAGATAAAAATGCACTTTTGGAGGGATGCTGATGTGAACATTTTGTAGAATCAAAGACGGCTTGGGTGAGATAGTGCTTTATCACTGTGGGTTTTGGTTTGGCTGATTTCCTGGTAATGTAGCAAAAACCACTGATGTGTGGTCAGACACAGAAGGTATGATGCTGCTTTATTAATCAGCATCATTATATTCATTATAGATATTAATTTTAATATTAGATTGATCTCTCTTTCCATGGATGTATTAATTATACATCCATAGTTACTATCTTTACAACCACATAGACATGAGGACCCTCTTGAAAATGGGGGGCTAACCTATATTAAAAATATGGTGCTATACAAATAAAGATTGATTGATTGAGTCTATATTCAGCAGAGACAAATGTGATTTTAGTCCCTTTGGATGCGTGTACGTGTACATACAATTATATATATTTATAATATGTATTTGTATGTATGCATATATGTGTATCAATAAAATGAAGAGTATGGCTTCAGCCTGCTTAATGTACAGTGCCTTGAGAAAACACTTGTTATGAACTGGCGCTATACAAAGAAAGATTGATTCATATGTCCATAGCCTCTTAAATTGTGTGAAAATATTTGTGTCCTCAAAACTCAAACACTGAAAATCACAGCGTCCACATCACATATATGCCTAAAACAGTGTGAATCTCCAATAATTAAGGCTTTACATGGCCTCATTTGGCTATTAAATATCTATATAACCCTTTTTTTGCTGCCAGTTGTGGGCATGTGTCATCAGCTGCCGTTTTTTTGGCCCGGCACCGTTTCCAACCTCAGTTTCAGAGAGCTCCTCACCAGCCCTTAGCACCACAAAAGCTGATGTCTGCTCCCTTTTACTTTCTGTAAGGCTGTTAAAAAAAATCGCTCTCTTTTCCTTTAGTCATGAACATATCATCAAAACAAACAAGTCAATGAATCGTTCTTCCTCTGATAGCAGCTGGAAACAGGATATATTCAAAGTTATTATTGCAGATATTGATGAGGATAATGCTTGTCAAAAGCACAAAGCATTCACTTTGCAAAACTGACCTTGTCCTTTCATGGTGAAAGTCTAGTTGTGTTAGAAACAGATGTGAAGCAAGTAACAAGAATCTGTAACTTAAGAAGCTAAAAATGTATGTGTTTGCAGCAAAAACAGCCCATACTTACAGAAATCTTTTATTCCTGTTCCCGAAATCTGTAAAACATTCTTACACTGGTGCAGGACATCACTAAGATCCGAAAATGTCTGTCATTTTGACCGACATGAAAAGGAAAACTATTCTTAAAATCACAGTGAGGCCTGTCCCTTCAAACATCTGCAGGGGACACAATGGACCTCCTCCACCTCCCCTCACTTAGTGGCACTGTCACCATGGCGATGGGATTGAAGTTGGGCTCAGAGACAAAGTCGGATAAAAAGGAGGTGCCCCCGAGCCCCCGGTCTTTGGTGTGTGGACGAGGTTGAGGAGCCGAAACATCAAACCATCAGACTGAGGGAACATGAAAGAAGACGAGGGCCCTTTTGTGTCGTTTGTCTGCTCCCAGAGATCAGGAGGAAAGAAATAACATCACACTCCTGCCTCAAAGCTGTCATGGATGATTTATTCTCCAAAACACAGCAGAACTTCTGACATTTACGTGTTTACCCATAACAGGAAACATGTTAACTTCCCAACTTGCAGAATTTCCATGTTAACAGATATTGTAACAGTATTATGAATGTTTCTGGTGGTAGACAGACTCCATTAAAACTGTAAAAAAAGTGTCTGGCACAGGGTGTCTTGAATCTGTGCAGGGTACAAATGAAACCTCAAGACTATCAAGGCATTCTGGAGCCAAATGTGCTGCCCAGTGTCAGAAAGCTTGGTCTCAGCCGCAGGTCATGGGTCCTACAACAGGATAACGACCTAAAACACACAGCTAAAAACACCCAAGAATGGCTAAGAACAAAATATTAGACTATTCTGAAGTGGCCTTCTATGAGCCCTGATCTAAATCCTATTGTGGAAGGAGCTGAAACATGCAGTCTGGAGAAGACACCCTTCAAACCTGAGACAGCTGGAGCAGTTTTCTCACAAGGAGTGGGCCAAAATACCTGTGGACAGGTGCAGAAGTCTCATTGAGAGTTACAGAAATCTCCTAAATGCAGTAATTGCCTCAAAAGGTTGTGCAACAAAATATCAAGTTAAGGGTACCATCATTTTCGTCCAGGCCAGTTTCATTGGTTCGTATTTTAAAATGTTTCTCTTGAACCACAAATCAAAAGCAATGTCTGATTTTCATTAGTTAATTTTCAGTAATTTTTATTTATTATTGCTTTTGTCAGTTTCAAGTTATTTCAGTGACCATTGTGGGTTTTCTTTCTTTGTCCACGTGTGTATTGCTGTTACATCTATAAGCAATAGTTTCATGATAAAGTTACCATCATAATATGATTCCTTGACCCTGAAAACCCACACCTAGCACTCAGAATCATGCTGATATCATTATTAGTTAGACAGTTATTGAGCAAAAACGTTATCTGGATCACCACTAAAATCGAATCATTTCTAAGTTAGGCTATTACCGACATCTCCTGAAAATTTCATCAAAATTTGTCCAGTAGTTTTTGCGTAACCTTGCTAACAAACATATGCAGGAAAAAAAGCAAAACCTCCTTGGCCATAGTAATTAAATTGTGGTTCTCTCTTGATTGGTTAATTGATTTTAGAATAAATAAAGTTATTAAACTTGGAGTTCAGATGGTGCATTCAGGAATCTCACATCCTGAGGGAAGAAGCTGTTCTTCAGTCCGGTGGTACAGCGGATACTTCTGTACCTTTTGCCTGATGGCAGCGGGGTGAAGAGGCTGTGGCCGGGGCGGCTGTTGTCCCCCAGTATCCTCTGGGTTCTGCGTAGGCACCTCACCTCCCTGATATTACCGATGCTCGGTAGATGGGTACCAATGATGTTTTGGGCTGTTTTAATCACTCGTTGCAGAGTCTTCCTGTCCTCCCATTTCCATCACATGCCAGTTTGTGATATCTCCAGTCAGGAAGCTTTCAATTGCTCCTTTGTAGAAGTTGACTAGAACGAGGCATGGGAATTTTGCTTTCTTAAGTTTCCTTAAATACAGCCATTTCAGAGCTTTTTTAACCACTCAATGCCTTGTCAGTTCTAGATGCAACCCTCAGCCATGTAAATCTATTTTTCCCAGATATTATGAACATGACACCTCTGAATCAGCCTGTTTTCATTCTTTTGTTCATGATTTTCCTTCATAATCATGACATTACTTTCTTTGAGTCAGTTTTACATACAATTTGCTTTCAGAACAGATGTGTCCCAGTTCCACTTACTGACTGTATGTGCAATACTCTATTTTTTCATGTAGTATTGAACTTGAAAATCAATGCGCTTTCCCCTCTTTCACTAACAGGAAAAGAGCAATATATGTGTGAGAGCCTTTCAGCAGTCACAGTTTGATGCCGTAAACCCACTGAGATTGAAATTTGCTGAAGCTTTTAAGCACATCAACAGAAAAGAAGTGAAATATGTTTTTCATCACTTTTTTTCTGAAAGTCCAAGGGAAAAACAAAATGTTTTTCCTTCCAGATTCTTTGTTTTGTGCCGGGTTTTACAACAGTAATTCATTTCCAATGCACAATATTACTGTAACACTGTTGGTATCAGCAGATATTTGCCTAAAAAGTTGATTATGCGTGTCAGCAGATATAAAACTTTCTGCACATATTTATTTATTTTTACATATTTGGCTATAAATATTCCATATATTGGCTGTGACACTGTATTCTTACTGTCCTGCATCCTTTAAAATTGTAAATCCATGCCTTGTTTCCTCTTGTAAACAGTAAATCCAGTGATTATACTGAACAGCTGGAGAAATGGAAGCTAAGTGCTTTGTTTGACAAGAGGGGGCTGGTGTTGAAAGTGAAAATAAATCATTTAACCCACTGAAATAGATGAATGCTCTTCTATCTCTGCTGTGCTAAACAGATGACCAAGCTCTGCTGAGTGGGAGAAGTCAAAGAAATCCATGAAAATCCCTTCAGCACCTCTTCAAAATCTCTCTTTTCTTGCTCCTCGTCTGTGTTGACGAATGTAACGCAGGGGAAAATAGAGGTGATCTGTCGAGGCAATAACGTTGTGCTGCATCATGCTGCGTAGCATCATCTTGCGTCGCTCGTGGGCAGTTAGGACACTGACAAATGATTTCATGTATTTAACCTGAGATTGTCACCGATGCTCACGGGCATTGTGTTCAGTTTGGACACGACGTAATATTGGCACAATGTACCTTAACGGTTCACCTCATCGTCACTGAATGTCAACTTATATACATCAAAAGTGTCATTTACTAAGAAAGAAAATGTTTTCCTTCTTCACATCTGTTTCTAAAACTAATAGACCATCATCATGAAAGTCACAGTCATCAGTTTAAGTTAAGTTAAGGCTTTAATGTGTGTTAATGGGGTAGCATGAAATCAGAGTGCTGGCTCTCATTTCCTACAAATTATTTATTGCTTGCTAGCTGATGTTTTGTTATTCCAAGTTTTTAACCACAGATTTTTGTGTTCCAGTCCTAACATTCAAGTCCTCACCTTTTACATATCCAGACACTGTAGGGTTGTCAGAAAAAAAGGACACTTGGATACTTTTTCAATACAATATTTTTAAAACGATATGATAAAATTTTCCATTCAATAACTTTGAAAATATTGAAGCTTCACACACAAATCTATAATGAGAATTTCCAACCAAGGGCTGCAAAGACGTAAGCCTCATAAGAGGGGGATAATGGCTTAAGCTGTAATTTAAATTACTTTTTTGTGATTTAATTTAAAGTTTATTGTCTTGTCCTGGGAATTTTTAACTTTATTTGAGCTCAAAAACAGTTGTAACATCTGACCTGATTTTACAATTTGAACAACATTATAAAAGAAATTATAGTCAAGCGTTAAGGAGACAAAGAGTGCAATAGTTTATAAAAAATTAAACCTTTAATTATTTACTGCAGATGAGTTGTCAAATGTTTAGTTACTTTTTCCTGACTTTTTTTTGCACTGAAGGTTGTCAATGGAAAACAGAAGATAAGATTTTTTTTCAGTTTCCTGTATTATTTAATTTTAACTTTTTTTTTTTTAATCAAAATAAGTATCAAATATTGCATTTCTTTACTGGTATTGAAGTTTACAGTTCTGTACTGTGACAACCTTAGGACACTGTATGAAATATAGTGACGTTCAGATCAAAATTATACTATACAGCATAAAGCATTCACACATCAGATATGTCCCAAAGGACGCACTGACCTCAGCATAAAAGTGTTACCTCATTAACCATCAATTTCAGGATTAAATTAACATGATCAACCAGTATTCTCAAACTGAGAGAAATAAATGTTCTGCTTCAACTCTCACCTCCAAAATCTGGCATCTTTATTGTCTGAAGTCTTTGTTTTTGTCTCTTGGTCTGACCAAGGCTTGACCCTGAAAGTAAGAGGAGGTTTTATTGCTGCCACAAAACAAGTCAATGGAGACCTCACAGAAAAGCTGACTGTAGAAAGAAAGGATCTGTTCAGAGACATTGGGGGTGCCAGTATTGTAGTTTTATTGCAGATTGGGTGTTTACCATCTGCTCCTCTGTGCTTCAGTCTGATGGTTACTAGAAAGAGGAAATACATTCAGTTATTGTGACGGATCAACATGTTTAAGATTTCTGCAGTAAGAACCACTGAAACTTATATCCTTACTGACCACAAGATAATCTATATGATTATGATTGTGTAAATTTGAAATTATCACTTCAATTTACTGAAGGAGCAATTAAATTATTAGAGATGAAAAAATATTGATAGATATTTGATTCCATGTCAACAAGCCTAGACGTCCTAAAAAGTCAAAAGTAAAATGCTGTTATGAAACTACAACATGGCAGTTCAACTCAACAGCAATCAAACTTCCAACTTTTTACTTCACATTGTGGCCTCTTCAGAGTAGTTACACCTAAAGACATTATGGGTCGTAATCACCTTCTCCAGCGGCCTGATCGAGTGGGAGCCATTGACTGTGGCTGTTAACAGTCAGAAGTGACTGAACTGGACCCCCTGCCACTTTTGTCGCCCTTGTTCACAGTTTGTTAGCAACTATCCTTTTAAAACATAATAGTGCTATGGACCTCAAAATTGGGACAGAGTCAGATACATTTTACATTGCAAAATGAAACGCTTAAATCTTGTATGCAGTTATTCATCAGAGTCCTTATTTCAGGTTTTCTTTTGAAAGCTTTTCAAAAATCTCATCGACTTCAGCGCCTGGGATGCAAAATGCTAACTCACTTCCACGTTTGAGGACTCATTCCTTCACCACTCCATTACTTTAGGATATTTAGTCACTATCTCTCAGCCTCTACTGGTTATCTCAGCCTGTAGTTAATGCTGCTTTAATGCAGGCGACCCCTGAAGATGACAGGGATTTGATGATGGAGCTGCTTGACTGATTGATGGATGACAATGGCATACAAAACTTTTTCTGCACAAACACAGTTCATCCCTACATCTACAAGGTCAAGTTAAAACTCTACCATGCAAAGCCAAAGCCATAAATCAACAACACACAGAAACATCGCCGGCTTCTCCGGGCCTGAACTCATCTGAGGTGGACTGAGGCAAAGTGGAAAAATCTGCTGTCCACTAGGGGTGTAAATCACCAGTTTCATGACTATACGATACGATATCGATTCTTTGGACAACGATACAATATTTGCTGATATCACAAAGGCTCAATTTGATTTCGATTCAATATGATTTAGGGGTCTTCGATTGATTTAAGACGATATTATGCACACATTTAACACGGTCAGCTACATTTCACCTAAAGCAAGAAAGAAAAACAAAGCAATTTCTAAGTTTTGACAGTTTTATTACTGAAATGTGAAACGATGTGCTGACCTTTGGGTATGATAGGTTATAGAGGATTATAACCATCTGTATGATCTAATCATGTTTAAAATTAAAATTGGGTGAATTAGTAGTCAGGTATTTTTAGACTTTGCTTCACTGTTTAATGGTAGGTGTGGAGGAAGAATAAGAGCAAGCTCTCACTGTTTTCCTTTCATACAATAAGTAATTTCATTAATCAGTGCGCTACAAAATCAAATGATGAGATAACTTACTGTACTCGTGTGATAACTCCTGTCGTGTGTGTGCAGTATGTATCCTCTGCTGTCAGATCGACCGTATCTTACCCGGATACAGCAGTGCTATTTTCTGATTGGCTGACATGTCAAGCTCCCTTTTAGCTCTGTGATGCTAAGAGCATGTTGCTACACGTTAGCATATAGTGGTGTTACTCAGTGGGCGCTACACAGTACATTTTAAAGCAGGAGAAATACCGGGTGTGGTGCGTGAGAGAGCGAAAAGGTACGCCTCTCATACGCTGAATACGTGAGACTTGAGAGCCCTGTAAAGTTGAAACTTCAGAACGAGGCGCTATTGGGCGGAAGCGGTGAAACGGATATCCGGTCAGAATTTCAAAATAAAGGCGTTGAAGATGACGATGCTGATCGATGTTTTGAGTTTCCATCGATTTGATTGGATCATTGCTTAACCAATCGATGTATCGATCCAGATCGATGGATTATTACACCCCTACTGTCCACATTTAAAATCGTTAATTGAAATCATGGACATGGTGTCCTCTCAGCTAAAGAGGAGAAGGACCATCCAGACTGTTTTCAGAGCAAAGGTCAAAGCATCTGTGATGGTATGGGGGCGTGTTAGTGCCCATGGCATGGGTAACTTGCACATCTATGAAGACACCATTAATGCTGAAAGGGACAAACAGGTTTAGGAGCAGCATGTGCTGCCATCCAAGTAACATCTTATTTCAGCAGGACAATGCCAAGACACATTCTGCATGTGTTACAACAGCCTGACTCTGTAGTAAAAGAGCGCAGGTACTAGACTGACCTGCTGCAGTCCAGACCTGTCTCCCTTTGAAATGTGTGACACATAATGAAGCTCAAAACACGACAACAGAGACCCCGGACTGTTGATCAACTGAAGTCGAACATCGAGCAAGAATTGCAAAGAGTTTCACCTACAAAGCTTCAACAATTAGTGTCCTCCAGTCACTTGTTGAGTGTTGTTAAAGGGAGAGTTGATGTAACACAATGGTAAACATGCCCCCGTCCCAGCTTTTTTGGAATATGTCCCAAGCATCAAATCCAAAATGAATGAAGATTTGACAAAAAAAACAGTAAAACTCATCAGTTTGAACCTTACATATCTTGTCTTTGTTGTGTATTTAATTGAATATAGGTTAAATAGGGTTTGCAAATCATTTTTATTCTGTTTTTATTTAACGTCTCATCTTCACTGGAATTGGGGTTTGTCTATTTTATTTGTGAGCCTGCAGACAGCTGCAGCTCTGCTTCCACAAAAGCAGATGTAACGTAATTGTTCTGATGTTTTATTCACTGTGTTTATCTCGCTCTGTCTAGTTTTAAATCTTTGTTTCTCTCTGTCTCTCTTTTTTTCGCCCTCTCAGAGTAAATACGTGCCCCAACAACTGCTCGGGCCGAGGCGAGTGTCGTGTGAGTAACACCACGGGTGCCGTGTACTGCGAGTGTGAAGCCAGCTGGAAGGGGGAAGCCTGTGACGTCCCCTCGTGCCTCAATGACTGCGGTTTCCCTGAACGAGGTCGCTGTCAAGGCAAAACCTGCGTCTGCAAGTCTGGATGGCAAGGTGGGCCAATTCTGCCTGTGACGTGCCCTCATTGTCTCACACACACTCAGACACAATGTCACTGGGTTGGATTCAGCATGCCAAAACACGCCAGCCTTTCCTCTCTTACTTAAATAAGATCTCACTGAGTTCTCTGTGCAGGATAGAGAGCTGATACAGGGTGGATGAATCAAAGTTAGGAGCTGAGATTCACTTTTGTTAAAGTAGGTCAATTCTTGGGACACAGCCTGCCTCCTTATTGTTTTACAGTAACTCCCTTTTTAGAAGAATTAATTTTGAGCTTTTCTGGCTTTATTTGAAGAGAACAGTGGTTGGATCTAAAAAGTGGAGATAGAGAGTTGGGAATGACATGTAGAAAAGAGGCTTCTGGTTAGTTTAAAATAGAGATGGGATTTATGCCTACTTGAAGGGACCCTGATCTTGAGGAGCTGTGAAATTGTGTTTCTTGCTTGTGTCAGGATAACAAGACAGAGTTTAAATTTAACAACACAACATCAATCTGAGGTAGTTTACAGCTTAACATGCTCTCAGCGCAGTTAGAGGAGTGGGAGGGGTTGAGCAAAAATGTAGAAAAGTGCAAAATTATGATGTAGCAGTAGTAAAAGAGCAGTGGAATTTAAATAGTGCAAAGAGAGTAGCTTTAATTGGGAAGTAGAACAACAGTTAAAGTAATATGTACCAATACTGGATGTACAAAAATGTGATATTTATTTAAAACACATCCAAAAGCTTTGATGATGGGTTTTATTTCTGTCAAAACTGACGCCTGTATTTCTGACTTCTTCAACATCAGATTTGCCATATTTAGTGCAGACTTTAACAAAGTGCTAAATCACCCCCACAAAGCCTCTATAGGTGACCATACTGCACGGCTGAATGTCCTGCAGCAGAGTGTGACACTTATCTCTGTAGTTTCTTGTTAACTGAGTGCAGCAAGCGAAGCATCATTCTTAAAAAGGAGCTCACTTTAACTACTCTGGCTTTGTTAGCCGGAGGTGCCAAATCTGTGCCCTCTCTTGGAAAACCTTAGCACATTTGTTGCAGCCGACAGAGTCCATTTCTTCTCCAGTGTTACAATGGCAAAATCATTCAAGATACCGGACTTGACATGCTTTGTGTTGGTGCTGTAAATCCGGCTCTTACCTTCTTTTTCCACATCATTCGTCGACTCCATGTTGTAGGTGCTAGCCACATGTAGATGTTTTAGACCACCTGCTCCTCCCCACAGCAACATGAACACCACCTGCTCCCACAGATTTCTGTTGGGTCCAAGCTGCTCCCAATGCAGCCCTCTAACGCAGTGTGTAAATAATACAATATATTCACTCTGATCATACAGCTAATTGGTATATATTAAGCCTGGGAATGGGGTGTGAAAGAGGAAGTAAAACTTGGGCTGTAAAAAGTTAAAGTCCATGCACCATATCACTTTTAATAATATACTATGTGATAAAATAAGATAAGGTAGAACTTTATTAATCCCTTGGGGAGACTCCTTGTGTAGTATACGAGTATAAAAGAACACTGGATATCAAAAAGTAAAATATATATATATATATATATATATATAATCAGAAGAATCAGAATCTCTTTATTGTCATTGCCCTCAGTGCAACGAAATTGAAGTAACAGCTTTCACGGATTCAGGTATAAAAAGTACAAGTTAAAAACAAGGCAATAAAAACGACAACTATACCTATAAAAGATAAATAAAATAACATGACTGTTATTTTGCTGCTGTACTATAAATATAAATATAAATAGCACACCAGAATATTGCACAGGCTTCAGAATACTGCACCGAAAGGCTGTATATTGTGAATGTTTAAGTGTAATAGGATTGCATGGAGTTTAGTGCGATGACAGCTCTGGGGTAGAAGCTGTTTTTCAATCTGTTTGTTGTTGCTCCGATGCTCCTGAAACGCCTCCCTGAGGACAACAGTTCAAAGAGGTGGTGACCGGGGTGGGACGGATCTCTGAGGATGCTGTGGGCTCTCCTGAGGCAGCGTGTGTTGTAGATGTCCTCAAGAGATGGGAGAGGGCATATGTACACATATATATATTATATATATATTCCCATCCTCTGTCTTCCTGTTAGTCCTCCTCCCACTGAGTGAGGAGTTGTACAGTCAGATGGTCTGAGAGAGAACAGGCTCACACATAGCATAACACACTCCTGCCTTGTGCATTTAAGCCTAAGGTTAGTATACAGAGAGAGAAAGTATCCTGATGGGTTGAGTTTGAGATGAATAACGCAAAGAAAGAAATAGATTTGCTGCAGAATGATTCAACGAAATATGATAGAAATGGAATGAACATCAGACCTTGGCCTTTGACTTTTTATTAAAGAGAAAATGTGTGCAAAGTTTGACAAAATCCCTTAAGGGGTTCTTGAGATCATGTCCACACTCAAGGGATGCTCGAGCTCCAAAGAAATTTGACCCACCCCTCCAAAATCTAAACCATTCATCTCTGATTTGAAAGTGATATTTGTGCAAGAACTGAGGAAATCCTTTCAAAGCTTTTTTGAGATTCTCACAAGCAGAGGGGGAAGATGACGCCAGGTGGCATCTGAATTATGACCTCTTAAATCTGATTGTTCATCCATCAGTCAGATAACTGTAACTTTGACAGAATCCCTTTAGAGCTTATCTTAGATATCACTTTAGCCCCATTCATGCTGCCATTTCAAGCTGTAATATTAACGCCCCACATCTTAAACTGTATTTTTGATTTTGGCCCCTCCTGTGATTGAGTTGGACACCCCTGGTCTGGACTCTGCACTGGGCTCTCCACTCCAGACCAATGGGCGTGACAAAACAATGGTAGGACATCTCACTTGTAGGTCAATTTGGGGGTGCCAGGGGGACGTGTAGTTTCAGGCAGCTACTGCTGCTGTAAACAGGTGAAGAGGGAGAAGTGCCAATGCTGCAGGCTCTTCAAGGGTAGAAGACATGAGCCCTGTTTCCACCAGAGGGTTCAGTTCGGTTCGTCTCGGTACGGTTCGCTTTTTGTGGCGTTTCCATAGCCTAAAACCGGGACAGGACCCCTTATAAGTGAACCGTACCATCCTACTTTTTGGGACCCTTCTGTTGGGGTGCCAAGCATACCGATCCGACCCCAGAAGTTGGAGCTAGAAACACTGCACCCCGTTGATTGGTCGAAGGAGACGTCACTTCCTGTGCGACAGCGGTAATAAAGAACAACACCGCCATGTTTAAATCTCCACTCGTCTTCGTGAAGATAACTCTCAAGACTTTTTTGTTTGGAAAATGGCATCAAGATCGATGGTCTACTGTGGAGGTGCAGACCTTCCTCAGTATTCTCGGTGAAGAGAATCGTTGCTCTTTGTTTACTGTGTCGCGTTTTCTTCTTGTTGTATGTAATAGCCGGGTACACTGTGTTGCGCTGCTATGACGTTATGCTGTCGGCATCCGGCTTACACGCCGCCGGCCTGAGCCAAACCGTGCCAATCCATACTGGACCACTTGGTGGAAACGGGGCTATGCTGAACTCACTGAAGGGCAGAATGTGAGCCAGGGCTGGGCAATATATCGATTAAATCGATTAATTCAATTTTTTTTCTGCAGAAGATTTAAAAATTAAAAATCGGGATTTTCTTTCTTGACTTGGTCCAGTTGTGAGTTGTTTAAATGTCTGAAAATATAAATACTTAAAATGTACAGTTTTCATGATCGTCGGCCCTGTCAGGTTTTGCAAAAGCACTTTTATAGGCTTGTAATTGTTTCTTAAATGAAATAAAATTTTGATCAGACACTTTCATTTTAATATACTGTGTAAATACCTCAGCTCTCAGTGTTGATGCGATAAACCTGACTGCGTTTGAACTGCATAATCAACATTTTATGACACACACTTGAACTTTAAGAGGGAAATTCTGTTTGGTTTGGGAATGCATTTTGACAATATAAAGCCATAACTTGATTCATGGTATTTTTGTGTCATCTGGAGTGCTTTTATTCATTCATTTATTTTTATTTTTTTTTTGAAGATAAAAATTGATTAAAATCGTAAATCAAGTGTTGGGAGGAAAAAAATCTGGGATTTTATTTTTAGACCATATGGCCCAGCCCTAATGTGAGCTCTTAAACAGTCCAGTCTGGTGAGTAATTTGGTGAAGTCAACAACCCTCTCAGAGTCGATGTGCTTTCGGATGCAACTCTTGTAATTTATTCAAAATATGTAATTATACGGCAGGGAGGCTATGTTTAGATTTTAATGAATGAGGGAGAGAGATCTAAAAACATTACCCAACCTTAAAGGATGGTCGGATGTTTTCCATACAGGGGCGAAGGCTAATCCAAGTCTTAGGAGCATTTACGGAGGTACCTGCTGATAGAACTTAATTAAAGGAAAAGGTTGAACCATCAAAACCACAAATGAAGCATCCAGAATGAAAAAGTTGAGGTCATAGGAAAGAAAAGCAGGAATAAGTGTTAAATAAAAAATGAAAAATATTGGACAATGGCAGCTTCATTGGCCCCTTTTTTGTGTCCCATTGGTCTGAGCAGCATTTTTAAAACCACAAATAAACCGAGATCTTCACAGCACAGCTTTTCACAAAGGGGCTCAGTTCAGATAGTAATACTAACCTGATCAGGCCACAGTTTGCCATTTTATCTGCTTTTTCAACCCCGTGTTTCTTCGTCACCATGGCTGCCTCTGCCCCCACATCACTCATCTGCTGCAACCTGCTGGTCTTCAAGCAAAGATTCTGCAGCCTCAGCTTCCTCATCTTCTTTTCGGTTTAGTCACGAGCACCGAGCCTGTTTTTATATTTGCTGATGACCTGACAACTCTGTATCCATTTGAGTCCGACCATATGGGCGTTTTAGCTGCTCTATTAGCTCTTAAACGGCTCCACCGCGCCACGCTGCACAAGCAGAGACAACGGCTTAATTTAGCTGCACTTATATCAGCAGCTCTGCGTGCTCACTATCTAATTACCAAAGCTAGGGGAGTTGAGGAACAGACCGATCTTTTTTTTTAAAGTTTTTATTACCTTGCCATGGTGTGTTAGCTGAGGAATAGCACATTTAGTGTACTCAGGGCTGCCAGCTTCCAAATGATCCCATTTTCTACACCAGGAGGAGCAGAGACAGATGTCTGTTTAGTCAAGCCAGCGGTGCATTTAATCGCCCTTTCAAGGATGTGTAGCCTTTCACAAATTACATCTTGAGGCGGCGTTTGCTTTAATGCCTCCATGTGGTGATAGCAAGGGCCAGAGGAGTTATGTTTTCAGGCTGCTCCGCTCGTCCTTATTAATTATGTGAGCACAATATCTCAAGAACTCCTCGAAGGATATTCTTCAAACTTCTCACAAACGTCCACTTTGGCTCAAGGCGGAAGTGATTATATTGTGAGGTCAAGGTCATTGGCTACAGTTACATGATGGTTTTTAATTTGGAATTAAGTATTCAGAATTAACAATTCAGAATTAAAGTATTCTCCTTTTTACATGGGAATAGTAATTCCGAATTGAGGTTTACATGAAAACACGTTTATTCGCCTTTATTCAATTCCGCTTAAGGTCTGGGAGATTGGGAATGGTTCTGATTGGACAGGGGCGGATTGGACATATTTACGTCTACCGCAAGAAAACAAACTCCAGTTCTTCGTCTCCAGCGTCTCTGTCTGGGAAACCTCATCCAACTTGGATGCTACAACTTTAAAAAGGTCTGCATTTTTATGTTTACGTCCATCCACTCTTTTCGTTATTTCCAAATCTTCTGAGGCTCTAATGAAATAAATTGTCTTGGCTCGAGTGCAATGCTTTCTTCGGGCGGCCATCTTGTTTCTGTCAGTGTCCCGCGCGTCAGCACGACAGGACAGAGGAACGAGCATGCGCAGAATGACCAGAATTAATTTAGAGCAGAATAATGTATACATGATCAAGGAATTATGTAATTCAGATTTAAAATCAGAATCAAGTTTAATTCAGGATGATCATTTTCATTTGGAATTAGGTGTTTACAAGGTCAATTTTAATCTTTTTAAAGAGGATTTTAGTTTTATTCTGAATTAAAGGGGAATTAAAGCTCTCATGTAAACGTAGCCATTGAATCATATGCCAATCATCTGCTTGAAATGAAACATTTAATATAGATCACTAAAATGAATTTTCTTCAGACTTTTCACAAGTTTTCAAATCATTGCTTATTTTTCATCCCTTATAAATGCTAAAAGGATTTTCTTCATTCTTTGCATTGATGTCCACTTTGACTCAGGAATAAACAGCTTTACGAAGGTTTAATCAATCAGTCAATCAGTCAATCAGTCAATCAATCCATCAGTCAGTCTTTATTTGTATAGCACCAGTTCATTACAAGTGTTTTCTCTAGGCACTTTACAATAGAGCAGGCTGAAGCCATACTCTTCATTTTATAGATCCACATATAAATCCATATGTAGAAATACATGTACAAAATGTATTTGTATATGCACATACATACATCCAGAGATGTATCCCTTGAGGCAGAGACAAAGAGTCTAAAAATAAGAATTTATTATAGAGACAAACCCGTGGACGCCCAGATCATAAATCTGTCCTCATCACATTTGTCTCTGCTGAATAAAGATCCAACCAATCAGTCTTTACTTGTATAGCGCCATATTTGTCTTTGTTGAAAATAAATTTATTAAAGGTAAGCCCCTTGAGATGTGACATCTCATTTTCAAGAGGGACCTCATGTCTGTGTGGTTGTAAAGATAGTTACTGTGGATGTAACTAATTTAAGATCAACATGTCAAAGTTGGAATTGTCATGCCCCCTGTTCATCTCTTAGTTGCGAAGGAAGTATCCCATGGTGGTTTTGAAGGATTGCTGAGATTTTCTCTGGTATTCAAGGATGGACATAACAGATTTTGGAGATCAGAGGTCACAGGTCAAGGTCATCTTGCTCTGTGTTCATCCTTTGTTTTAACTGTGCTATGTTAAGATGATTTGAGTGGAGTTATCTTAGCTATACCCAAATGTCCAGTCAGGCCATCAAGTGTTACAGATTTGTCCATCCAAAAAAGGTAGGTCTTGAGTAATATTTCATTCTGGCTCTAGCATATACCAACAACATTTAGATGTCGAAGTTGAGGTCACAGCATCATCAAATCTTGTGGCACAACTTGCACCTACTCCTTCATTAATTGCATCTCATGTCTGTGCACTTGTACCTCATTAATGCATAACCAGGTCGTAGCTCCAGTGATCCACAGAGGTGCAACAAACAAGCAAAAATAATTTTGGTGCCCTGACAAAATTGGACCCAAGTTGATGCATACCAGCCACCAGGGATTTTTCTCCAGCCTCTGAATGAAACAAACAGAGGAACAGGTCGTTAGGTGACCTTGATTGTCCTGCTGAATCACATTTCCTTCCCTGTTCAGTGCCAGCTCCTGCATTGTTTTTATTAATGATCGATAGGGAAGTCCTTGACTAGTTAACAACCTCTCACCTCAATCAGAAAAGAGATAGCACTAATTGGTTTGATTCCAGCTGTCTTTTATGTCCAGTACTGTCGATAAACAAGAACAGCAAACTCAATCTCTGCAAATTGAAAGACAGAGAGGACATGGCTGATTTTTCTATTTCTGACTCAGCAGCTGTTTGCCAAAATCTACTCATAAATCTATTCCCTTTTTTCAGTAGTGTTTCCGGTTCATGCTGCCATTATTGTTCTGGTTCACTAACAGGGGAAGAAAAATCTGTCCTGTGCCAACAGTCTTTAAAAAGCCATTACACCAACCCCCAAAGGCTTCAGGGCTGTTTTGTCCTGAGGTAATGCAACATAACATCATCGGGAATTTCCATTGATTTCTAGCCTTGGCTTCAGTAAACCAGTAGATGTTCTGGGCTTTCGTGACAAAAAGGTTCAAATGTTTTGTTTTTTTTTAATGTTCCAGTACATCTCTGTAGTAGAATAATTCCTTTGAATTCCCCACCAGCCATGGTCAATGGTAGTGGACTTGACCTTATATAGCACGCTTTTAGTCTTTGACTACTCAAAGCAGCTTTACACTGCAGGTCACATCTACCCATTCACACCCATTCACTCTCACGATTTCTTTGTTAGTTGACAGTCAGTATTAACTAACACATTACAAGCCCACAACCCACGCAGCACTTGGGTTAAGTGTCTTGCCGCAGGACATATCACCATATGACAGCCGAAGCTGGGCTTGAACTTGCTACCTTCTCACTAACAATCAAGTGCACTATCAGACTGCCAACACATACTGTAGACTAGTGCTGGGTAGGGCTGAACGATTTATTGTTTTCAGATTGAAATCGCAATTTCAGACAAGGCAATTTTGTGATTTTTGCAGCCCTCCTGAATGACCCAGGATCTGTTGTGTCAGCTGTTTTACACATACTATTTTACACATTTGCAGGTAATTTGCATTTACTGAAGTGCTGGTAAGCAGGTCAACAATACAAAGACTCTGTTTAGCAGTACAAGTAATAGTAAAAATAATAATAATAATACATTTTATTTAAGGGCGACTTTCATGACACTCAAGGTCACCTTACAGAAAGTGCAAAAAGTGCATAAAACGGGTATAAAAACAAACAATATAACACAAAGACAGTGCAAAAGATCAGAGGAAGTGGGAGAGTTTGAACAGATGAGTATCCCTTAAATAATGATAACAGATTATTCATCATGAATATTAGATGATGAAAAGTGTGTTGTGTGCGTTTGATCATTGATTTCCTTACTCTTGTCTGTACTGTAAACAAAGTGAATATTGCACTGAAGCTTGATTTGAAGAAAATAGTGAATCGAATTGAAATCACAATATCTGCAAGAAAAATCGCTATTAGATCTTTTCCTGAAATTGTTCAGCCCTGGTGCTGGGTATTTCCAGCAACCTCATGATACGACACATATCCCGACACTAAGGCCACATTATGATGTGTATCCTGATTCACGTAAACTGTGAACATTAACTAAGCTATTAAAATAATTCCTGACTACTTTTTTTTTTTATTACAAGAAGAAAAAGAACAAGGGTGAGTTTTAAATGAGTCTACAGCTTAAGAAACTTAAATCCAGGTCCTCAAAGATCGTAGACTTAAGGTCAAATTTGAAACATGTGCTTCATCATGTAGTTTGGCTTCTGCTTTGAACTGTGCCACTGTTAACATTACCCAAAGAATATTGACAACAACTGTCAAAACACTGAGGCCATATCGATTCTGTAGAATCAGTATGGATCCACGTATCCCCAAGGAGTGTGGCGATATTTTACCGTATCGATATTTTGAGCACAGGCCAACTGTAGACTTAACAAGGGGCATTCCTCAGAGATTTTGGTCCATAATACCACGGTAGCCCCTGCAGATTTGTTGGCTATACATCCATGTCCAAGGTGATCTATTGGATTAAGATCCGGTGACTGTGAAAGTCACTGGACTACAGTGAAACTACAGTGAAACCAGAGACGAGCAAATGGTGGATTAATGCTGTCAGACACTCCACTGTGTCTGTAAATTCCAAAGACAGCACCCCAAACAGACTTTAACAAATCTTGACATACATTTTTGCATTTCCTTGATCAGAATATCACTTATTTTCATAATAAAATGAAAACTCCAGCTAAAAGTGACTGCTCAGACTGATCATGATTCTTTTAACAGATAACATAAGCAAGTTGTTGTGAGGGTATTACTCACAGGTGTAAGAACAGTAATCAGCACTTCCTGATCCTTTCAAAAATAAGCTGTGTATTTTTTATAATGATCTTTTCTTTACTCGACTTATAAGTTTAAATATAAAAACTTGAAGCACTTTATCCTGAAACAAAACTGCTCCAGCTCTGCATAATAGTTCAGCTATCTGTAGACTTTAATGTGCCTTTACCCTCTCTGCCCTCTCCTTAACTGTCCCATTTTAATTTAGGAGATAAAGTCAATGAGGACCATGTTTTTGTCCTACACATCCTCAGTCTGTCCACTGAAGGAAAATGGCTCCGGTATATTAGACCCTCTGTCTGTCTGCAGGACATTAAAGTGAACTAATGAAGCCTGTGGGAGTTTTTCTCCTTCTGCAGGAACTTTTTTATAATCTGTGAAGTCCTTTTTTCTCACTGATTTGTTGGTGTTTTCTCCATCCAATAACAGTCTGATTGTGTTTCCCATTAAAAATGTAGGCTTGTTTATTTTCTTTTTAAGTACCATTAATTGTCCTGTGGTGCTCTGACTCTGACTTTGTGGGGCATTTCCCTCCTCAGGTCCAGACTGCTCCGTCTCAGTGCCTGCCAACTCCTCCTTCTGGACCCGGGAGGACTACATGGAGCCCGGGCTGGCCAGGGCGTCCCACAAGGCCGTGGTGGACCAGGGCATCATGTGGGTCATTGGAGGATACGTCTTCAACTCCTCAGACTATCACATGGTCAAAGCGTAAGTCCTCTGTCTTCCCTTTGAGGCATTTGGCTGCTTCAGTCATCCAAGAGGGCAGCGAGACGGAGGCCCTGCTGTTCCTGCTTTACTGAGTAATTTGTCTTTAAAAAAATCTGCTTTTTCTTTGCTAAAATCCCAACATTTTTGAGCTTACAGGCGTGTCAAACTCAACCTCAGGAGGGACCAACATTTAAAATACAGTCCAAGATGAGGGTAAAACATCTATTGAACAGTCTAATACTGACTGTGTTTTAATCAGAAACATGACTTTTGAACAGTTTTTTTATTTCATGAAAGCTTAGAAGTCACCGTGAAAGCACTTGACCTGCATGGCAACTATTGCATTGCATTGTGGGATTTGTAGTATGAGTGATGGGAGTGCTATTTTATGAAATTATCTCGATGGCCGAATTCCGAATTTGACATGCTTGTGTGAAATAGTAAAACATTGTGTGGACGCACACTTTGATGACAGAAATTTCAGCCAACTTAATCACACATTGTACAGCGCAAACAGTTTGGATGGTCCTTATTTTGAAGGGTCTTTGGCTCTGACCTGTCACTGAAAGTCAGAGCCAGAGATGCTGAACCCCCTCTGCCTTCTTTGCCCAGCGAGCTATCATATTCATCCTCCAGTGAAGGACATATGGGCTTTGAAGGTTACAGAAAATGTCTTTCATGGGCTACACGAAGAGTAAACATACTAATACTTTTTTTGTATTCTGGTGTGCTTTTATTCGTTTGTTACAAATGCTTACTCGGTAAAACTCCTAATGATTATATTGTGGTGATGACCTGAGCTCGGATGAAGCTCAAGGAACTTTTCTAAGGATTTGTAACTGTGTAACTCCACATTTCTGCCTCAGTGAAGGGTTTCCGTCTATGAGCATTTCTAGTTTCCTATGTTGGTCTATGTTCATCTATAGTCTGCAATCAAAGCAGTCAGATGTTAATATTTGTCCAAAGACAGAAAGATATCACAATTTACTTTCTTTACTTTGAATTACTGCATTTCAAAACTGCTGCTTGCTATTAAAAGCACCTGTACAAGATCAGGGTTCCCATGCGTCCTGGAAAACCTGGAAAATGATTGACCAGTTTTCCAGTCATGGAAAACATATGAAAAATGAGGAAAGATGTCAAATGTCCTGGAAAAGCTTGAATTTTCCTGGAGAATTATTTGTCATCCTTCTACCTTGTTAGTGAACAAAAATCAAGTACAGGAAATAAAGTAAAAATGTACTTGGTAACTCATGCACACTTAGCCATAAAGTATGAGTAGATGAAATAATGCAAGTCAAGGAATAAAATATAAAAAACTCAAAACAATGGTGACAAAAAGAAATAATGAAAAATGACAAAATAAAATTCAGGCTGCTTTAACAGTAAATCAGCAAAATATATTTAATAAAAAGCAGAGTAAATAAAGATTTTTATTAAAAGTATAAACCATACATTTACAATAGTAAGACACTACATAAAAGCCAGACTAAAAAGATAGCTAGACAGTGTTCATGCCCCAGAGTTAGAAAATAATACACTTTAAGCTCAATATGATACAGTTGAGCTAGCAAGAGATATCGGTCATCAGCTTTAATCTTGTTTTTTAGAAGGCTAGATTAACTTGAACATTGCCCACACCAGTATTGTAACTTCAGTTGGTTATGTGACACTGGAAAACGTCCTGGAAAAGTCCTGGAAAATGATTTATCGAAAAGAGTGGGAACCCTGAAGATTGTTTTTCTTATTATATTTGTTCAATTTCAGCAATGTGATGGAGTTTACCTGCCATTCTGATCATTTAAACCAAGAAAGTGCTAAAAACAGGTCACCATGAGCCACGTTTTGTTGCCATTGTATTAAATCAGGTATCATCATTTCATTTGTAGTTGTTGCTTGTATCTCCTGTTTGTCAGATCTGGTTTGAGGACACTCATGATGCCAAAGTTAAAGATGGCTGTTGTGGGTGCTTTCAGGAAAGAGATCTGAATTACTATCATCACATCTCACATCACAGCTCTGCAGAGGCAGATCTGTGTAGTGACAGGGTGGAGGATTTATTTAAAACCATAAAATTACAGGACAGCACGATGCTCCTCACCCTGAACTACACCCACAAGGTCACACTTTTTCCCTTTGCTCATATTCTGTTTTTATAGTTTGCAGACGAGGCAATAACTTTATTCCTACTAACAGGCTTCATGTCAGACTTCACTTCTGTTGGTCACCTTGCCAGCGTCATGTTCACATTTATATATATAATCCACCTTGTTAATTGTGGCTGTAAAGTTTATTGTATTCTGTTTCTGACATCATAACCGAGTTAAGGGCTTTTCAGAGCCAACGATGTTGGCAACAGTTTGTTCCATTGTTTTGTGGAAACTTTGTTTTCCAAGGTTGGGTGTGCAGACCTTTGAATGATCAGAGCCAAACAGCAAAAGATTAGCCCAGCGAGTCTAAAATCAAGCTGCTCGAGTCATAGTCCATCATTCACAGCTCAGATGATGGATTTTATGTGGTTATCAAGGAGGGTCATGTTATGGAAATGGGAGTGTGGGAACGTTTTTATTAGAAGAAGAAAAAGATTTGACAATTATGGAAATATTTACTGGTGTTATGCTTCACTATATGACTAATATTTATGAAAAAGGAAATAATGAACATACTGAGAAAGGTGAGGTATGTGAAACATGATCAAATATATATCAGTATGACTGCTTTAGAAATTAAATTTAAAATACAGGTGAATATTATCTTTGATTAGAAGAGACAGTTAATGAAGGATTAATGCCTTTTGCATATCTAAAAATTACCCCCATAGTATCAGTACTGATCAGTATCGTCCGATTTTTGTCAAAAAATGTGATGGATTGATCAGAATTAATAACTGTAAACCTGTTACCTACCACTGATCACCTGTGGATTAACCTCATGCAACTCCCGCTGCTCTGACTTCTTCTTAAACTGTTGAAGAGTCTCCAAAACTTTATCTTCAGTCCACTAAGTCCAAAATATTAGTCCAGTGTCTAAGTCTGTCCTGAAATTCACGCTGAGACCAACAGCATAAAAGCTTATCAGCTAAACAAGTAACATGTTACAAAACAATGCATGTCGTGTTTTTACATGTATAAGTTGTGCTGCAAGTGGAAAAAATGTACAACTTTTTTGGGTTTAGCTTTATTAATGTGAACAAAAATAACATAATTATATCCCAGACTTTACCAAGCATGTCATTCACAACTTATATTAAAAATTATATTGAAAACAGATGTATACGGTCATGATTTCTCTCTTCATTTGTGAATTACGACTCCACAAAAGCTAGCCAGGGCTTATCATTCGGGGCCCAGACATCAAACAATATACACAGTCAGAACACAAACATGATTTTTAACCATAACCTGATATCAACCTAAAAATCAGAAGTGTCCTTAGTTACTGTAAGAGTCCAGTGCCAGTAAAGTTATTTGAGTTGTCATATTCCATGAATAACTTTGTTTAGGCTTTATTTAAAATTCTCAGCCACAGAGTTTTAAGAACTGATA
Source organism: Cetoscarus ocellatus (assembly GCA_037902135.1). Classification (NCBI taxonomy): domain Eukaryota; kingdom Metazoa; phylum Chordata; class Actinopteri; order Labriformes; family Labridae; genus Cetoscarus; species Cetoscarus ocellatus. The sequence continues at coordinate 425,268 of JBAMNC010001198.1, forward strand.
TATTTTAGTATCAGCTTCTCTTTAGGCTCTTCTTGAAGCTCAACAGCCATGTAGTCTTTTCATTTTGCATTGTAATATTTCAGTAAGCCATAAAACAGAAGAAGGAAGTAAAACTGTTACTCACTTCTTTCTCACAGTTTTCCACTTAAGGTCTAAATTTTGACTTCCTCTCTGCAGTTTAAAGTGTAGATATGTTTCTTGCAGAGCACCATGACAATGGATGTCTCATGACCTGTTGTTGAAAACAAGAACTTCCTGACATGCTGTAATCTTACCGACTGAAGAAGATAGAAATGAGCGAAGTCCTGCAATATTCATGTCTTTAAAGTTTCCTTTTCTAACATTGTTCCCTTCAGGCCCGTCTTATTCTCACTGAAGAGGGTTCACCTTGTCTTTTATATTTAGATGATGAAAAGAGTCTCGGTGAAGAAGCCTTATTGTATTCACTCTGACATGTAAAAAGGAAGAAAAGGAAATTCTCATTCAGTTTTGAGAGTAAGCATAAACTCTTCAAGTAGCTGTTCAATCCTGACAGTGCTCTGTATTTCCTCTCTTCAGGTATAACCTCAGCAAAAGAAGCTGGCTGGTCCTGGACCCCTCCGTCAACACCGTCACACCACGATACGGACACTCGCTCGCTCTACATGAGGTACGTACAGGGACAACTGCAACTGAATTATGAACCATGTAGTCGGAGTAGGGCTGTTCTCTGCAGCTCATTTCTTTGGAAGTTAAAATTCAGAGTAGTCAAAAAGCCTTAAGGTAGGACTGCATTTTACAGTAATGCATTATTACTAAGCACAGTCAGAATTCAGGTTATATAATATAGTTAAACAATATCCATACCATTATACTGGCAGCTAATTAAATGCAATCTTTTTAATGGCATATTTTATTAACTTATTAATTTTGAACAAACAAACAATACAGTACAACATACAAACAGCAAATAAACTTTGGCCATCCTCACCTAGATCCCTCATACAAGATACACAGAATACATCTTACTGTTCAAAATATAATCCTGAATGTCCATAAGAAATATTATATATCATAAATATGTGCATGAACTGGTGGCACTCAGTTAAATAAATCAGTAGCTGCCAGCAATGAGACTGTGATAAAAGGACATCAACTTTGGGGCAAAATAAAAACTAAGCATGCATAAAAATAATAAAAATAAAAACTAGATAAGTCAGATTTACAAAAATCATTGAACAAAATCATAAAAAAAAGAAGAAAAAGGGAAACTTCAAGTTCTTAACTCCCTACAGACCTATGAATTAAACACTGTTGACCTTTTAAAAGGGAAGGTTGTGTCGGCATCGTTACCTGGAGCTTGCATGTACAGAGCCTGAGTCAGTTTAAGGTGACAATGCTGTAGCAACTTTTCTGTACAGCGTATTGTGATATAAGTGAGGTTAGGGGTGCCTGTGTTTCATTTAGATGCAAAAAATTATTTCTTGAGCACCATTTATAATATTGATTACCAGCTGCTGGTTTGGGACCCAAAAGTGAGATACTCAGTAGATTTAACTTTGTCAAAACTGTTATTTAAAGAAAGAAATGGAAAAAAGTCTATCATATACAAAGGCCTGAAATGGAATTATTTCAGTATGTTACAGACATGATATTTAATGCTTAAACTACTAAACTTAATTTTCTTTGCAAATATTCACTCATTTTTAATTTGATGCCTGCAACATGTTCCTAAAAAGCCCCGAGTGGGAACAACTGAGTCCTTCAGGGATGCTCCTTTTATACCTATACACCTAATCATCACACTCACCTGTTTACAAATAACCTGTTCACCTGTGAAGGTTTCAAACAGGTGTTTATTGAGCAGCCCTAATAGAGCTGGACGATTTTAGGAAAAGGTCTAATTGCGATTTTTCTGGCAGGTATTGTGATTTCAATTTGATTCACAATCTTCTTCAATTAAGCTTCAGTGCAATATTCACTATGTTTAATGAATGTCTGTGTAGATTCTCATTCATCCAGGTCATGGTCATCTTGAAGATTCAAAAACGAGGCAACTGGACTGTGTAGAGTTTGTTGGGAAAACAAACTCAACACGGTCCAGTTGCCTTGTTTTTGAATCTTCAAGATGTTTAATGAATATTGCACTGAATGATGAATAATGTTTAAAACATTATTCATCATCTAATTTTGATGATTAACAATCCATTTTCATTATTTAAAGGTGCAGTGTGTAGAATTTGGCAGCATTTTGCCAAACAGAAACAGTGAATATAGGATATAATGTTTCTATTTGTATGTAAAGTCCGTCAAAATAGGAGTACAATCATCCCCATAAAACATTTGTTTTATTTATATTTAGTTAGAAAAACCTTCAAAAAATTTACATAACCGCGGGCCGCGTTCATGTAGGCCGACATAATGATCCGCCATGTTGTCTACGGGTGGATTTTAGGGACAAAAAGAACGAAACGCGAATCTGTCCGCCGGTTCTGAAATCTACCTGGAATGCAGGTGAAGAAGAGGAGAGAGGACGGCGGTGGATGTAGAGACAGTTGTTACTCTGCACTACGGATTTAAATGGTGTGTATTTTACAGTTAAAGCGCATAATCGGTGGGCGTAGAAATAAATACTCCATTAATCATATTAAAAAACTCTCATTCGTCCGGCCCAGCTTTCCGCTACATTGTACCAACTCTCTTTCTCTTCTGTACCTCATTTTGCCGAATCTGCATCAGGCTTCATCTGATTAGTATAATGCACTAATGTTTGTTTGTGTTACTACAAGTTTACAAAACCTACAATCGGCAGCTAACAACTGACCTATAATCTATAAAAATAATGGTTACAAACCTCGTCACTTTAGTAAATGATGCCCTGTTCACCATCCCTTTTGGTCTTCACAGGCTTCCGTTGCTCAGCGATGTGATGTTTTAGTTATGGTTGGGCTCATTCTAGAATCTGAACGATAGATGTCACTCAAATGCCAAATTCTACACACTGCACCTTTAAGGGATACTCCAACTTCTGCTCCTAAACAGAGGCTTTGTATTGTTGACCTGCTCACCAGCACTTCACATTGTATGTGTAAAACGATGACACAACAGATCCTGGGTCAGTCAGGAGCGCTGCAAAAAACTGCAGCTTTGTTGATCACATGATTGCACTGTCTGAAATTGCGATTTCAATCTGAAAACTTTCAGCCTTAATCCCTAAACTTTCACATTTTTTTTTGCCACTGTCCCAGCTCTTTTGGAACAAATCGCAGGCATCAGATTCAAAATGATTGAATATCTGCAAATAGAAAAGAAGTTCATAAGCATGAAAATTAAATATCTTCACACTGTAGTGTATTCAGCTGAATAGCCATGAGCCATAATGGTGGGCAGGGTCCATCATGGACCTGCCACGGTCCAGCCAAGACTCAGTCAAGGAAGTGGTGAAAATGTAAGCAGCTCCATCTGTGTAATAACCAATAGGACCAAGAGAAATTGTAATAAATGATGACAGTTCATCTGACAGTTATGATCAGAAAAACACATCTGACAGCCTTATTTAAAAGAACAGAGCTTCAGGTGCTGACCAGCAAGTGTAACAACAGTCTTTAAGTCGACTAATGACACACTTCCCTAATTAAGACCTCACATTCTGACTCTCTGTTGTATTTATAACCATTTAACATGCATCTGCAGCTCCTGCTCACACCAGGGGACACGAACAGAGCTTCAAAAGAGGATGAGAAACAGATGACGACTAAATTAAACTGAGTCAAAGCAGAAACATCATCAACCCTCCATCCCCTTATTTATGCTCTCAGTGATGTCTGCTTCTCCCCTGAAACTCATCCATAAAATCTGCAGCTTCTTGATTTGCTGCAGTGAGTCAGTGAAGCTGCTTCTCCTCAGCCAGAAAGACTGTTAGGAGCCGCTGATGGAATAATAAATTAGAGCGAGGAGGATTCAGAGGGAGACGCAGTGGGTCGGCTGTGAGTGCAGGAGGAGCTGCAAAGCGTTTGTGATGCACAAATTGCATCAGGGCGTCCGAGGGCGTCCGAAATCTGAAACCAGATCAGTGTTGACGCCCAACAGATCACACTGATGGAGGTCTTTTGATGGCATATGATGGACCGTTTCAGGCCCTCGAGCTCACACATTCTCACTAAACTATAAATTTACAGTTTATGATACAGCACCATATCAGCCTCTGTTGAAATGAACTATTAAAGCATAGCAGTTTGAGAAACTCCTGTGATTCTCTCTTAAAGGGATACACCAACATTTTGACTTAGTCCTGAGTTCATGACAAGCAGATAGACTCCATTCTTTCAACTGTGTGTCCAGTAACAAGGAAGAGACGGGCAGAGCTCGCCTACTGCTAATTAGCTTAGCTCAAACACTGGGAGTCAATGGGTAGCGTTAGCCTGCTTCTGCCTACAGATAAACTCTTCAGCAACTCGAAACGGTCCTGTGTGCTTGTTGTGACTCGTTTTTTTTTTAACTGTGTTATGTTATGTTACCTCTTTTAGACATGAAAACAAAAAAAGTTGGCGTGTCCCTTTAACAATATTTTGTTCCCTTGTTCAAGGTTGTTACAATTTCTTGTAATCCCTATTAACCTAATCATTAGACCACCTGTCAAAAAACAGAAAACCTGAATATTTTAGAAATCTTTAAAAAAAAATGAAAATGTTATTGTCATTAAACATACGTTTAATGCTTGTTTTCAAACATTTTTTTTTTAGTAAGAGAATGAAAATATAATTTAAGAGGTGTGCTTATGTTTGAAACTAGAAAAATTAGAATAAATATTAAATACGGATGTGTTTCAGTTTGGGGATAAATTTTGTAATGAGCTCAGTGATGAATTAAACTTAGATAAAACTCTCTTAAAGTTCAGAAAACCTTAAAGCATAAATTAATTAATACTTATAAGGTATAATGATCGTACAGTATTGTGATTTATAGAAGGACGTCTTATGTTATTTCCTTGCATGTTAAATTTATCTTGGATTGTACTGGAGAGGCAAAAATAAGCCACAAGCTTCAGCCTATACCTTTTTCAATTATTGACAAGTTTGTGGTAAATGATTGTATTCTATGTTTTTTCTTAACATTTATGTAACCGAAATTAAAGTAGTCATTCATTCATTCAATTCATCTTTTTATACCCAAATTTGAGCCACTTGAACTGAACATTTCTCTGTTTTTTTATAAAACACAGGACTCAGCTGTTAAACATTATCACAAACAGCAATAAGTAAAAAAGTTAAGTAAACGTATTGTGTAAGGAAGCCAAACATTTAAAAAGAAATACTCGGGCCAGTGTCACCATAAAGTAAACATCTTAGGATTTATAATGTTTGGTAATATCAGTCTTTACAGGGGGCAGAAAATATACTGACTTTTAAACAAATCTTTTTATTTTCAAGCAAGACTTAAGGTTAGACCTTATTCTTCAAAATGATTTATTAGACAAATAAGTTGTGAAAACTAAACTTCTCTCCAGGCATTCCAGCTTCCTTCAACAAACCAAAAACGTGCTGATTAGGTTTATTACCTCCACCAAGGAAGTTATGTGTTCGCCGGAGTCTGTCTGTTTATTTGTCTGTTAGCAAGATTACGGCAAAACTACTGGATGGATTTACATGAAAAGTTTACCAGAGGTGTGGTTTGGTCCAAGGAAGACGCCAATTTATTTTGGTGCTGATCCGATCCAGACGTCACAACAAAACATTTAAGTCTATGATGAAGCCCCATAACTTAACACTGGGCCTTCTTTTGTCCCACCCACACCACCATCCGATTGGTTACACGCTCTGGTTACACGCAGAGTCACGGCACGGCGATCAGCCAACCAGCAGTGAAAGCTGGGGCATGCAGAGTTCTGCTCACAGACACAGAGGAGAGGAGGAAACGTTTTGCCGATGGAGAAAGCCCGGCGCTGTTCCTGGAGCCTTGGTTTCTCAGCAGACTCTCCCGAAATTGTAATAAACACCCCAGTCCTCTTTAACTCACAACCACTAGTAACATCACTGTGAGCCCAATAGCGTTATAATCACTCAAAACAAGGCTGCTGATAATGTCAATACAGAAATAGTCCGTCATAGCAGAAGTCTGTGAGTGTGAGTAAAATCCTAACCCCCACATAGAGCGAACATGCCGCACACCGAAGTGCCGTGGCTTTGTGCCAACCGACAGGCTGGTGACATCACCCACTGGAAGCGCCGCGGCAAGCAGCAGCAAACTGGTTCAGTCAACAAGTTACAAGACCCACTGCTAACTAGGTCACTCAATTGGATGATATTTATGTCAACAATAATCACAGTTCTTGAGATTGAGATTTTCATTCCACAACGTGCGTATAAATAAATAAAGGACTATAATGTTGGGTGGCAGTCTCAATTTATGGGTGGTAGTGAGCTGCTTGGCGGAGGTCAGCGCTCCCAGAGTGCTTTTCTAGTTTGTGACTCCAAAGTTGCTTTTTGGTGTGAGAGTGAGGGTGAATGGTTGTCTGTCTCTCTCTGTTGCCTTGTGATCAGATGATGATAGGTCAATGGTGCCTCTTGCCCCATGTCAGCTGGGATAGACTCCAGCCCCCCGCCACCCCGAAAGAGATAATAGATAGATAACTTTCAACATGACTTTGAATAATATTCCATCACATTGTATTGTTTAGTTTTATTCCTACAGTATCTTGAGTTGCTCTGCACCTTGAATAAAATATCTGAATCTTTTTTTAACTGTTGGAACATTTTTATTTTTTTCCAGGGGAGGATCTACATGTACGGAGGAAAGATCGACTCCACAGGAAACGTGTCTAGCCAGCTCTGGGTTTTCCACATCCAGAACCAGACGTGGGTCCTCCTGAGCCCTCGAGCCAAAGATCAGTACGCCGTGGTGGGACACTCGGCCCACATCATTCCTCCCCTGCAAGAGGGCGACAGTCCCATCATGCTGGTCCTATTTGGACACTGTCCCCTGTACGGATACATCAGCCTGGTGCAGGAGTACAACATCGGTGAGCAGTGATGTAGATCAGTGAAAGTCTGTTGTCCATGTGGTGTTGTGAAGCTACAGGATTATTCTTCATCCTCGCCATGTGTCCAATAAACCTCTAGCTGTTCCCTTGCTTCATATAATAACTCTGCCTGGGCGTTGGAGCCTGAATATATCAGTTTATAACAACAGGAAATTAACACCGGCCACCAAGACGGAGCTAACGAGTTTAGGACTCCATGGTGTGTTCATTAAATCCACCCACCTCGTTGGCGGGAAGCCAGACTCAATTTGGAGGCCTCATTGTCTTCTGAAAGCCAATCTGTGAGAGAAAATAGGACAAATTAACCTAAAACTGCAGCTCATGGACAAGACTGTCTACTGTTTGCTCACGATTGAGACAGATTCTGGTTATTTCATTTTCAGAGTGATCACCAGTAAAATCTAAGGAGACTTTTTAGAGACAATAATGTGATTTTTAACTAACAAAATGCTGTGTAAACTCAGACCAGCTGTAATTACATCCGTCACCCCTGCAGGGACTAAATCTTCTTCTGAGACTGCACTCGCCCTTTACTTACTTTATTGGTATTTCAGTATTTTGTGATCATTTCTATTCTCCTGCCTCCTAAATGAAAATATTCTTATGACCCTGCAGCGAAGAACTCCTGGAGCTTGGTGAACACAGACGGCGCGTTGGTCCAGGGCGGATACGGCCACAGCAGTGTGTTCGACCCCGGCACCAGAGCCATCTACATCCACGGGGGCTACAAGGCCTTCAGCGCCACCAAGTATGGCCTCGCTGGAGACCTGTACAAGTTCGACGTGGACAAGAGGAAATGGTGAGGTTCATGATGGAAGACACAACATGATAAAAATGCCCCCTGAGTCCGCAGCATCCACAGGAACCAATGCATGTCTTAACTAGAAAGCACTCGGAGAACGCAAACCTCCACCACTGTAGCTCATATAATGCTGTTACATCTATAAGCAATAGTTCCATGATAAAGTTACCATCATAATATGATTCATGACCCTGAAAACCCACACCTAGCACTCAGAATCGTGTTGATATCATTATTAGTTAGACAGTTATTGAGCAAAAACAATCGTTTGTTAATGACGGTTATCTGGATCACCACCAAAATCTAATCTTTTTAAAGTTGGGCAACATCTGAAAATTTCAGCAAAATCCATCCCAGTTGTTTTAACGTAATCTCAGTAACAAACAAACAAGCATATGCTGGCAAAACATAACCTTGGCCGAGGTATTTACTGAAAATGTTCAGTTTTCATGATGATAGGCCTTGTCAGGTTTTGCACAAGCACATGTTTAGGCTTGTATTTGTTTCTTAATTGATATTAAGTATTGATCAGTTAGTTCCATGTTATTATACTGTGACAGTAGCTCATCTTTCATTGTTTATGTATACATGCTTCCCTACTTTGGAACTACATAATCAACATTTTATGACAACATTACAGCATGCTTTTTAACTATAAGAGAGAAAGTCTGTTTAGTTTTGTAACATATTTTGATAACATAAAGGCAAAACTTGATTCATGTGATGTTTGTGTCACTTGGAGAGTTTCTTTTCGAGTTTTTTGGAACAAAGTAAGTATCTAATTTTTAGGTCATATTGCCCAGCCGAACAAAGCAGTAGATGGTGCCACAGAAAGCCTCACAATTACCCCGTTTTTAGGGTAAAACTATACAAAAAAAACATGTTGGCTCAACCAGACACTATAGTAAGATTCACTTTTTCTTGACAAATCCCTTGTGTGGAACTATTTTGTGATGCAACACGTGGCCTACGCAATGCCCATTGCTTGACAGGAACCTTCACCAACTAATTTTTATTATCTCTTTGTTGTGCTCGGGATAAGATATTAGTAACAGTATTAATATTCAATTATTCATGAACAAGTTATATTTAAATTTTCATTTTTATGTGTTTGTTTATTTCTATTTGTTTACCATCAATGTCTGCGTCATTGTTATTATACTTTATGTGTATACACATATATTTGTTTTTTTTCTGTCAATATTTTTTTTCTGTCCACTGTGTTTGATGTACTTTTTTCTTTCTTTATTTAATTATATTTATTTACCATCACCGTCTGCATCATTATTATTCTACTTTATTTTATACACATATTTTTGTCTCTTTTTTTGTGTGTATATATAAATACATATATATATATATATATATATATATATATATATATATATATATATATATATATATATATATATATATATTTATATATATATGTATTTGTCTACTGTGTTTGATGTAATTTTGATTTTTTTTAAATTTTACTTTTACATCTTGTCTTTTTGTAAATTATGTAAATTACCCAGAAAAAAACAAACAAACAAAAAGTTTGAATAAAAAGTTTTTAATTTTGGCAACCAAGTTGTTGTTAAGCTATCACTTTGTGTCTCTGTAGGACCATTTTGAGAGACAGCGGCTTCTTCCGGTACCTCCACACAGCTGAGATAATCAGCGGGACGATGCTGGTGTTCGGAGGAAACACGCACAACGACACGTCCATGAGCCACGGCGCCAAGTGCTTCTCCTCAGACTTCCTCGCCTACAGTCTGGGTGAGTAACACACACATTAAAATGAATGTCAGTACCTGCCCGAGCATTTGGTGTAATTTAGACAGTAATTTTTATTATTTAAATGTAAAAATATCTCAATAATGGGTCTTAGGGACTTTGATTCCTGACTCTGTGCGACACTGTTTGAGTTTTAATAGGACCATATCAAAATTTGTAGCTCTGGTATTGTCACATTAATTTAATATCTCTTATACAGAAAAAAGATATAAAGGTTTGTATTGTGAATTACCTTTTAGATAAAAAATACTGATGTTTAATTATCGTTCCATTTTCTCCAAAGATGAGCCACATTCATCCGCAAGATCTAAAATATATATATATATTATGATACTTAAAGCAAAACTATAGTCGGAACTGCATGTAAAAAGTCTAATCTGCCAATGAACAAACCAAATTTTACTTCAAAATGTCTTGAAATAAGATTAACTCTCTAGTTTAGAGAGTAGTTGTGTTATTTTTATCTTCATCATCAGAGACCTGTGCCCTCTTTTCACTTCTTATGTTGTAAATAAAGTGTTTATTTCGACCTTATAGATGGAGGTGGTCTGTATTAAGCGTAAAGAAATCATTTATCATAAGTTATGCATTTAAGATAGGAGTTTTGCATTGTGCAACGTCAGCAAAGTCCAGTTGTGTTCTGAATTTTAGGTTTTAATGGCATTTCTGTGATGAAGTTTTGGTTTTCATCGTCTTGTTCATCAGCCTGTACTGAAGTCAGAAATGCAGTTCTTC